>JAXCHB010000140.1:1200000-1800000 GCA_036926305.1 Uropetala carovei
TGTTGGCACACATTGACACATAATTATTTCAATAGTAATGGAGTAAGTTTCTATACAGGTGCGAGCGTGATTGGATGGGGCGGTAAGAAATTTGGGAGGGAGATAATGATTCAAAATGGCGGACAATTTAAACATTAAAGTACGCGTATTTTCCCGAATCCTACTACTGACTTGAATCAAATTTGGTATGATTGTGGAGGGCTCCCAGGAATAATGCATACGTCGTTTTTGTTTCTCTCTGCCAGTTTTATTCAAAACGCCAATTGAATTCTTAAATGCCATGTATCATCTAGAATATCGAGAAATGCGCCGCAATAAATTTCACGCGTTCCATGAATTTCACCCGTTACCCGTACGAAATATCTGGATTAAAGCTAAAATACGTCAATAGCTACAAATACATAGCAGTACCACTCAGTGGCAATTTCTCTAGTAGGAAGCATATCAAAACCGCCATAGCATCGGCAAACAGGGTTCAATGGCTTTCCTCTAGAGCAGGGGTCCCCAAACTACGGCCTGCGGGCCACATCCGGCCCGCGCAGTGATTTAATCAGGCCCGCCTGCCTTACCCAACCCCCCCTCGACATAATTTTTAACGGCGATGAAGTTTCTCGATAACCACTCCCCCCCTCGAAACTCGAAGTTTTCACACGGTCATTTGAAAAGTCTTGTGGCCCGCGCTCTCGTACATAAAGCCTAATGTGGCCCTTTCAATAAAAAGTTTGGGGACCCCTGCTCTACAGCAGTGCTTCCCAAACTTTTGAGCTCCGCGGACCACTACAGCAATCCTCCAGGCTCTGCGGACCACCTCATTTCTGACACAAACGCACTTACTGTAACCACATTAATGAAAAGGGGTTAATTTGACTGCAGAGAGATGAAATCTGGAAATATGAAGGAGTAGGAAAAATCTTTAAGCTAACTAGGTACATTACTAAAGTATTGAATACTACCTGTGATAGTGTAAGAATTGATTAACTTTTCGCAAAAAAAAATTCAACTAAATATGCGGTTCATTCTAAAAAAATTACATTTTGGAAACCTTGGCGGACCACCAACGAAACCTCCGCAGACCATAGTTTGGGAAGCACTGGGTTAGAGTCCTGCGGGAAATGTGAAGGAAATCGTACACTTTTCCCTAATACGACCAGTCGTGGAACACTTTTGCGCAGCCTGGGACCCTTTCGAGGAGGGCCTAACTAGGGAGTTCGAAATGGTCCATCGTAGAGCGGCTAGATTTGTAAAGGTAGAATATCGCCATGATGCGAGTGTATCAGAGATCTTGAGGGACCTGAAATGGCAGACGTTGAAGAGCAGAAGAATTGAATACAAAAGGAAATTATTTGAAAAGTTTAAAAGCTCCGAATTCGTTGAAGACGTACGCGGCATACTTGTATCCATCGGCGTTAGTGAACGTAACGTTAGATCAAAGCGTACGAGAAAATATGTCGAAACAATCGCTAGAACAGAGAAATACTACAGATCTTTCTTTCCAGACGCGTTAAGACAGTCCAACGGAGGAATTAGTTCCACTTGTCCGGCGGGTGCCCGTTAAATCAGATTTTCCTGTTTCTGAATCATGTATCATAAAATATGATAATCATATTCACGCATTATGGCAGCTTCAGCGTTGCGCGGATTTTATTTGTATGATACATACAATTTTCAGCCAACGGAACGGGGCCCGAGAAAGGAAGACTTTGCGACATTTTCATTTCGCGCGATGTCTCGGGCGCCTAAAATGTCCACTCACCCTTTGTCAGTGACAAAATAAAAAGAAAAATGAGTAGGTAGCAACCACAGTCACGTCGCACCCAGAGCCCGCTCGAGATATGGGGCGACAAGCCATCATTAGCCAAAGGGTGCCAAATGGACAAAATAAAAAAACACATGAAATACACAAAAGCTTTACTTCCAATTTTGAAATATTTTTGCTAGTGGCGATGGATATTGTTTACCCTACCTCAATCATTATAAAATTACGCAATCCCATAAAAACATATATTAACCGGAGCCGAGACGAGAGCGAGGCCGCCGCTTCAAAAGTTTCAATGGCAATTGATTCATTGTGAGGAATTGTTTTAAGTTTTATTAGTTTTAATTGTTTTTATTGTTTTAAATATTATTCTTTTTTACATTTTTCACATGCTAAAAGTAGGTAACCTCCCAAACTCTTAGGACGTGACGCTATTTTCACGCAGCGCGTTTTACGAACTTAGCTGCCGTGTTGTGTGAGAGTTTACTGCATGTTTTTTCTAACTTCTACTCTAAGTCAACGTGCGCGATACGGAGAATGGATTTCTTGGAGTAAAAACCGCGATTCGTAGAGATCTACCGAAATTCGGTCACATTTCGGGATTTCGCTGTGGTCGCGGACTGCCCTAGAAGAAAGAAAGCACTCCTATTTTTCCGAAACCCAAATATGAAAGTGTGTAGAGCTCTTCTCCGATCCTCCCAACCATCTCTCGATTATGATACACGAGGGATTTCTCGCGGGAAAACGAAACTCGAGCGGGTCCCATCCATTTTAATTGCTAACGACCAAAGGGTGCGCTCGCTTCACTCCAATTAAGGACATTTTTTTTAAAGTCTTTCGTTCGAATCGCGAATACATTTCTCTATCCCTCTCATTCCCTCTTCATGTTCAAGCCATTGAGAAATATTAATGAAACGTGTCATTTTACCCATTCATTTGTTTTTACGCCGTTTCCTCTCGTCAACGACGCGTGGTTGGCGAAAAGTTACAATTCCCGTAGCTTCTATCAGATCTGTATGAACGTAAATCATTTGACGTAAGCGTGTCGGAATGAAATAAAAAGATTATGTTCATAAGCTTTCTAACAGACCCCTACGTATTAACTTTAACAAACACAAGTTCCGTGGTGTAATTGGAGGCAAAAATATAGGAATTAATGACATATGAATCGAGGACTTGTTAAAGTAATACGTTTGTTAACGTAGCAGCGTCTGGTGTTCCACAGAGAAGTGTCTTAAGCAGGGCTGGCCCGCGAGATTTGATAGGTATGGGTGAGATTTGATTTGGCCGCCCCTAACAAATTAAAATTTTCTTGAGACCTTTTTTTCCCCGAGGATAGGTTAGCCCTGTTTCCATGTGATTACTTGCCTCAGCCTTCATTAACACCATCATACCGTCACACTATCACACGGCAACTCTGTGACTATAGGAAATGACTTTCTTATTAGACATACGTAAAAGAACTGAGTCAACGAAAAATATTTTGTAAAATAATAAATTTTTGCAAGAGATATATTTCAAAAAACATGCGCTTTTAAATAAGAAAAATTAAGAAATACATATTTATTTTAAAATTCTTTAGAATTTGAAACACTTTCTTACAGCAAGACTTACATAAAACAAATGTCTCAAAATGCACCTAAAAATGTACCCTTCTTGACTTGATGGCAGCAAACTACCACATTTTTAAAATTGTACATTTTTGTTTTCTTTTTGCCAGACATTTTATTGGCCGTCTTTTATGAGCACTATAAATAGAAAAGTAAGTGAAACTTACAGTTGAATAGTCTGAGTCGGACTGACGGGGCAAGTCTTGAAACTGATAGATGTCCGAAAATACTGTAAAGGCAGTGTGAGGGAGATCAATTTGTTAGATGTACGTGGCACTACTTCACAACTCTTCACCTTAAAGAAATGCACAGGCACCTTAACAAATTACGGTATTTTTAACACGGATTATTCCAAACCAAAGAAAGAAGAGGGAATAGAAAATTCACAACGCACCCGAGCTATGTCTCATCCCTGGCCCAAGAGCCCGGAATCTCGTAAGAGAAACTACATTGTCTGTATGAAATATGAGCCACTTGTTCATAGCAAATCTGTTTACACTCTCTGTAAGCAAAGCATTGGTTGTGAACACATAGCTCTTGGCTCTTTGATTAACATTTTCAACCATGTCCCTCAGATAATGACTATGGCTGAGTTGAGGGAGAGTGCTATCTTGAAAATAGGCGCCTTAAGAAGCATCAAAGGTTCCTATTGTTAAATTCATAGAAAGCGAGCGTCCAGAGGATGGCGAAAACAATCGAGTTAAGTTTGTTGGATGGGAAGAGATGGGTCATATCTCGCCGCCCATTTTCGCAAATACGCATCGGAAAGCATGAGTGGTCGCCCCTGGCGAGGGGCCGCCCTGGGCGGTTGCCCACGCCTAGGATCGGCCCTGGTCTTTAGCATGCCGCGGCTCATTATATACGTCAATGAAACCTGCTAAGTGGTTCGCAGGAGGCGCGCAACCAAGATTTCCTCTTAGGATTCTAACAAAAAATATTCCACCAAATATTTGTGCAATTTGGGGTCCCTTCAACTACGTGGAGGATCAGAGGCTCCTCCTGAGTACCTACATGTCTGGTTAATACAAAGTTTAAGGTTCTTAAGTTAGAAAATTTCGCGTTTTTGGGGAGCTAAACCCGTCAGCCCCTGGTTGCGCACCTGTTTTGCAGCAATATTAGACTCTTCCTCGAATACAGAGAGATAAACGATCACAAGGAATAATTACCTAATAAAAATGCCTGAAAAGGCATTACCACGAGGTGCAACGAATTTCAGTTAAAACCTTAAATTTCTGGAAAGGTAAGACTCAAGCAATAGAATCCGAGTATAAAATAGCTGATCTAGATATCCCATCAGCTAAGACTATATGTAGGAGACAATGTCGCGATCTCTCTTGGAAAATGAACGTTCGATAAGAAATTAACCTTCACGGGCAAAAACTGCGAGAAACGTGCTTTTTAACATTGATTAGACCAGTGTTTCTCAGTCTTTAAATAGACCAGGGAGCACCTAGAGGTATTCATTAACTTAGGAGCACTAGAACAAACGTTTCAGGAAAACATCTGTTACCTACCAGCTGGAATGTCCATCATAGTACTTGTACATTTGTAAATGCAAAAACGATCAAGGGAAAAATGAATGAATGAACTGAAAAAATCTAAATGAAATTAAAGACGATCTCACACATCTATTATATACAGACGCTTCTTCCAATACACACACACACACAAGTAATACGTGCTTGCATTCTGCAAGCATTTTATCTCAGCTTAATATAAAGAGTAAGAGCCGAAAAATAATTTTTAAACGCAAAAGTTTGCACCCCTGCACCGATTTACGTGTTTTTCTCTTTGGACAATATTGGGGTAAAAACAACCCCTAAAATTTATAATTCATAAATGTTAAACAAATTGATTACTGTTTATGTACTTTCGGTCGAGCTAGGGCGCTGAAATTTTTCATAAAGTTAGGGAATAGTATTTCAGTAGAAAATAACATTGAAAATTACAAAAAAGTTTATTATTGTGGCTGCTAAAAATTCAAAAATTTTAAACAATTAAATATATATAAATGCACTTCTAGAGGTGCTACATCGATGAAATTTTGCATAAATGGGAAGTATTCGTAAAAAATGGTGAGAAACTATACAAGTTTTATAATTATAAATTTGAGTGGTTGTTTTTACCCCAATATTGTCCAAAGAGAAAAACACGTAAATCGGTGCAGGGGTTCAAACTTTTGCGTTTAAAAATTATTTTTCGGCTCTTACTCTTTATATTAAAGTGAGATAAAATGCTTGCAGAATGCAGGCACATATTACTAATATTATATATTGGTTATTCAATTAAAAAATAAATCCATACAAAATGATGAAAAGCTTACGGAGCTCCCACCTAATGGTTACGGAGAACCGGCTGATAAACGCTGGATTAGACCACAGTTCGAATATGGTATACAGCAGGGGTGTCCAACCCAAAATAATAGTGGGCCGGATTCAATACTGTCTGACTTCGCGGGCCAAGGTACAAAAAAATAAAAGTTTTCCATCTTTTACCTTATATTTATCACAGAAATTAAAGAAAATTAAATTACGAATAAAATTTTTGTGCAATATAAATATTAATGGGACACTTGACAATTTTTCTGCTTACATAAAAAGTCAATATCAGGTGAAATGTTCGATGTACCAATTCGTAATACACCAGTCGGATGTTCATCTGTTAAGCATGATCGGTTCTTTGTTTTAACATATTTCTCCTGGAAAAGAACTGTTCACAACTATATGTGCTGCCAAATAAAGACACTTGTTGAAGGGCCAGCTTTGTAAGGTTGGGATAATGTTCAACTTTAACATATTTTTTATAAAACGTTAAAAGATCATTTTCAACGTAGGCCGTTTTCAGGGAACTATTACATTGCAGATCAATTAGTTCTAATTGGAATTTTTCCTCAACATTTTCAACATCAATAGAAAAGGGATTACTAAACACTTTCATAAGTGGCTCATTCTTTCTAAAATCGGTAAATCTTTCTCCAAATTCATTTTTTAAATTTACTAGTGAGAGTGAATATTTTTCGATATTTATTGTTGTCTTTTCCCTCGTCGATAATGTTTTGAAATGAACAAAATTCTTATTAACCAATTGATTTTGTGGCAGATTCAACTTTTTAACGAATGCTTGAATATTTTCAAATCGCTGATTAACAAGCTGGTCTTTCCCTTGAAGTTTCAAATTTAGGTCAGCAAGATATTTTGTCATGTCTACAAAAAATGCCAAATCATTTATCCACTCGGATTCTTCTAAATAACTAACATCCTTTCCCTTGCTTTTCATGAATGTTTTTATTTCTCCTAGAAACGACCAGAATCGTTCTAATGTCGCCGCTCTGCTGAGCCAACGAACGTGACTATAATAAATTACATCATCGTGTTCTGATCCAACCTCAGAAAGAAAGTTTTTGAATTGTCTGTGGTTGAGGCCTTTTGATCGTATGAAATTACGATTTTAACAACTTTTTCCATTATATGTTTCATTCCTAATATTTTTTAACACAGTTGCCCCTGGTGAATTATACAATGATGTTTAATGATTTCGTGTGAAATTTCATTGCTCATTAAGCTCACGAAACCCTTTTGCTTTCCTGTCATCGCTGGGGCACCATAAAGAACGACCGCTGTCCAACAATATCTCTTCTTAATGAATTCACTCGATCGATTCTAATTTGACCTTTCAATTTTCTATACTCTGTAGCGTGCTTTGCTAAATAATGTCGCTTGATATTATATTCCTTGCATACTGAAATTTTTTCTTGACATATGATGTTTGCATTTTGTCAATCACAAAAAAATCTTCAGTCCAACTGCCCTTGAACACGCGACATTCTGCGTCCATTTTATGTTTCTTTTCAGCCATCATTATTAAGGGTTAATAGCTTCAATGTATCCATTCTGTAATTGTAATTATAATTAACCGGGATAGAGATAAATCAGCAACAATGGGTAGTATTATATTAATAAAACCATACCCATGCGACAACGCAACCGACGCGACGTTCACGAAACTCCGACACTGTCAAACTGGCACTGCACGTCCATTGTCCTGCCGTGCACATCACTAAGGTGCACTAAGGTCAATATATCGATATATATCGGTGATATATTTTCACTTCTTTATCAGACAAATATTAGTAGGTTGTTTGTTATTTTGAAATATATTTTTAAATTCGTTTCAACAAAAATAAGAATATAAATAAGAGATTTTTTCTAGCGGCTAGTGGGCCGGATTGAACAGCTTCGCGGGCCGGATTGTGGCCCGCGGGCCGTATGTTGGACAGCCCTGGTATACAGGAACAGGACTAGCTGAAGCACCAACGTGCATAGGCAGACACGACATTGCTAAAATAAGATAGATCGATTGTAGGCAAGTGGTAAACTGCGCGAATCAAATTGTGGATTCATTTCCGTTGGACACTTTATTCTCTCGCAGTCTACGAGAAATTTGCGCGAGATTACTCGCCGAGACTTCGACATACTGGATTCTTACCTTGGTCTCAATTTATGGCCCTTAGGCCCCATAATTATTCCTGAGTTGTGAGAATGTCCCGCTAAGGGGTCTTTCTCTTCCTTTCATTAGCTAACTCTCTCTCTCTCTCTTGTCTTAAAGTCATCCTTCCGACTCTACCCCATTTTCACTCCGAAAATGCACCCTCCCCCTTCTCCTCACGAGCACCCTGTCCCAAAAATGCCATCGACTGGCCTTGGCTTACCTCTTACGGGTCCTCCTAAACAACTTTTTCTTGGCTTGCGGTGCGTGATTTTGGTCGACTAAACGTATTAAAAGCACCCAACGGTAATCCACTTATAAACAAAAAGCTGCTTTTACAAATCCTTTCCCGAAGCTGTTCTCCAAAATGGCAAAAAAAATCAAAGGTTATTTCTATTACTTTCCATAAGCGGCCATTGTCATCTGCATTGTAAGATGTCGGTCGAATCTAAAAAAGCACACAATGGAAACGAGAGGCCTTAGAAGAGACGAATCGCTTACAAACGAGATAATCACGTCCGCTCCTAACAGCAAATTTTAATTTCATACTGAATTTTAAAATTAAACGGGAATGATTTTTCTTATGAATGATTACAAATACTACGAAAATTCAAGTGAAGTTAGTGTGAAAGTTTAATATATTACTAAAAAAACCTAACTAGGAGCAGCATCTACAAGTTACCCTGCAATTCACCAAATTGGCGGGTATTAAGGGTTGCAATGCATCAAAGTCTATCTAACAGTTATCGTTCGCAGGTTCGAATTTCCTTTTTTGATCTTTTATTGTCCTCGGAAAGAACGATTCTCGATTACAATCGATCTCGTGTATTTTACTTTCACGATCGTTTCTACCTATGTACGTTGGTTCTTCAATTAATTCTGTAACTTTCTCTGCACAATGTCCTGTTGGGAACACGTTAAAAACACCTTTACATCGGTGAAAAGGATTCAAAGGCTTTCCTACCGGGCCCTACGAGGAGGTCCTTCGATTCGGAAGGAAACTGCATATTTTTCGCTAATAGGTCCTATCATCGAATACATCGATATCGCCAAAACAAAAGGCACGAGCTCTAAGAGGCGAACCCCCCTCTCGCCCCCCAAAATTATTCCTCCATCGAATTGAACGCGTCTACGCAATCTGGGATTTCGAGCTATGCGACCGGTAACCACGCAACGGACGCACAGCGCAGACCATAATCTGGCACGCGAGGATAACGAAGTGTGGGGATTGGAGCAGGGGAAATCGTGTTATATGCGTATAAGCCACTGGAACACGTGATGGCGCCGAGGGAAGTGAGGTGAGAGGGGAGAGGGGAAGGGCAGTCGCCGGTTGGCAAAGGAAATAAGGGCAGCTTTATGTAAGAGTGCCTTAGGGCGAAGAGAGAGGAAGTTCCGGAAGAAGGGAGTTAGGGAGGGTGGGAGTGGGAGCGAGGAAGGGTCGTCCAGACAGCCATTCCAGCTGAATCATCGCGGATAGGGTGCAAGGGGAGATGTTCCCGTGACTCATTTTGGGATGGGTGCGGGAGGGTGCTAGGGAAGCCTTAACAAATGAGTGAAGTGCGAGAGGGCAACCGTGGGGCGGCGAATGAGTGGGAAGCACACGGATTCGTGTGTAACATAAGGGAGAAGAGGGAGACAGCACCGTTCGAATCATGCACTATGCACTAGGGCCGCGAATAAACGACTAGGAGAAATAATTGCTCCTCTTAAGACCTTATTGCAAGAACACAGAACAGCTTGGTCTATAAGAACTAAATTGGCTTTACAATCGAATTGATTGAAGAGTTACGTGGTTGGTCCTGCTTACGATTCCAAAAAAGTTCACAATGGGATTTTTTAAATTCGTATCCTTAATCTTATGCACCCTTCGATACAATTATTTTTACATCAACAAGCGCATGCCTGTCATCGTGCAACACACGTCATGTTAAAGGCATTATTATGAACTCTTGTACTAACAATCACATAAAAATCTACAGAGTTAGTTGTGGTAAATACAGTGCAGTAAACCCTCAATACTCGCAGTTTTGATTAGGCGCGGGGGGTTTCTGTGTACACCTATAACCTTCGCAGCATATAAACCACGCAATTCGCGGGTTTGACCTTCGGCCTCATATACAACTTGTTGCTTTTAATAAGTAACCACTACTTTCAGGCGGCATTCACGTGTCCGTACAAATATACTTGCAACGCCATACGTCTTTTACGTGATAATGATCGTTTTTTTGCTGACGGTCTTTCTGCCTCTCCTTGTGTTTGTTAATGAAAATCGATATTGTTTCATTCGTAAAAGTAATGATTTTATAAATTTCTGTTCAACATCGTAACGTACGGGACCATGCGGGGAAAATACCTAAGTTAGAAATAGAGCAATCGTTTAGTCAAGAAGGATGATAGCGAGGAATGTACACTTTGTGTAACGCACAAAAACGCTGTTGAAATATGACCAGCTTAAGAGTTATTTCAACGTCCGCAGTCTTGTATTGACGCCGCAGATTCCTATTTGCATTCGCGTTCTTTTTCAATCTCGTTGTTTGCCGGTGCTGGACTATTTACATAAATCTGAACTTTCGCGGAATTTGACATTCACGGTGATTTCTATGGATGCAACCACCGCAAACGTTGAGGGATTATCGTATGCCTCAATCCCAATATAATTTTTCGGAAACACTTTGCGCTGCTTAAGGTTACAAGAAAAACATTTGTCAATACGTTCCCGTCGCTGTGCAGACTTCTCGCGAACACGTGACTGAATACCGTGGAATCAAACTGTGACTCCACGTAAGAGGCTTCCAGGGATTCCTCTCGACACAGAAAAAGCGGTAAAGATAACACGACGGCAAAAATAACAAAAGATGAGCGCTTGTATTCCCGTCATTCAATTTACTGTGCACCGAATAGTTTGGAGTGTGGTGTGTGTGTGTGTGTGTGCATAATCGCCGTTTAGGGACACCTCCCTCACCCCCTTCGATTCCTCACCGCCACTCTTCTTGATACGCACCGCGTGTTTTGGTTTGCTAATTCCATATCTGCGTCGCGACCGCTATTTTAAAACTGGATCGCACCAAAAGTCAATCAGCGATGAAAGGGAGGGGGAAAGTGAGGTGGAGTCTAAAAGGATGGAAGCGGCGCCAAAGTATAACAGATCGAGAAGCATCATTGGCCGGAAGGGAAGCGCACTATCTACGGCCCATTATCTCCGGCAGAATAATAAAAGTAATCCACAAAATACGAGATTCTGTGCGACCGTCACAAGTATTCTTCTGATAATTAGGAAGAACAAAATCAAAAAAGGCTGTTACAAATTTCGTAGCAGCAAATTTAATTACATTATTTTATTTTAATTTGATTATAAATTACATAAGTGATTGTTTGACATTCGTGTAAACCAATACAAAAAATATAATAGTAAAAAACGTTAACTTTCAACGAAATATCTATATCGCCATGAATTAACCGAGTTTTTTTTCAACAAGAAAACATGAATGAAACTAAAGTCGCATGGAATTCATATTTGCTCTTTTAAAGGTATCCGAATAAGTTATTCTACCTGAGTTATTCAACTCAACTTTCTTGTTTGATTTTCTTGGTAACGACTACTCCCCTACGATAAAAATGTACAGGAAAAGAAATGCTTTACTCGTTCTACAAGTTTCATTTGAAAATTATTTTGATATGACCAGTACTTTATGAGATACTAGCTTTTCGTACCCGGCAGAGGGGGAGGTAAAAGGGGCGGGTGGAGGCCGAGGGGGAGAAGGGAACGACGCTTTGGCAACCATCGTAACAACCGAAGTCACGTAGCGCACCGGACGGATCCTCGGCGAGGGAGCAATAAAGCACAAAGGGATAGGGAAGATTGTGGAAGAGAAATTCCAAAGATAGTGCCGCACCCAGAGACATCTGCCTACCAAAAGGGAGGAGAGAGGGGGGGGCGGGAATCGCGCGTGTGCGACGGAGAGGGAGACAGTGCCAATAAGGACGCGTGTCGCATTTGGTCCCAAAATACAGGAATCGGTGGCAGGGGTTTGTCAGGAGGCGTCGATGGAGCATACGGGCATACGTGCGAACAGGATTAGGCATCCGTCGAGTGCGGAGACTTTAACGCCCTACAGCAAATGAAATTTAATGACGCGAGCACGCGACAGAATACCGCGCCATTATGACATAACAACTGATCGATTGCTATCGGCGAAGCGAAGGTGCGGCCTGAAAGACAGGTTCGAAATGGCCAAAATATTTACAGTCGTAAAAAAAACGAGAGGCGAGAGAGCAAGATTAGTCTAATTGTAAGCTCAAAACCTGTGTTGTGAAGGAAACGTTGCACAACAGAAAAACCTAAGTAAATACTGCTTCTCTGATTTTTTTTACAGTTTTTAATAAAATAAAACCCCGAAATAAAACGTACCGTTGTACTGATAATCTCCCCGGTTCGAATCCTGCCGTTTTCACTAACAGACCTGAGCAAAAGCCACAATACTGCAATGGACATCGCCGAAAAGCCACAGTGACATTTAATGAGCAGATAAAATATATTTAACACAAAATGTGGCATCCGTTGCACACAATAATAATAATCAAAACTTATTCTTTTATTTTTGGGGACTCCTGGCAAACTTTGACCTTAACAATTCCCTTACGCATAATAACAGGGAAATTAAGTTATTTGTAAGGCGGCCAAGTTTCTAAGAACCGCAGACGGATCCGGAGCCGACGGTTGGCAAACCTCGACTCTTTAGATTCAGTCCATTGCAAGGTACAATATTAGAAGCGCTTATGCGAATTCCAACCTGCCTCATATTTATACACGTAGAAAACAAGATACGGGAGGATTTTCCAAGTACAGAGAGAGGTAGATATTTTATATAATTTTTAATCACACTCCCTTCTTGATCCTTCAGCATCAGTTGTTTGGACAATTCGATAAAAGAGCAGCTCTAAATCCGGCCTTCGTCATCTCTTCCTCCTACTCTACGCCCTTTCGGTAGTTCACGCTATGTAATAAGAAGTCTCTTATGTCTGAAAGCCAACGAATTCTGCCGACCTAGTTTGTAAACGACTGTGGCCCGGTTGGATGAACGAGACGAGGTGAACCAGGCCTTAAATAAATACGACTGATTATCCTTTTTAAAGACAATGTTGCATTTTTAAGACATCAAGAGCATTAGGGGTACATACGTACTCTTAGCGCCTGGACGGGTGTATCGTACAGACGAGTGTTGCTAAAATGAAAAGGTATTAGAAAAGAAGACAATCGAACACCGAGAGCCTCTAGGTCAGCGCTCCTCGAAGTGTTATACAGCAAACCCTCCTCCAACGCGTTTTTCCAGTGCGGATTCACTTATACGCTCAAAAATAAATGCGACAAATTATCTGCCGAAGGCGGAAAATTCGAATATGCGCTGATCGCCCTAACACGCAACAGTATGCGGGCTCTAGAACTTTATAAACAATCTCCAGCAATGCTTATCTTCCTCTCCCTCAATCTCGTGTAAGCTGTGACCACTCTAAGTTCAGCGACGTACAGTCGATTTTTTTGCCACTTTTTGCAGTTTTTTGGTAATAACCATTAGAGAGAACAGTGTGGAATCAAAACGTAAAGCATCTCCAAATGGCAGTGATGCAAAGAAATGCCACAAATTATGATTAGCTGAGAAAATTAAGATCCCTTGTAAAGTTACGAAGCGGTAGGCCAGGAATATGGTCATTATGTTTATGATTTTATATTTTTAGTTCATATAAAATATAGGTAGAGCTTTACATTTTTGTGTGTATCTAAATATCTAGGTATTTATCGGGGACTTCATGCGGCCGCGTTCACGTATCTCAATTAATCCCATAAGGCAGTGTTTCTCAAAGAGTGGGGCGCGAAGGTATTCTAGAGGGGAGGGGGCGGAATAATTCTCGGCATACTTTTGTATACAATTAGTTCTTTTTACGATTAATAAATTTCATATAATAAAAGTGATTGCAATATCAAATTATTGTCATTATCGAATCACTATATTTTATTGAAACTCGGTAAAAATAACACGGCCAAAGGATGCAACTGCAAAAACAATATTTTCTTGTAATATTTTTGTAATTTTTTCCCTTTTGTGTTTTTACTAACTATCGTACCATTTTCACGTTAAAACAAAAATAAAAAATAAATTGCTTGTGCATTAACAATAATTCCTTGTTGTTGTTTCTTTTAAAGCTCATTGTCTTCAGTCAGGATGATACATGTAGATATGCATTTGTACGACTGCACATTATATATGTATATTTATTTTACAACTTGCATATGTGTGTTTGTGTATAATAACTTTTACACATGTATTGCAACAATACTGTTTGAGGGGGAGGGGGGGCGCCAGTTTTTGGAAGATTCCAAAGGGGGACCTGGGGGTGAAAGGTTTGAGAACCATTGCCTCCAACTAGGATTCGCCTAAAGCTATATAAAGGTACCCCTCGCCGTTCGCGGGGGTTACGTTCCCGAAGACTCCGCGAATCGCAAAACCGCGAACGGCAAATGCATAAACTAATGGAATAACGGGATTCCGTTCCTACATCCGCGAAAGTGGTCCTAAGTGATTATTTCCTTTACCTTACTGACGACTCTAGGCCACAGAAACAAATAGTAAGCTAAAAATATGAAAGGAAAACGAAACAGACGAACGTTTAAATTTAGGGAAACTAAGAAAACAGAAGCTTATTAACTCACCGTGAATTATGTAGAGTATACGTAGGATGTTGACAATGGAGGTGTTTCGGAAGAGCATTATTTGGAGATGGAAGAGGAAGATGAGGGACTTGGCTTCAGGAATTCTGTGATTTGGAGCTGTTTCCCTTTTGTTTTGATATTTTTATAAATTTCATCATAGGGAGATATTGCAGAGTCAATTATTCTCTTAAAATTGATGCTCCTTTCCATAGATGGATCAGCCTGCATTACTTTCTCTTTCAACTCGTTAGCCATATTTAAAATTTCTGCTAAGGTCTTCGCTGAAAACTGTTTTATCTTAGGCTCTACAGCTTCCTCTTTGTTTTCGCTCTCACTTGATTGTGCAAATTCTTCAAGTTCCTCATTTGCTAATTCTAATTCTTGTTGAAAGTTGAGCAATTCCTCCACTTCTTCCTCTTTTAGATCTTCAAAGCCCTCTCCACCTACATTTCTATGATCTCTTCAACTTCTCCGCGAATGCTGGGATAAACTTTGGAACGAACAGCTTCGGGCCAAAGTTTCTGCCAACATGCATTTATTGTTGATTGTTTTACTTCGTCCCATGATTCTTTTATCATATGAATGGCTGTTCGAATGTTGAATGAACTCCAACATTCACGAACAGAAATCAAAGAATTGGTGTCCATTTGCTGTAAAATATGTTTGAAAGTTCGGCGAATATAATAAGATTTGAAGGTCGCAATGATCCCTTGGCCCATCGGCTGTAAGAGTGGTGTTGTGTTTGGTGGTAGGAATACAACTTCTACGTCAGAATAGCCTTCTGCAAGAGACACTGGATGACCCGGAGCGTTATCCAATACGAGAAGCACTTTAAATGGCAAATTCGTCTGCCTCAGATAGATCTTCACCTGCTGGATGTAGCAGTTGGCAAACCAATCTTCGAACAGCTTACAAGTAACCCATGCCTTCTTATTAGACCTCCAAAAGACAGGTATATCTGATTTAATCACCCCTTTTACAGCACGAGGATTTTCTGAACGGTAAATTACCGTTGGTTTGCATTTAAAATCTTCCGAAGCGTTTCCACATAATATTACAGTGAATCGATCTTTTGCAGCCTTTAAACCTGGAGCAGTACGTTCCTCTTTGGAAATAAAGGTCCTATTTGGCATTCCCTTCCAATATAAACTGGTTTCATCGACATTGAAAATTTGTTCTGGCTTATAACCTTTCTCCTCGATAAGCTTCAAAAATTCACCGGGGAATTCCCTCGCTGCCTCTTGATCAGCTGATGCAGCTTCTCCTGATAGATTAATGTTATAAAATTTAAACGTTTCTTTAAATTAACAAACCAGGCCTTACTCGCTAAAAAAACAAGAATTCTCTTCATCGTCGTCTTCAGTTCCACTCTTTAAATGTTCACATAGGTTAAGTGCTTTATTTCTTATTAACTCCGTGCTAAGGGGAGCATTTTTCTGTTGTATCCTCTATCCACACACTTAAGAGTTTTTCCATTTTTTCTAACACAGGGTCACGTCTACTTAAGCCCAGTTCACACGATCATATTTCTTGTAATCAAAAGTTTATGGTAACAAGTAGCGCCCCAAGCGTAATAGCGAGGAACTATTACTTCCATGCTAGTATGAAGTGTTCACACGATTTCATTTCGAGCAATCGAACTTGTACTGATAACAGCTGAGCATCGTTTTGCGTGGAGGCGTTTGTTTACTGTGATCATGGAGCCTACATAGAGGAGATCCCACTTCAGCTCTAAAGGGGGCGTATTTTGTTGCCAATTTAGTCGCAGCGTATTAGTTCCAGCTTGGCGGCGCAGGTGTTCTTAGGTTTGCTACAAATTGGGTAGTTTACACGTGGTCTTACGGCTAATCGTTGTATCTTTTTCGTTTGTGTGAAATTTTCTCCATCTGCGGTGGAATATTTTATTACAAAATGATGCGAGATTCAAAGTGTTGCTTTGTGCCTGGCTGTTCGACAGGTTATAGCAAAACAGTACGAGTGAACAAGATTTTGGGAGTGAAGAACACAAGTGTTTTCAAGGCAAGGGTAAGTACACATTAGTCAGTAAATATAAATTTATTTAATGTAGAAAGGATATTAATTGAATTGATATTGTCATATTGAAATCGTTTGCTTTCAGGATGAAGCTCAGCTTCAGAAATGGAGGAGGATTATACCCCGCAAAGATCAAGTTTTCAGCGCAACGGACGTTGTCTGTGGGCTGCACTTTGCCGAGGAGGATATCATCAGGTATTACGAAACTATGATGCCTGATGGAAGCATCGAGAGAATAGAAAGAGGAAGGCTCCTTCTAAGACCAGATTCGTTCCCAACAATATTTCCTAATTTACCGAAATATTTTGGGAAGGTGGCAAAAAAGCGGAAGCCTCCATTGGATAGAAATCGTGGAGAAGCTTTGACTCCAGGATTTGATAGGCCTCCCAGCCCAGATATTGGAAGCATAAGTGGAATAGATAACTTAGCGCTTTTGGCTGAGGTTGCTGCAGAAATTAATCCTGTGATACCCGAGATGTTTACGGAAGAGGTCTTCGATGCAACTTCCTTGAGGGAAACGTTCAAGAGTGTCCATTTACCTAGTCTAAACTGGACTTCAGCTCTCGTTGGGAGCAATGTGGTTTTTCTGTCATTAGGGAGCAACTTTATGGCTGAAAAAACACTAGTTGTGGCTGATGACCTGCAACTTAAGGTGAATCACGAAATTCAATTGTATTTATATAATTATGCTCTCTTTTTTAGCCAAGCATCATATTATAGTTTGTTGATGTGAAATAATACATGGATTTATTAAGATTGTGTAAAGATATATTGGGTTTATTATGATTACGTGTAATTCTATTGTTCGCATTTGGCTAACCGTGAACCTACTTACGATTGGCAGGTCATATTTAGGAGTATGGAGGTTAATATTGATGGTTTAAAACCCATTAAGGACCAGCAGAATTTATTGGATGTGATTGGCTACATCGATAAACTTAAGTTATGCGAAGGGATACCTGGACCTATGAGGTGATGTATATCTACACTTATAACAAAATCATACTGTTTGTATGTATTATATATTATAGTACAAAAGATACCATCCAACATTTACTTAACTTGTGTATTATTTAATTTATTCAGTAGCCTTTTTATTGATTTACTAAGTAATATATTTATCGATTTTTCTTAGTAATGTATTGCTTTATTCAGTCATTTATTTCTGAATTCATTCATTCAGTTAATCATACATTTATTGATTTATTTATTCATTCATTTGTCATTTTATATTTTTCCCTGCTTTACAGTTGTAAGGCATACTATTACAGTTATTGTCGCTAAATAAATCACTTTAAAATGATTCACAATAATGTCACTGTGCTTTTGTTTCTTTTTTGTGAAGCAGTTCTGCCTCCTACTGTGGTAGCTGCAGTACATCGACCTACATTACCATTACTCTTCTTCTGCAATTTCTCCACTACATTTGTATCTCACCCTATTTCAACCAGCCATTACCCATCATTGCGTCTTCACTTGTTCACAGTCTTGTCATATTTCTCAATTGTAATGGAGACTACTCCAACTCCCAAAAAAGTAAGTTGTTTTTTGTATAGCTAGAGAAGTTTTCTATAACTCTTTCCTATTTTTGCAATTAATTGCTTGATAGTCACCAAGTCCTTCATCCAATCAAAAGCAAAGTTCAGGGGTAAATCTCTGTTTACAACCATTAAACTTCTAGGTGGAAAATGTTTGCCATGAAATTGAGAAATCTATGAGAAAGTTCACCTTCAATTGGATGATGGATTTCCTTCTCAAAGGTCATAAAGTACCTATGTAAAAATGAATTGCCTGTGTTTATATGAAAGATGCATAACGCAGATTTTGGAATGATATATGGATTGCACCTTAAACCTAATTAAGATACTAATTTGTGCATTTTATCATGAGTAACTCAATGCATTGAGTATATGAATTGCATTCTTATGTTTATCTAATACTATAACATTTTTGTTTGTGATATTAAGGAGGGCTGCACAGTGCTCTGGGTATGTGAAGCAAAGTGGAATAAGAAGTCAAGGGCCCATTATTCGTTGTGTGCCATGTAAATTAGCCAAAAAACAAATTGCAGACAGGGAAAGGAAGCATCACCAATCTCTCCAAAGCAGAAAAGGAAAATCTGTGAGGAATGCTTTCAAGACATGCAGAATAAAGGTTCATCATTGAATTGGTTTTTTAAGTAATTCTCTTCCTTTATTTTCAGGTGCTGGTTAATTAGTTGTGTATCTTAGTTTGTTTAGCTTAGTTTCTATTTCCCTTCACAGGTTTTTTAACCCCCCTTCCTTTGTGGGTTTTTCCTGCAACTGTGGGTTTTTCTAGAGAATCCTTAAGGTTCTATAGCTTTTTCCCACACACAATCTTTATTTAAAAAAAACTGTTTTAATACAAACATAAAATGCCATTGTGTTCTTATTTTATATTCCCGTTTTACCTTTACTATAAAATATCTCATTGGATTACCAAAACAAATATGACGTTCCTATTTAATGTGACAATATAACTGCATAGCATTTCGAAATGTCAAATTTCTGACAAAATACCTTATGGACATGTTACGAAATTTAACTAATCGTCAGCTTAAGAAAAAAATGCATCAATATATTACATGACGGTGTAATAATTATTTCGTCTCGAATGTTTGCCTGTATTTTGTAATAATATTGTCATTTCGTATTATAATAAAATACTGAATGTCGCACATATATTTACCATAAGTAAAATTAGATATACTGATTATATTTTTGGATATTGCTATGTACACGTGGAGCCGAACCGAAGTAAAAGGCACTCGATTTCCAGATACTGTGGATATTGAAAAAGCCCAAATTTTACCTCCACCTATCTATCCTCTATACAGTGAATTCCATAGTCGACCAAAGCCACAATAAATTTATCGAATATGGATTAAGCGAAATACTGAACATCAGAACAACCATTCCGTCCTGTAATTATACCCTAAACGAGGTTTTTTCCGGCGGAATTCCAATCAATTGATCCGCTACGTAATTCATGTAACATACTCGGTACTTCGTAAAAACAAATAGTTTATATTCATAGATTGATTTACAAACCTAAATTACCAATGCCATCTTACGTAACAAACTATTAGCGCAAATAGAAACACGAAAATTACATGTGTTTCATACCTACGCCCATAACTTCAGCAAACCTACCGATCGCAGCGCTGCATGTGACGACTTTGGCAACTAAAACTTGAGCGACCAAACTGGCAACAGTTTCGGACCCGGAGTGGAGTCTCCTCAGTATAGGCTCCATGACTGTGATTTACTGGACCGAAACGGGATGGCTGCAGAGTGGACCAAAAAAGCAGTAAGCTCCTTAATAGTAATTATTAGGAGTCATCCGTTGCTGTACGATACGAAGCAAAAAATGTATCATAATAGGGTGTTCGAAAATGATATTTTAGCTGTACATCCGTGTTGCCATTGAACGATTGCATTCTATAGCCTTGGAGTATGCTTTATTGCTTACAGCACGCTAGGCGAAATGCACTAGAAGAAGTGAGGAAGGAAGTGGAAAAATTTAAAGCCGGTGTAACGGTCGAGGAGTGCCAAAAGAAATTTCAGTCGCTCCGATCACACTTTGGTGCAGAAGTGAACCGAGTGCGAGCGAGTCTTAGCAGCGGTGCAGCGACGGATGATGTATATCGACCTGCAGTATGGTGGTTCAAAGAATGAAGTTTTTTGAAGGACCATATAAACCCAAGGAAGAGTGTATGCAACGTTCCCACAGAGGTCGTCGATTTCGTTGCTGATGACACGATGGTGAGCCTTTTCTTCAATATTCTTGTAGTTGCTTATCATGTTGTGTGTGGATAAAGTACAAATTCAAGTTCTTGCATTATTTTTTGCAAACTTGCATTTTAATGCATAAGTAATTAATGCAGAAAGTTGCCGTTAAAATCTCATGCTATAAACACTCACACGATGTGTATTTGAATTTCATTTTATATGGTTATAAGTATTTTCAAAATAATCCTTGAAGGCCAACAGGAGTAAACATAGAAATTGTTATTAAATTCTTGTCAAATGACATTCCAATAGATTTTGCATTTTTTCCACACACACACACCTCAACTAGCTATTATTTCACAATCTACAGATTTGTGTTTGAATTAATTTACTTTAAGCATGTTAATGGATTTGATTAATTCTTATTATAGTTTCAGTGCCCAGTCATTTAATTTTACAATTTTTGTGTAAAAATAGAATAGCCTGGAATTGATTCACAGAGAAAAGCTTTCATTATACATCATAAACTTGACGAGTTTCCTCCAACTTGATACTGAATCCAACAAAAAATCATTCTCCCTGATTTTTTCCTAATTTATTGTTAATTTTCCTGTTCGCAGCAGATTGCTGCCCTTCAAACTACTTTTCACTAATGATTATGTTTATATACTTGTTAGGAAATGAAATTTTGAATAAGATCTCTGATAATATAAGTATGTGTTAATGATGTCTAATGTCTTCTACTAGAAAACTATAAAAGCCGTAAAAAATGAATTTTGATAAATACATTTAGTCCCCAAGCAGACAATAATAAAATCTACACTATTAGAGGTATAATCTATTTTTCACCATTTCTTGACTTATACCATGATGATGGATATTGTAAGACAAGCGTTTACAAAGGGAGCGACATCCATCGCCGTCGAGAACCAGAAGTGGCAAGATATATGGTGAAATTAATTAATTTTAATGTAATTTGTAATTATAGAAATAAAACATATTCTTAAACAAAAAAAATTAATCTTGTATTGTTAAAAATTAGGACTTTTCTTTTTGAAACCATAGTATAGTATCACAGTAACTTATTCCAACCCTCTATCTATGAAGGAGACATTGCAGTCTGAAGACGAGTCCAGCAGCAGTCTAACTAGAAGGGTGGACATTGAGGTGGATCCTGGATTGGAGGTCATAACCCCTCCTTGCAAAAGGAAAAAGCCTGAAGACCAAGTGCTGTCTTCAGCAATGAGTACTCTGAGTGAAATAAGTACCTTTTTGAAAGTGAATCCACAGGAACAGACTGAGGATCAGATTTTTGGCAATTTCATTGCCTCGCAGTTGGCATATATTGAAGATAAAAAGGTCAAACTGCTGACAAAGCACACAATTATGGAGGCTCTAATGAAAGGCCAACTAGATGATTTTAATGCAGAATAAAAAATGTTTTATAATGGAATATTTTTATTTTTACAAGTTAAAAATTAAATTTTTTTACACTTTCCCACTGCCAAGGTACAAACCCAATACCATTGAAGTAGCTGCAGAAAGCTTTTCTTATTCTAACTGCCTCATCAGCTGCCCTATTGCCCCCTTGATGTGCCAGACTCTGCAAGGGAGTAATTTGTCTCCAATTGACTTCAGAGAACTGGCATTCTTCTGTGTTCTCCACATCTACTGTCAAATAGTTTCCACCACTCTCTTCTACTAAGAAATTATGTAAAGCACATGCTGCACACACAATCATTTCAACTTTCTCCACATCTAAATTTATTGTGTTCTGAAACACACGAAATCTACTTACAAGAATCCCAAAGGCATTTCAACTACCCTTCTTGCCCTAGACAAACGATAGTTAAAAATTCTTTCTTCAGCAGTCGCATATCGTCGAAATGGTTTCATTATATTAGGCTGCAGCTGAAATGCATCATCTGCAACTATAACAAAAGACAGACTTTCCGCTATACCAGGTAGGGGCTTTGGTTGGGGTATATTGAGGGTATTGTTTCTAATGGCCTTACTTAGTGCACTATTTCTAAATACACCTCCATCACTCACTCGACCATTGCAACCAACATCAAGAATTAGGAATTTATACCTAGCATCTACAACTGCTAACAAAACCACACTATTGTACCCTTTGTAGTTATAATAAAAAGATCCTACAGATTTAGGAGGTGAAAATCTTATGTGCTTCCCATCCATGGCACCAATACAATTTGGGAAGTTCCACAATTGCTTAAATTCGTCAGCTTTCTCCTCCCATTCTTCATAGCTTGTTGGTGCCTGTGACATTGTATAAGTATTAATAAATTATTACTTAATAAGAAATTCATATGGAAACATATGTTTATATATCTTAACTATGCCTTTTAAAGAACAGGAAGTGTCACTTAAATTAAGCAGATACTCAAACTATTATTTCCTATTGAATCATTACCTTTAAGTAGTTCTCTTTTAAGGCATCATAAATTGCTGCACGTTTCTGGAACAATTTTGCTAATCGACGACAGTGGTATTCTATGTACAAAAGTCAAGCTTCTGTAGCTTTCTCCTGTTGCCAGGAAACGTAAAGTAAGCACAAGCCTGAGACGAAAACAAAATTATAATATCCGTTATTAAAATAATTAGATATACTGCTATCATAAGGTGGTTAATACACATGTTTAGCATACCTTCTTTCAGCAGAAATGGATTCCCTCATCACTGTGCTTTGCCTACTAATTCTCCCGGAAACCATCCCCAATAACTTTCTAAATGAGGGTTCATTCATTCGAAGGAAATTGCGGTAACTCTCTTCGTCTTCCACTCTCAACTCCTCGTTCAATAAGGCAAAAATATCTCTTCCTTCACCTCGACGAAGAATCCACGGCTTCGTCCACCATCTCCGGTTTCTCCACTTCTTATTTCTTTTGTGCTGCTCTGCAGCACAAATAATGCCAACCAGGCTTAAAGCTGCCACTGCTATCTTAGAGTTTCTATCCATTTAACGAAACTAAAACCTGCCTTAAAAACAAATGTAAACTATAAACTAATGAAGATAAAACTTTTAAAAAATTTAAACCGGTGACTAAGATAGCCTAATAACCTCCCCTATGAAATACTAACAAGCGCTACGAAAAACTAATCCCTTAAACTTAAACCCTACCTAACTACTAATCTTCACTAAAACTCATCATAACATAAACAAAGAATGTTACGAGTAACTAAATCCAGAAAGTTAATCAAAAAATTATAACTAAAATAACCGCCACAACGCAAACCTAACTTTAATTAAGATAATCTACAACTACAATGCTAAAAATACAATGTAAATAAAATGCTAACTAACAAATTTAATGATAATAATTCAATAAACTCTGACTCAGAAACTCGAAACGCGTGAACTCCAAGACGGCAGTAAACATCTGTAGCGATATTGTGCGCATGCGCCCATACTAGCGCTAGTACAGAAATCGGTATGATCCTATTCCGTACTAGCTAGTATACCAGGCGATTTCGGCACTAGCTAGTATACTATATAGTCGGCCCGTTCACACGATAATAACTGACTTGTGATCCTTTGAGTTATCTTTCGGGTACTCGAAATATGATCGTGTGAACTGGGCTTTACAAAAGAAACTTCAGCACTAGACGGAGTAGAAGCCATTACACTACTTCGTATTTTGTCTTCGACCCTTTTTATAGAACGTATGGTTGATTCATATTCACTACCAATGGAAGCGTAACTTGCTCCACTTTGTAACTTATCTAATATCATGATCTTTTCCCTCAAAGTCTCTTAGCTAATGCGTCCCTTCCACTTATATTAACACGTTTGGATGCCATAATAATGTAAAAGAATGGGTTAATTAAAAAAATTACAAATGTTTATAAAAGCACTCTACTATAATACAATGTCAACGTCACTAAGCGTAGTCCTGTCTAATTTAAAATTAGAGAATAAAATGAAACAACACATTAATACCACAAACACACCAAGGACATCAAGTCATGTTGTTTGCGGCACTATAGAACAGAAACTGATATAAATGTGGAAAACGGAAGCTTGCGAAGGTCCCCCCATCTTCCCCTAAAAGTCTCTTTTTCAACAAGCCGCGTGTCTTTTAGTCCGATGGCCATATTTATTCCGCGTTAAAACAAGCATACTTAATACTGTTTACACAGGTGGCGAGAAAAATAAATAGAACATAGAGTGGAGCAAACTGGGAGATTTTCCCGTTCGGTATTCTATGGATCCTTCAGGAAACGGACGCCGAAAAAATGAGTAATGGAATTGCTGAGAAACCGCGAATGAGCAAAACCGCGAACGGCGAGGGATACCTGTACACACTATGCGAACAATTGTCGGGCCACCAAATAATCAAAGCCACCCCAGACGCCACCAAATTCGTAATCTCCAAAATGGACGTTGAAGAGGCAGCTGCTATGTGTTTTAGAAAAAGCAGTGACCCGTCAAGAGTTCTAGAGCCTAATATTTCTCCTGCGACGATCCGAGCTAACTCAAGCGCTGGCTCCCAAACGCTCTGTTGGTGGCTCCTACTGGCCGCGCGGCCAAGGTGGTGGCGACACCACCGTGTGAAAAGGTGCATTTAAAGCAATGTTCCTTGTGGCCGCGCATCCATGGTGGCCGCGGCCATGGTCGTCCGTGTGAAAAGTCCCTTATGGTAGCGAAATAAGAAGGGAAAACGGTTCGCCATGCACGGAAATGGTTGTGATATCACACTGCCACTAGCTGCTGCTATGAGGTGCTATACCTTTGCCACCGGTGCGGAATTAAGGAACTGAAAAATCTTCGCGGTCTTTTTTTGCGATGCTTGAGAAATAATGTCTGCTGGTGCTGCATCACGGGTAGGCAGATGGCTCTCGGTCAACGGCTATCGAAAGCGTCCTTTTAGGCTCCGAGGTGGTTGCCTCGCGTAAAGGACTCGCGGTGACCTTGATAATCTCGGATTCGCTCTCGTGAATATGTACTTGAATTGGCTTCTCGCCTCGATCCACACCGCCGCCGAATGATTCATCTCCTATTTTCGACGCGTCCATTTGTTAGGCATTAACTGTTTTACGTGCGCTTGTCGTTTTGTCTGTTTTAACGTCGCTCGTATATTTACCACCTTTTAAAAATAGATTCTGCTTGACAGAAGTGTGCGCGACTCTTATTTTTTCATTCCTAACGTCTCACAAAAATAAACTATTCTCGGTGCAATATTACCGCGTATTGGTGTCTCGTGGCTCGGTTCAGAAAACATTAATTTTAATTGGCGGTGTTATGTATTAGTTAATCCCGTCCCTGCGAAATGTAGACGCGCGAAAAGTCGTTATTTAACATTCACGGATTAACTCACCCACTCATTCCTTTCGAGGGCTCTGAAAACTCATTAATTGTTTAGCTTAGAAGTAGTTATTGTGTGTATTGTTTGAAATTTAATAGCATTAGTTCTTTGAATCATAAAATAGTATAGTATTTGAGAGCCAAATGTGATTCTGATGACAGCTTAACACGAATGACTCCGAAGAATTTGCGATGTTATTCGGTACTATATGTTTTAATAAATTATTGTTGATATATCTTTGAGGATCGTCGAAGTTTGGTACTGGTACAGTGGGCTCTCGTCTAACGCGGGGGTTACGTTCCTCGAGAGTTAGCGAATGTGGGAAATGTCTAACGAGGCGTTTTGAAGAGGCGATGGCAGGTGTTGCGAATCGGGCGCACCCTATCGGCCAGAGAGCGCAAGAGAGGAGTGATAGGGGACCTCAAAACGTGTATTTCCGTTGAAATCGTCGATTTTTTCGTGATCATATTACTTTCCCATTACTACGTATGGAGAAAGTACAAGAGTAAACTACCCTGGTAGACTAATTACTTCCTCCATACGTAGTAATGGGAAAGTATTGTGATCACGAAAAAAATCGACTTCGATATTTCAACGTAAATACACGTTTTGAGTTCCTAGAACACGTTTAGACTATTTTCGGAATGATGTCTGTGTGTGCGCGTGTGTATGTGATTTTGGGTGCTCTAACTCAAAAAGTACTTGTCATATCGTTACCAAACTTCATATGTAACACTTTAGCATGAGCACAAAGAACTGATTAGTTTTTGGACTATAACGGTTAACCGGAAGTCGAGGTTTATTTGAAACCCGATTCGGTTTTTGCGATATTTCTCCGTTAAAACATCATTATTGTATATACAATTCTATACAAATGTTATAGAGAATGTAATTTCCTACAACTTTCATTTGAAACAATTTTCCATAGCAGTTATTGTTTAGGAATTATTTATAAATAATCGGTGTTTTCGGTTTCCGTCAAATATCTCCTTAAAAATGTCGTTATTGGTAATCTCCGTGAGTACCAAAGTTGTAGAGAATAATATTTGTTCCAGGTTTTGTTTGAAACAAATTTTCGTAGAACCATCGATTTCAAAGACATTCAACTTTTTTCGTAATATCCTGTTTACAGCGCCAAAACCACGTAGCGGTGAATTCTGGAAACATAATCAAAATATAATTTACGGCAATAAGGACGACTGTATTCTTTTACAATACGAAATAATAATTTTGCCACATTATGCTATTCATAATAATTTAAATATCTATACCCCAAATATGGAGAAAGTCGTGTTGGCCACATCAGATTTTTTTACATTAAATCTACTCGAAACTTGACTTTCTAATAAAGAAACATAATAAACAATGTTCTGTGCTGGTTTGGTAGGTGGTATGTCATTTGGAGCGCGCAAAAAATTCCTATCACACGCAGATATTGAGAAAATAGTGAAAAAGGACTCAGAAGACTTTTTAAATGTGTATTTCCGTTGATATCTCGGAAATCGACTTTCTCACAAAAGCAAAACATTCTCTTACGCTACGTATGAAGAAAGCAAAACGGATGTGCGTGAAATTTTGAATCGAAATTTTACGTTTTTGCACAGTTAAGTCTAATATAGATATTTAAGCTGCACTTTTTAGCATTTGGGGATGTATTTTATTCCATTCATTAAACTTTGAAAAAGGATATCGATAAAATAAATTAATAATTCATAAAAAAAGACATTTACAATATATCTGCGGATATAAGTATCGTGCCAATTTTTATTTTTAAAAAGCCTATAGATTGACGACTTAAACTGTGCACATGCGAAAAGTCGCACAACCCACTGTTAAGCGGTGTTAACTACATACAGAAATGCCACTAACATGGAATGTGTTGCGATACAGGCACGCTCATTTGTAGCACCTGAAGCTTGTAGGAGGACTTTTTCACGAGCTCAGCGTGTCTTTATTGTGGAACGCTATTTCGTACACAGTTCCTACGTTCAGTATCAAAATGATTTTCGCAGAGCTTTTCCAGATAGTGATGTTCCTAACAAATAAGTTGCTTAGTTGAACGTTTTCGAGAGACGGGCAGCATGGACAACAGAAAGCGCATTGGACGGCCTTCTGTATTCAGCGACGAGCCGACGTTCGGCAGCGTTTACTGCAATCACCACGAAAATCCATAAGGAAACTCTCTGCACAAACAGCACTGCCGTACGGCACAGGGCGTAAAGCAACAAAACCGCTTAATCTTCGTCCAAATCGAATTAGTGTTGTGCATGAACTTAAGGAGGTCGATAAATCAAAACGACTGTAGTATTGTCAGTGGTTTCGGCAGTTTATTAGACAGACAAAACAGCAAGTGTTGGAGCAGTGAACATCCGCATCTTTTGCACCAGATACCACTGCACTCAGCCAAAGTTGGTGTATGGCGTGCCATTTCTCGTAAGCGTATCATCCGTCCTCAGTTTTTCCATGAAACTGTTACTGCAGAGCGGTACCAAGAACTTGTCTTTCAGTTTATTTCGTTACTGGAACAGGAAGAGCGAGTGTTGGTTTCAGCAAGGCAATGCCACATCGCACACAGCCAATACAACAATGGCAATGTTGCGGGAATTCTTTGGAGGTCGGTTAATTTCGAGAGATTTGTGGCCACCAAGGTCTCCGGACTTAACTTCGTCAGAGTCTAACTTTTTGGTTGCGCAACTTTTCGCTCACTCTGTATCTCCAGCACTATATATATTTTAGTAAGTCTGTCTATCTGTCT
Source organism: Uropetala carovei (assembly GCA_036926305.1). Taxonomy (NCBI): domain Eukaryota; kingdom Metazoa; phylum Arthropoda; class Insecta; order Odonata; family Petaluridae; genus Uropetala; species Uropetala carovei. The sequence continues at coordinate 1,228,426 of JAXCHB010000140.1, forward strand.
GTCTGTTCCCACATGCACGCCCATATTTCTTAACCGATTCCGACCAAATTTGGCATGATTGTAGGGGGTACCAAGGGGAAGGTTAATGCGTACTTTTAGTCTCCATCTGCACGTCCGTTTCAAAATGGCGGCCCATTATCTGTCTGCTCCTATATGCATGCCCACAATCAACATATTCAAACCAAATTTGGCATGATAGTAGGGGGCACGTGGGGTTTTAGTGTCCGTCTGTCCGTTCGTTTCAAAATGGCGGCCAATTGTCTGTCTCTTCCTTTATGCACGCCCACATTTCTCAACCGATTCCGACCAAATTTGATATGATTGTAGGGGACATTATGTGGAAGGTTAACACTGGGTCTTAGTGTCCGTCTGTCCGCTTTATTCAAAATGGCAGTCGATTTGAACATTAAACTACGTGTATTTTCCCGAGTCCGACTACTGATTTGAATCAAATTTGGTACGACTGTGGAGGGCTCCCAGGAATAATTCATGTGCTGTTTATGCTTCTCTCTGCCAGTTTTATTCAAAACGGCAGCCGATGGAATTCTTAAATACCATGTATCATCTAGAATTCCGATAGGATTTCAACCAAATTTCCCCGGGCAACGCCGGGTATTTCTGCTAGTCGTACATAAATGTCTGAATACGTCCACGTGGGTAGTCTAAGTGGGCCCTTACCGCGGGGGGCCGCCATCTAGCTGCAGATCCTGCATTACTGGAAGAGAAGCCTAATCCTTAATTGTAATCCATGTCTAACAGAAAGCAAAACCGGTAGGAAATCCACCTGACCACCGACGGTATACTTTTTGCCGCATAAATAAATGCACCTAACGGGGAGAGTGCGTTGCAATAGGAGCCTAGAAAGCCCTAATCAAAAATTAACGGAAGATTAGAAGTAGGGTGAGAGACTTCCGCCCATAGATGAGAGATACCTAAAGAGCTATATTTGCCAGGAAGTGAGTCCATTTACTCATAGTTGTAGAAACGAAGAGGGTGTGCGACAACGAACGATCTTAGCACAAGATTTCTTCGTCCATTTTTCGGCAGAACTTTTAAGGTCAGCGAAGGGCAAAGGAAGTACACGTTGCCCTCTACTAAACGGGAGAAGCTGCTCTCCCCCAGAGAGAGTCGAATTATGCATAACATTTTAAATTAAATGCACGAAACGTTGGTGCAATGAATAACCCTATTGATTTCAAAACTGAAGTACAGACCGCGATTCGATTCCGCGGGGGTTTATTTTATGTCCGCCTTGTAGAGGGATGGTTAGCGTGTCCAGATAGCGTCGCGAATTCGAAACCTGCCGAAGGTATGGTCGTATGTGTTCGTTAATGCGCTCGTTAAGTGCTGTTTACGAGTTAACTAAAAAATAAATAAATTACATGTGCGAATTGGCGCTTTAACAAAATTACAGTAATTCTGTAACATCGACATACTCGATCGTAATCAGAGGTGGATATTATCACTAGTATTGTTTTAAAAAATAATAAATCTCGGCCACTGAATTAAAAACATTCTATTTCACTACACACCTAACAGAACGAAACATGTGAAAAATACATTCGAACACAGTATGTGCTTAGCTTATTGTAATTCGTCAAAATAATATAGGTTTCGACGCTAAAATAAACGACCAGAGGCGAATTCACCACCGATGTTAAAGTCAGCGTAGAGTCACTTCCAAACATCGGCTGGCGTGTCAACTGCTAAAAGGCGACGTCCTCATCTCTCTGTCAGCTGGCCTTCCTAGGAGATGCGTGTCTGATGGAACGGATGGTCGTCGGGACCAATGCGGAGTCCTTGAGGAGCACCCCGTGCACCATCTGTCGCCCCCAACCCCAAAGAGAATTCGGTCGGAAAGACTTATAAGATTCTATTCCGTGCGGCTTTGGCAGACGAAAATAAATTACACCAGACAATCAAAACATGGCCGATAACGCCAAACACTTTAGGAACGGAAAAAAAGTGAAACCTCGCGCCATCGCGCAAGTACTAACTATAGGAATAGAATAGCATCGAAAGAGCATAAACCCCTCGCGATAATCGCTTCTTCGATGCGCGCCATTTTTCTGATATTTTTCCACAAATTTTAAATGATACGACGCTAATGCCTTAGGAATTACGCGCGAAAAATAAAAACCATTTAATTACGCGCTCAACGTTTTTCAAACATCAGGGAAGCGCGTGAATGCCTTTTTTAAATACAGGATAGGATCTTGAATCAACAGAACTTACTTTTGAATCGACATATTTCCATTTCTTCAATTTCTCGAAAACAATATGAGGCATACTTCTCCGAAAAAATCACGATTATATTAAGGCCTGAAATCGAAATATCAGCTGTTCTTCGCATCTAATGTGAATGAAGGAAAGTAATTTCACTCAGCAGAGCAAACCATGGATCGAAAAATAAACACGGCATATCTTTTTTAGAAGAGGAAACCGCAGCGCAAGCAAGACGTCGACGGGTTATCCGAGAAAACGACGAAAGAGAACAATCTCCGAGAAAATGCCTGAGTATGAGACGTAACTACATTCCTCACCAGTTCAGGAAACTGCACAAAACATAGATTTGAAAAATTTAAAGGAATTTGACGGCTAAGAAATCGATTTTCCAACGTACGATGATGCTTTGTAAACGATAGACATCTCCGTTAGCAAACTTTTAGAACACGGAAAAGCTGAATACGCATTAAATCGACTGCTATGAAAATCTTATCATACAATTCTAACAAAAATTAAAATCCAATTTCACAAATAATAAACAGTATTTTACAGACATTACATTCCGCACTTGGATTCAGTTTCATTAAAAAATATGGAATGTATCATAACTGAATCTTTTAAGTGTTAAAAATGTTACCAAGAGAAGGAAAGATGAATTGCGAGGAATTCTTTCGTCGATTAAACACCGAATATAAGAAATTCACAGATTAAAGCCATGGAATGGTGATAATCGCTATCTGTCGTTCAACTATGTAGCGCCTCTTTGGCGACCGCAGCAAGTAACAATTCCCAAATAGCTGGTAATCAATATTGATCGATGGGCGGCAGCTTGCTATCCTCTTGCAATGCCAAAAATACCTCATTTTCATATCCTAACATCGAGGAGACAGAAAAATGCCGTGACATCCCACTCCACACAGCTACACCTCGCCCCACTCGATTTTGCCCTTTTCAGCTTAGCTTAATCGCGGCAACTCCGGTAATGATTTATGTTCATTTACATACAGGCCATTCCTTATGCTCCCCTACTTCCAGGATTTCCATATGGCGAACTGGAACATGAGTTACTGGCATGTAATCCTCTCATATACACAAACAAAACTTCCCTTGATACCAAAGCACTTTCAATTCATGGCTAATCTTTGAGAAATTTTGTATTACAGTAAAACCCCGCTATACGTTGCCCCGCTATACGTTGTTTCGCATATACGTCGCCAATCAATTACGGAACATGTTTCGTTATAAGTTGTGTCGCTTCGCATATACGTCGTTCGTGAAATACTAAAAGCAAAATTTCAGAAATTCCAATTGCGGTGCATAAATGATAACTATAACAATAAAAGCCCTGTATTCGGCTTTTAATTTCATGTTTATTATTATTTATACGAATTAATTTAATTTCGTGTTTATCAATTCATGTAAAATCATACTCAGAATAAACATTTGCAGGCCATGTGTTTGAGAGATCACGATGGGTTAGGCGGTTCACAAGATACACAGGGGATAAAAGGGACTGTCCCAATTTTAAACCTATTTCTGAGCGACAGTCAGCTATAAGAGAGCTTTGTGGACAGTTGTGTCTAACATTTTGTGTGTCCTTTCATTCCGGTTTACGTTTACGTTGACATCTCATGAGATATTGGATATACTTTCGATTGCGAAATCTGCTTGAAAAGTACTCTAAAGTGCGTATCAATCTACGTGAAGTAAAGAAAAAATTTTGTGCTCCATTACACTATAGACAATTATTTTCGGTGATTTACGAATTTATTATTGCAATTGGTTACTCGTTGTTACGATAAAATGTACATTAAACCCTAGTAGCAATGAGTGGTAAACACATAGTGGTAACACAGTATGTCCAATGTATTGTATTGATATGTATTATTTGGGAAACAACTGTGTCACAAAATGTCCGCCAGGATAACTTTTATCATAGTTCTTATGGTAATCTCTGATTCGCTATACGTTGTTTCGTTATAAGTCGCATTTTTCAGGAACGCATCTCCGACGTATAGCGGGGTATTATTGTACTCGCCTTAATTAAATAATATACACGAATCAACATCAAGAAAATTATATAGTTCTTCTTGTTTATGATAGTAAGATTTAACAATTTAATTAAGAAGCCCACGGAATACTTCCCTGTTCCACAAATATTTATAGCGATGCCTCAACTAGCTTCAATCTGCACGATACGACAATAACAAATACCTAACATCTCGGTTGCAAGCGTTACATATTCCTGTCTTGGCGAAGATGTAAAAAGGGGGCGTCGTCGTCCCGAGGGACGAAGTTTTCCATCCCGCTATTCACCCTCCCAGTTTGCCGCCCCCCTTGCCCCCGCCGACCTCTCCTCCGTCCCTGACGCCGCGGACCGTGGAAAGATCGGCGGGCAAAGAGCGATCGGCCATACTATGGTTGGTGTCCTGCCGAGGGACCGAAGGGCGGCGGCGGCCGCCTTAAGAGAACGAAAACAAAACCCATGGAGCTTACATAAAGGAGATACCACTCCAGCTCTAAAAGGGGCGTATTTTGTTGCCAATTTAGTCGCAGCGTATTAGTTCCAGCTTGGCGGCGCTGGTGTTCTTAGGTTTGCTACAAATTGGGTAGTTCACACGTGGTCTTACGGCTAAGGAAAATAGGGAGCGAGAGGGTCGTATAGGAAGTAGGAATAAAGGAGAACACGCCACAATGACACTGGACGAATGCGAGACACTGAGAAAAGAGTTAAGCAGACGGGAAGGAGATGGAAGAATAATAACCCGGAGCGACGGAAACAGTTTCCTTATAATCACGGGAATAAGATTTCCCCTACTTGGCCTCACACGAGGTCATGTAAAAAATAATAAACCGAGGCGGGAGAGGGGCGTGGGAGGAAGGTTGCAGGCGCCTCGGGAGCAGAATCCTCTCCCTCCGTCCGATAGACGTGTACATAACGGAAGGGCCTATAGAGAGCGACCCCTCGCCTGACACGGCCGTCGTTCCGAAAATCAAAAATAGAACCGGAAATGGTGACCAGCACTTTCCGTGGAAAACCCACGGAGGAGAACGCGCCGAAACGTCCATCGAGGAACCATTGCTAATTTTCTAATTGCGCTCCAAGTTCGGTGGACGTTTTCCGAACTCTATATTGCCGACGTCTTCTTTTTGGATCGGCAAACGGTAACGTGAGGCGCTTAGGTAACGGCGGCGCGAGTTATGCAAAGGGAAAACGAGTCCGGGGACAAAATCGCAGCAGCGACAGACGCCACAAATTAATAGAGAGGAATGTATTTCTCCGTATCGAGCGGCAATCTGCATTGGTAACCGGCCGACCTCCTCCTAACCCCTTTTCACCTCTTTACATGGCGCCCCCCTCGAAATCACCATCTCGCCTTCATATGGTTGGCCCATTTTCCCATGGTACTTCAGTTGTTACCAAAAAAATTAATAAAAATACGTCGAGCAAACAACGGACGAAGCTATAGTATAAACAACAAGTTAGGAAAGTGTACAACGTATCACAAATGGGCGCGTTTCGTGAAATGGAGTATTAGAAAGAAATTATATACTACCTGTACGTAATGGAAATTGTTCTAAATTTCTTTTCTTCGTCATAAATAATTCATTTTTCTTCCTATCTTCTTATATAATAAAAAGCAATTCTCTGTCTATAACGCTAACTTTTCTCTGTCTATAACGCTATTTTCTCTGCCTATAACGCTAACTTTCTGTCTATAACGCTAACTTAAACGCTAATAACTCGAGAAGTAATGAAGACAGAAACTCGAAATTTGGCAGGGATGCTTGATTAACACTTTTTCAGGTGATGACTAATTTAAATCGCGAAAAAATTCCTTGGTTCTACTCCAATGGAGGCATTTCCATTTCCCATTACTTTACATGTAAAACGCGATTTTTCGATGTGCAGGCTTTTATTCAATTGGAAATTAAAATTAGAAGGAATTAACCTACGACCTTCGGATTTGAACCATTTTGAAGAAAAAGTTATAACGTTTCTTATTCCGTCCGTCTTTTTTAGCCCACAGTTCGAAATATTCCATGTTAAACGTTTAATTTGCATATTTTGTGGAAATCTCGCCATTTTAACGTGATGTTGCTATGTCGACCATTATCATTGTTACACCTCAAATTACTATTATTGTATACATCCTTCTGGGAATAAGTGTGCCTTGAGTGCTTCAATACGAGAGAGAGAGAGGAAGGAAGGGGAGAGATTGGCGTGTTTTGTGGAAAATAAGTATATTAACGTAAATATAAAAAAAATCAAGTGTCATTTTAGAAAAATTGGAAATAAAAAGCATTCTTAAATTAAATTCTTTGTAAACCATACGTGCTTACGAATTTATATTGTTATTCCTCGAATTAATTTCGTTACAATGGCCGAAGTTTGGAAACGAACATAAATTAAAATTCAATTAAAATTTAAAGGATTTAAAACTGTTAACAGGCAATTTTCGAAGAAACAACAGTGGGTCTTTTAATGAATTGATTTGTTTTTATAAAAAGAATTGGAATTTACAGTATGTACTGAATTGACAAGTATATTTCAAAGCAAAAATCAATTTAAAACTATTGTAACGGTTTCTACGATAAACAATTAGTTTATTTTTTTGTTAATATGGATCTCCAATACAACATTCCATTCAACCGTCAAGGGAACAGTTTACAATGTTGAAATAAATTGATTTGTTTTTGTTCAGATAGTATTCAAAGAAATTATTCCGCTGATTGATTAATTAGTTTTTAATTTAAATATTTTAAAGAGTTTTATTTTAAATATGTAATACATAACTACGGAGAATATTACTGAGGATTCGGGTATGCTTTCTTTCTTCATAAGAACAGAGTACAATTTTAAAACAATCATAATGTTAAGTGCACGAAATTTAATTATTTTCCCTACATTATATATGTATACATATAATTATTTCCCGGTCTTTGCACACCGACATTTATATGCAGCATTGACGAGAACAAGGTGGGAGAAGAATAACAGAATTTTATAGCCGAAAATAAAAACCAAAGGCATTTACTAAACGACAACAGAATATTCACTAGAAATGTAATATATGACGAAATATTTCATATGTAAAAGTGTGATAATAATTATTTTAAATTCAAATATTAATAATCAATCTATCTATAATTCTTCCGTTGATATTTCAACGGGCATTACACTAGTCTTCAAATATTAACTGTAAAAGAAAGCAAATAAACATGGCAACGTTGCAATATTATAAGGATGGTAACAATGACACACGCATTGCGCGTTCGCTGCACGCTAGTGATGTTTACGGTTTAACTCGCTAACATTCACCATGGAAGAAAACGACGAAAAGAAAATTAAACAGCTACGGCACAAAGATCGTTTTATTTCGAAAAGGAAGTTAGAATGGAAAACAAATGTTGGTGGGGCAGCGAAAAGAAGAAAGCTCGCAAACGAAGCACTAGGTGAAAAACCAAGTCAAAGTATAGTGGATAGTGATAATATTAATGAAACGTTATTTCGTAAACGTTATATATATAATGTTATATATTTACATCATGTTATTACGTTAAATGCTTTTTCTTTCTGTATCTGATATGTATGCATTGGTATATTAACGACATGGAATTCTCACATTAATATTCACATGGAGTATCATTCCCTGTGAAATCGAAAAAAGCAAAATAAAACCTCTAAGTGTCGATTTTGAATTATAAACTCTTTATATACGCCTTCTCCGAAACTATTTAAATGACTCTGATTACGGCAACGATGTGACGTTGCCAAACTTATTCTTGCGTTCTCTCGAATAGGTAAGACTTCATGTCATTTTTGATAAAAAAATATTGATTTCTCTGAAACTAGACGGTGAAATCGATTGAAAATTTGAAAGATAATTCCCTATTATCTAAGGTATTGTCTGCTTAGTTTTTTATAAACCCATCTTATATATAAACCAGGTAAGACAGGTAAAGTACGAACCTCCATTACGGCGTTCCTATGCTTTCCATATAAAATGTGACATTTTTGAGATTAAATAACTCATAAACTATACGGTAAAAAGCGGTGAAATTTTGTGATCATAATCTTTGTTCAGTGAAGTGTGAATTCGCCAATTTTTCGGTCTTTGTCTTATATTTCATAAACCTTTACAACCTCCTTAAGCGCAAAATTTATCGGTCTAGATGAACATTTTCCAGGCGGCAACAAAGCTAAATTTCTTAATGTTGTCCTCTTCAAAGAGAGATGGCCACGTAAAGATTAATGCAAGGAAAATCCACGCCGTGGCACGCCGTAGAGGAAGAATAGCTAACTCCAAGATAAAGGGTACAAATGGATTCATGCCTAAATATAGTGTATGAATACTTTTAAAGTGAGTCAAATGATTTTTAAGGAAAATTAGAACATTACTATCTTTTACCATTAACATTGAAAGATTTATCGCAACATAAATCGATACATCTGCTTACATTTGTTCGGTAACCAAGATGTTGTTTATTGTTTACGTTTCGGCTAATAGTATTGAGATAATCCACATAATTTTATTGCTGCCTTAAAGGCTTAGGTGCATCTATCCATGTGAATATTAAGTAAGACGTTAATGCGTACAATACAATACATAAAACAGTAAATGTTAATGTAAGCATCGCTTGCGTAATTAAGGAATGGGGAGCGTTTGCCCCGAGCAATAAAAATCGTTTGCTACTTAAAAGAAAACTTTCCCGAGCGAAGCCGGGCGTTTCAGCTAGTTTTGTATAACGTAAATGAGCATGCTAGTTCATACACCAGCAGTGGAAGGTGTAAGTTTGTTGTTAGCCCTTGCAATATAAATCCTCAAAAGGCAAAATATTCATCTGGCTCCTACATTTTTGAGCTGTTCCTACGAAAATTTGTCATGCCCCGTCTTAATGGAAGTTGTATGCCCAGCAGTAATGAATTTTCATTGAATATTATATAGAAGGAGCGCAAAAACAGTTTTCTTAGGTGGGGTGGGGCGCGGCTTTGCTATCTTTGGAAACTTAAGGAGGCTTAAGGGGAAATTAAACACGCCCTGAAGGAGGCAAGGCGCGTCATGAATGAGACCGGCGCGGAAGGCTCCGGTGAGGGAGATGGTGTGGTAGAGACGCGTGAAAGAAGGGCGTTGTTTGGAAGCATGTTGCGAGAGGGGTTGGTGTGTTGCGAGAAAAGGGGGAGAGGAGAATCGGCACCTGAGCGAGGCGAGGCGGATAGCAGGAGAAAGGATCGCCGTAACCCAGAGTAGCAAATCCGAAAACAAGGCGAGGAGGGAAGAGTGGGCGCGCTCGGGTGCACCACGGAACCTGTTCGCATGAGAGCTCCATTTAAAGGTTAACCCGCCATGCGGCACGAGCAGAGATGAGTCGCGATTGGAGTACGCGGAAAAAATATACTTATACTTCAATTCTGGTGCCGAAAATAATCAATTCAGGAGGGGCGGGTGGGGGAACTGAGATCGGTGAAACGTATAATGTGAGAGTGCCACAGAGGCGGTCGTGATATACATAGAAAATGTGATATCGTACATCCGCTTGGAGAGGTGATGGTTTCGAATTAGATAACTTTTCGCCCTTCACAATTATATTTGGAACTTTGAGTTTAAAAAAACGGCTATAAATGAAATAATTAAGTCGACAAACGAAGTTAAAATAATAAGAATGAAATTTATGATAACAAATAACGGTTGGTCTTCACACCATGAAGATCAACGAGTGAGCACTCGAAGTCGCTTTCAAGACACTGTCGAACGATGCCTTTACTCCGTCCTGAATATTATGTTTATGCGTCAGATAGTCGCGTTACCACGATAACAGCCGACGACCGTATTTCGTGCTCATCCGAATTACGACCATGTAAGCTGAGAAAAAGGCAAGTTTTCTTCCGACAAAATTTATAATGTGTATGTGCGCGCCAAGAGAAATGACCAAGACCAGAGAGAGAGAGACATTTCGACATCTTTTGCAATGGATAAAAGGGAGGAAGGAGAGAGCGAAGCGACGTGAAGGAGGCACGGAGTCACGTGTGGCAGCCAAGCACCGCCGCCGCTTTCCCTTCCTTGGCACGCGGGAAGACACGACCAGGGATCGATCCCCTCCCATTTGCAGAAAACGGATCCCATGTTAATACGCGGGCAAGACGCCATCCCGAGCGAATACGAACAAAACACGGCAGTAGTTATAATGAAATGACTTTATGGATTCTTCATAAACCGGAATGAGATTTTGCGGCAGCTTCCTAAAAGAAGATTGAAGATGCCTCAGACATAAGAAACAAGTTGCAAAGAGATCTTCCTAGCGGCCACCTGATACACGTGCGAATTGATTCGAGTGAGAGGTCACGGGTTGGCCGAGCGCCTCTGCATCGGCCGGATGCATCCACGGCGACTATTTCCCTTTATTCTTCGACTCCGCGGAGCTTGAAAAGGCTCCATTGATAACGCACTCTGAAAGAGTTTTTCTGATGTGACGAACAGTATATTTTACCGCGATAAATAAAAAACAATTTTTAATAACAGTTAAACCTCGACAATAAAAACTCATTGTCAGTTAATACAAAATGCTCGTTTATAAGTGGTGTGACTATTCCCTAGCAAAAATCTAAATGTATGCTCCTTGTAATAACGTACTCGCTTTTACAAACCTCGCTAGTGCAAAACGTTAAATTTTAATTCCTTTGAAGTTTGTAGTGGCGAGGTTAGACTGCAATACGTTAAAAACGATGCCCCCCTTAAGTTTAATGGGTTCAAATAGGACAGAAGAGTGGCAATATCATATTTAAGGGGAGTGCTATTACGGAAATTGTTTATGAAAGATACTGCAAAATTTTCACATTTTACAAACCGAAATTTAAAGTCTAGGTCTATCGGGAGGTCGCTTCCTACCTTAAAAAAAACAACACCAACCTTGCTGGCTAGGCAAAAAAATTATTATAGAGCCAACATAAGAGCGTGGGGAAATAGGATTAATTACCGGGTGCCAAAAGTTGAGTCATTTAATAAGATATTTTTTTATCAAATTACTATGAAAACATTTTCTGAAAGCAACCACGAAAGATTTTTCGTTAATAAGAGCAAAACTAGAAATACTATGAACTATAGACATTGTCGGTAATCAAAAATTACAATATTTTATAATGGAACGTCCCACCAAACTGCGTTCGATTCTCCCAAAAAATGAAAACAAATATCAATGCCAACACCTCGTAAACGCCCACAAAAGTTTTAAAGAATTCACATGAACAAATTTTGTCCTCGTTACAAAAGCATTTGCTTTCAATGTTTTTGTCTTGTTTGTTTTTCTGGATAATGAGCCCAGAATGTTTTTGTTCGTTAACTATAACTTTCCAGGCTAGCCAACACATACACTGGTTGCGATGCCTTACAAAGTGTAATGGTTTTTAAGTCGAAGAACATCACATCCGATCAAATCTTAAAAGAGAGCAACTATCGACATCCTAGCTAAACCTAAGGTGACAAAATCCAGCCAACTGGCTATGACTTCGCCGAAAAAATCAACTTCAAGAGATGCTATGGAATCGCGAGATATTTCTTATAGTTAAGACTATCAGGCAACACAATACAGACAGACTATGATAAAATCTGCTTCGAACCCGGAGTTCTCATGATAACATCTCTGCTTAAACCACACAAACCAACAGGGCTGCCCTCTCTAATTGGCTAACGTACCAATGCTATACAGCTGACAATGAGTTCGAGCATGGCTCATAGACGAATATTTTTTCGGTTTACGGTAATTCATTTTACATAAAATACTGAATCATATAGCGGCTTCTCAGTATAATACTTGCTTATAACAAAATTATATTTTAACGAGAGAATTATTCGTTTACTAATCTTACGGCTTGCAAACTCAAATAATGTTATAGCGCAAAGTATTTTGTCGTAACTAGAAGTCTATTGTGCTAACAACTACGCCAAGTCACACTTTGAGGTCACCTGAATATTATTATCACATGAAAGATTCCACTGAGAGCACTAATAGATGTAACCCTAAAAACACTGTTTCTTTAACTATAGCAGACGAAATAAAACGACGTAGGCAAGGGCGGACACAGGGGAGTAAAGGGGATAATTACCCCTCTTTCCCTTTATTTCTGAACACAAGAAAAAATTAACCCCAAAACCTCGTCCTGTACCTGTACAAAAAGTTATATATTCCCATTTTCTGTATTAAAATATGCGTAAATTACGATATTTTCAAATAGTTTTATTTTTTATTCATGATTACCCCCTTCCCCCATGGATGAAGCCTGGATCCGCCCTTGGCCAGGAGTCTCCCAACTTTTTTACAGGTGGGCGGGCCCCTTGGTCAATAAATTTTATGCTCTCGAGCCAGAGTATCAACATGAATAAATAACTTTTTGAAAATATAAATGCACAATATACAAATGTATGCTATTTTCGTATTAAAAGGTGGTTTAATAAATTGGATAAATTACGATTTTTCCGGGAAATTTTTCCACGTGTCCGATTTAACTTTTATTTTTTCTTCAGCGAATATGAATCAAAATCACAAATAAATGGAACACTATTTTATAAAGTACAAAATATTCAGTCTTATTCCTAGAATAAAAATTACTTATAAAAACAGGTAACAATAAAAATAATATAAATTGAGATAATATTTAAAACATAACGAAATAGCACCTTTTTCGTCTTCGTTACGTTTTTCGTTAGGTTATTTAACCCTACACCAGCACACTTAAAAATGTGTTTCTCAAGCGGCACACTGGGGTCCAGCAGACCCCAGGCTCTTCTTTCACTGCTATCTACCTTTCTGTTAGGTCTTTTTAACAAATTGGTAGTGATTTCTTTTCACTGGAACCTCAGGAAGACATATATGCAGGTGAGATTAAACTTGAAACAATTCTGTGTACGCAATAGCAATAAACGCAAATACAAATATGGCGAAAATAAGTGAAACGTAAGGGATGAGGTTTTTAATTTTAAAATATTCTTGGGTTTATGGAAATGAAAAATTCGAGGATATTCTGCAACTAGAGATTCCAGGCTACAAGAAAAAAATATTTAATTAATGCTTTTAAAAAAAGTCGAATTATCTCGGCAAGTGAAAATTGACAATTTAAAAAAAGTGAATAATGGAGTAAATACAGGTTCGCTTATAATAATCGTGAAACAATTTTTTCTGTAAAAAAGAATGCAAAAATATGTTATTAGACGCAACCGCGCGCACAGCGACAAAGTGGTCGTGTGTTATTTTATTGTACGTATTAGAGCAGGGGTTCTTAACCGGGAAGATGGTGCGGGAGGATGGTCAAGGGGGTGCGGTGGAAACATCTTGCAATTTGACTTTTTTATTTATTTATTTTTTTAGATAAGACATTTTGAACCACCCATACTAACAAGCTGCCGTCCTAGTGTGTATATTCATGCGTCCACGTTTCTTATTAGATATAGAGCGAGATACTGAAGAACATTCGTTTCCTTGAAATAACAAACCGTAATCACTATTCGAGGTCTGTTTACAAAGCGATTTAAAGTGCCGTGCCCAGACAGACATACTGCCGCTATATTTTTTCTGTCTTTAATTACGTTTATAACAAAGTCATTCTCTCGGTCCTACTTTACGTGAGAAGGCTGAGATAATCCGCTACAGAGAGGATATTTTGAAGTTCAAGATGAATACAGCATTAAAAATTGTTTAAAAAGAAACAATCTTGAAAACTATTATGAAATTGTTAGATAGGATTCCACTGTAATAAAATGCTGGAGCCACTTTCGTGAGGCGCCTAACCGTCGCCCCACCTGTATTACAATCTTATTGTGTCTTGAATTGAGGAAAGGTTGGGTTTAAAATGTAGTTTGTAATAAATATATTTGATTTTAAATACTATACATTTAATAATTCGTTAAAAATTAAAATTAATAATCATTGAAAAAATTTTGGTGGGGTGCGGGATTACTATGGATCGCTGTGGGGCTGCGGGGCTCGCAAAAGGTTAAGAACTCCTGTATTAGAGACAACAGGCTACAAGGAAAAAATGTTTCACCTTTGCTTTCTAAGAAAAAATTTTTATTATGTGACTTGGAAAAATTCTGTTGTCAATGTTTTAACATAAGTTGCCACAGAAAGTGTCAAGCAAGTGATGTTTTTCTTCAAAAATATTGTCGTACGATAGAACACTACTCATTACTGGAAGTCAGTGCAAATGGTTGCTCGGTGCTCGTCGCTGTCGGGATGAAATTCAGTTTCTACGTTATCCTCCTCACGCTCTGATGCCTCCCCTCCGAAATTTTCTACATCTTATTCGTCCTCTAGAAGGGGAACATCTTTTAGATTTCGTAAGTTGTACTGAGAAGCCATCGCAACTGTAAAAAAATGCTCCAAGTTTCAAAAGTGCATCGACTGTATAAAAAATGTCAGAAGTTACTTAAAACCAATAAATACACTTAGTGTACAATAAATACTGTGTAAACATGTTAAAAGATACTTAAAATAGCTAAAAAAACGAAAAATGCAATTTTCACTTAGCGCCTAAAAGAATTCCTCAAGCGGCACAGTGGGGTCTGACTGACCCGACTCGGATTTCACGTTTGTAGTACATACTCAGTGTCTGAGTCACTACTGACGGTGCCACCTACCTGACAGTATCGACAGTGTCCCAAAGTTTATTTACAGGGGGATCCTGGCATCAAATTCGGAAAATTACGAGTGCTAAACGGAAAAGCCTAAACAGTTCGGGTCAATCAGACCCCAGTGTACTGTTTTAAGGTTAAAAATCATTTTGTTACGAAAATGAATGGAGGAACCTTTTTGAAGAATCAATAAACAAACGCCAGTCCTTCGGGTCGTAGGCTTCTTCTCCCAACTGCTGAATCAAAGCAGGAACATCACAGCAGAAAACCAGTTCACCTTCCATTCTAAAATAATTCCGAAACTCGTTCTCGCGATTTATAAACCAGTAAAAGGTTGTTCCTGGGTCTAATAGATTCTTTTCTTTTAATCTTAATCCCAATAATTCACTCTTTTCCTTAGTAAGACCTAAGTCCCGGACTAAATCGTTCAACTCACTTTGGGTAAATAGCTGCGCAGTTATGTCTTCGTTGTGAGATGAGAAATACACATATTCCTCTGCTGTAAACTCCGAGCTGGATGAGGATTCGACATCCTCCAACTCGGCCGGCGGTGTAAGAATCGGGACGTCTGGTCCATACGGCATAGATCTTATAGCTGATGACAGATTATAATTCGTAGGCAGCAGGGGCATTAAGTCTATCCCACTTTAGGACGACAGTAGTGTTGAATTTTTTATAACATTCTATTCAATGTTCAATGCATTAACGAAATTGTATAACACTGTACATATATAGGATTCGATAATAGCCATATAATATCGAATTGTGTAAAATCTGTAGGTACGTGATAAGCCAAAACGAATGCCATTTTCGAATTCAGCGCATCAATATTTATATAAATCACGTTTACCAAAACAGCGAAATCTTCGCAGGCCTGCGTAATCGGTGTGGCGAAAAATGAATTATATTCTGCATTATGATTATGCCAGTTTTTAATTTTTAATTATTTTATAAATATACATCCTTGAATAGAATCAGAAATCTCTACCAAGTAATGCAATGAAGAATTCTGAAAACAATGAGAAAAATTCTGCCTTGACCAGGAATCGAACCCAGGTCTTCCACTTGCCAGGTATCTATGTCCAGCACGTGACCATCTGCATAGAATTTTCAACAAAAGTTTCATTTGTGAAGAACTGCAATTTTCCGAATACCACCTCAAAGTAATTCATATTCTATACTGATCTACATAACAATAGCAGCTTCAAGATTCTGCGGCAATACAATTAACCATTTCATCTGTTTTTCTATAGTGGTTGGTGTTACTATCCAATGCACAATAATAATATGTACCGCGGCTTTATCGTTGATCGGAGAGTTATAAACATGATTAAGGTGGGAAACATGGATGGTAAGGGGCCCGGGAGTAGAAGCTCAGGGCCAACAATCTCTCTCCCCGACCCCGAGTGTATGTACTCGCTCCCAAGTTTCCTCGTTTCTTCCATTGGTTTTTTAGTTCAATATATTGCATGCAGTGACGTACCTTGGCGATATGGCGCCTATGGCAAAATTTTAGGAACACCTTGGTTATGTAATATGACATTTTTTCTACGTTTTAATAAAGGATAATAGCGTTATTATTATATATAAGCTAACGTTTAAATATTAAAATAATACTTATTTGCGGAAAAATGAACTTTTCGCACTTTTTTCGGAAACGTTTGGCGCCTTTTGCGAGCGGCGCCTATGGCAAATACCACATTCGCCATACCCTAGTTACGGCACTGACTGCATGCATTATTTGTGTGCAGGTTGTTTACATACATCTATATATCTATCTATACCTATATATCTATAAAATAAAGTGTTTGTATGTAATTTTATAGCGCAGTAACTACAGCACGTAGAAACAAGAGAAATGTATCATTTTAACCGGAATACCGAGTAAGGGTGTGTAGTAAGGTTTTTATATCGATTTGTTTGACCTGTCTAATTTAAAAAAATATTTTCCTTTTTCATTTGAATAACATAGGGACGAATGCAGCTTATTTTTCATTTGAATTTTAAAATTATTTAGAAACATGGTACGATCTTGAGACTTGAATGGTTCTATGAAGAAAAGAACAAAGTTTGTTATTATTGAAGATAGAATCCGAATCCTGATCGAATTAACATAAAAATCCATTTAGAATCAATAAAATACGTGTTTTTATCAGTTTTATTACAATACCCATTATAAGCTACCATGACAACTCCCATTGTCACCGAAATTGACAGTCCAATGCATTTATATGGGAAAATTTTTAACGTAATATCGTTTTTCAATTTGTGTGTGCGAGCTTGCTTTGTTTACATGACAACCTAATATTTGTTGATTATAAATAAAATATTACTAATAAATACTTTTTAATGATATTTTCGTGTGGCGTAGAGTTCTCCAAAGCATGATGTTTTTAAAACTACGTAACTTAAATAATTAGATGTAGATTTTCAACAAATTGTGATTGGATAAATCGTTTCATTGTTTCCAAAGTATTGTTTATGTAAACAATTTTCTTGTAACAGAACTCGTGGATGAGAGAATCGAGCCAATGGTCTGAGGGTAATATTCACTCTGTGATTCTTACACGTTCTCTATTTACTTTTTTTCTTTCGTTAAATTTAATCATTTCGTAAGTTCCTTTGTTCATTTATTTTTTGTTGATTATTGTGGTCTTGCTGGTTTTACTTACAGTTTTCGTTTTGAAGAAATCGTCACGAAACCTCGCATAGGTATATAATTTTACCCTGCAGGTAACATAGGCTATATGGCGATAAAAATTGCGAAGAAAGAAACACAAAGTGTGGCATAGAGTTCTCCAAAGCAAACTGTTTTTAAAACTACGTAAGTAACTTAAATAATTAGACAGATTTTCCACAAGCTGTGATTTTCAAACCTTTGAAGATATCGTCACAAAACTTCGCATTGGTAACTAATTTTATCCTGCGGATAGCATAGACTATATGGCGATAAAAAATTTGTGGGGGGGAGAGTGCTTAATTCAATAATAATTTTCCCATGAGTTTACACGTAATTTTTGATTTTTCAGAGTGCAAGATTTTCTTCTTTCATACATCTAAATAGGTAATTGCGAACAGGTTTTCTTCATTTTTGCTTTATTCGACAGTTAAAACTGTAGTATCACATTCTTACGATGTTTACATGTTACACGGTCGAAGTTTTAGATTCAATAAATCCGTTGAAATTCAACGGGCAGTTCTGCTAGTTTTAAATATAACATCCTTTAAAAATTCCATTTCATGGTGGCGTACTATATATTCTACTAGTGAAAACGTACACGACAAAGAAATATAGGCAATAATTTATTGTGAGAAACGGAATATAAAATTTAATAATAGTAAGACAATTTGAAATGGTACAGTAAGTTCCAAATGAGAGATGAATGAAATACAAATTCCAAATAAAATATAACATGAACATAGAATATAATAAATTTTGCTCACTAGAAGTTCTTTTCAGAAATTTAATAATAAAAGAAGGAACAAAAAATGGATAAATCCCTTACTTGTAACAATACATAAACTATGTTTACGAAATAAGTTATAATTTATTTTTTGGACTACAAACTTTTGTTTGAAAATTAAAGATAAAATAAAATAATTAATAATAATATGAATAAGGCTTTGCTTGGAAAATAGCCCATTATGTACTTCCGCAATAAAAATTATTACTTTAGTAAAACAAAATCTATATACGTAACATCCTTTTGAGCATTATGTATGTTTATTCTGATTTCGGAAAAAGCTGGAATTTAAACAGCTTCGAAATATTTCCCACCGATTAAAACAAAAAATGAAATTCGCATAAAAAAGAACGTCATTACGTATGAAATGCCATGGTATTGTAGATTTAAGGTATAATCTGGTTTACGTAAATTTTAAAGACAATAGGGAGGGTTTCTCAGGAAGTTAGACAACAAAACCATAAGAAGTGTAATAAATAAAGTAACTGAAGTTGCCACCATAAACCTTAATCATCAATGTGCAGCCTTATACTATAAATTATTTCTAATTCGCAGAGTTCGTATGAAACGTAAATATTATTACCAATTATTAGCTACATCGTAAAAATTTAGAAATCAAGGAAACGCACCAGTAATTTGTGAACACATGTAATACTACGATTACAAATACAAAAACACTACAAACTATATAATAAAGAACACAAATTAAACTATATTTACATGTAATACTTCCGAAAAGTAATTCCTTCGAAGCAACCATTATAAACTACAGAAATTTCGTACAGTTCGACAGATTTCATGAGACGGTTAAAAAATAAAACTCACATTCAGCATACTGCCTGTTATCTAGCACTTTTAACCCTTCATTATAACCGGGAAACTCTGCTAAGGATGATAAAACGCTGAAGGCAGACTAGAGTCATTGATATAAACGTTACCGAAACCTCACCAGACTTTCTGTTTCAAGATGGCTAAGGAAAATACCTTTCAAAAAATCAGGATACTATCCATCCATTGAGCTGTCCACGGGACTCGAATATCACAGACAGGGGCTGGAAGTGGCCAGAAATGAAAAATCCAAGTAACAGTTTCACAACACAATGCCTTGTTTACGACCAACTTATGAGTGACATACGGGCCGGGAAAGTGCTGCCAGCGCTACCCGTACAGAAAAGTTGAATTAAACCTAGCCTTCATTTGGGAACAGTGCTGCTGTAGTTGCGTGTAACTCTAAAATTAATTTAAAAATTTGCGGGAAGAATTACTTCACTCGGCATATTACTCCTGAAATTATATATTTTACTAGCTGCCCGTACAGCTCCGAAATCGGAACTCTTTAGGAGTATTATGTTAAGAAGACCCTCCAACCAACCCAAACGTATTTTGAATACCATTCTTCCAACCCAACCAAACGATATTTTTGAAACCCTTCTTCCAACCAACCCACCCGATTTTTTGGTGCCCTTCTTCCCATTTTTTGATACGCTATGTTCATAGAGTAAGAGACATGAAAGCAAAAACTACAGTAAGCATGTGCTATGCAATGAGCAAAGGTACAGAGGCTTTACCTTCCCTTCCACTTTCCCTCAAGTAAGGCTGATTTAAAGTTGAAGGGAAGATTTTACTTACGAAATTGGTATGGTTTCAGTATTCAAATTGAACTGTTTTTGACAATGCTTTTACTTATATAATAACCATTTAAGTCACTGCCGTCGCCACTCACTGAGGCTCAGATCCCTATCCCATGTACTCACAGGCCCTCTTTGTGCCCCAAGCATTACCTTCCCCTCCACTCAAGCATGGCTGAGTGAAAGTGGAGGGGATGCTTTGCCTCGGGTTGTGACAAACATGACCTTCCCTTACTCAATTAATATATATGTTGATTTTTAGGAAAACTTGGAAATGGAGAGTAAAATTATCAGTAACATATCGTTTCTTTACATTTGAGGTTAATTGTTAGAGAAAATATAATCAATTTTGAAATTTAATAGAATTTTCTGATAAATTTTTACTATAAAAAATTTTCCGCAATTAATAAAACTATATCAAGCACATTTTTATTTTAAAACCCCACTATATTGACAGTATTAAGCTAATAAACAACTATTTTATGATTTGTAATAATTAGCATGCAACCTTTTCTTTTTTGTTTTGTCTTGCACTAATTTTTTAATAACAGTTTAAATAATGATTCACAGAAATATTTTCTGAAAGGTTTCTGAGTTGGATCTCATTGGATGGAAAAGTAGATTGTATCCCTAATATATAGTCACAAGGTTAATATCCTGTCTTGGAGGTTAAATTAAAGAGAGCAGGCCAGCTTGAAAAAAGCTTCTACCAGAGTAGGAAAAAATGACAAGTCAACACACTGTATTAGTTTTTTCTTTTTCTTTACAGACCTACACACACACCACCTTTAAATCATTCAAACACCTAACCACTATAAACCTCCTTAACAAAATTTAATATCCCCTAAATACATGCATCCCAAATAAATATTTTCTACCTATATACACCTGTAACTGACATTTCCCATTACATATATAAAACCAATAGGCAACACAACATACCATCTCTTTTAGAATCAAATGAATGAATTTGACTAATGAGAGCTGCTTTGTAGCTCAGAGGTGTTCAACCATAGGCATAAGAAGGTTTTATACAGGGTGTATCAGAATAACCCCGAAATACTTTGTAGGGTTATAGAGGAGACCTAAAAAACCATTTTGAGATAGGGAATGAGTGGTCGGAGAAGCCTCTGTTATGCGACAGAGAGCACTGAAGTCAACGCGTTGAGGTGATCGTCCACAATGCCAACCCAGATGTTCACAGAGAACTGTTGTTGATGGTGGTGGATGGAAGTCACGTGTGGATTATCATCGGCCCACACATGGCTGTTTCTGCAGTTGTAGACTCCATCCCTGGTAAAACAGGCTTCGTCAGTAAACAAAACATACTACCTGAGAAAACCAGGGACTTCTGCACAACGATGTAATATCCAGCGGGAAAATTCCTGTCTTGGTCCAAAATCATGAGGGCACAAACCCTGAACTCGCTGTGGGTGATAAGGATGAAGCTGCTGTTCATGAACGACCCTCCACACAGCATGTGCAATATCACGGGTACTTGTTGATGACTCTTCTCTTACGCGCTCCAACACCTCTTCCTCAAACAAGGGGGTTTGGACAGACCTCTTTGCACCGCAGTCTTGTTTTGATGACTTCACCGATCCTGTCTCCCGTAACCGTTGAAACACTGCTGTGAATGTGGTGTGATGGGGATGTGTTTTCTTTTGGAAATCTTTCCCTGTAAAGCTGCGCAGATCTCCATGCACTCCCTTTAGCTTCGCCATACACAAAAACAATGACAGCAAGTTCCGCAGTTGTGTACTGAGCCATGCTAACCACTTAAGTTGTAAACGTCAAATGTCGAGTAAGCAACATCAGCTGACTCGGACAACATCATAGTAGCTACAAGGCCTGAAAGAGGAAGAGGGGTGGAATGTTTGAGAGTTTGTTTGCCTCCAGGTATACTTGAGGGTTTGTCTATCTTCCAAGCACAACCTCGACGTTTGGTGTTCTGTTGTGCATAATGGAGGCATTGCCGACCTCTCATTTCCTATCTCAAAATGTTTTTTTAGGTCTCTTCTATAACCCTACAAAATATTTCAGGGTTATTCTGATACACCCTGTATACAGCCCACAAAGCTACGATGAAAAAGTAATGAAAAAATTTAACATGGTCATATATTTTTATGAAAATTTTGACAATAAAACTTTTAATACTGAAATGTTAACCATAAAAACCTTATTCATATTTGATTTTCACTGATATGGCACCTAAGAACAGGACCGTGCCCAGTCATTTTGCCACCTGAGGCGAGATATAATATGGCGACCCCTGGCCTCGCTGGCCTTATGAATTTATTTTGATAGGTTTTCATTTTTGTCAAATTTTGGCATCTCCCTTCGAGAGGCACCTGAGGCGGTTGCCTCACCGCCTCACCCGAAGAATACATAGGTAACCTCCAATTTAAACTCTAATCCAGCCAGCTGAAGAAGAATTGGCAACTTCCAATGCAGCCTGCATGACTTTCAACCACTGCAAATTACACATGGCTTTCAGTTGCAGCTGTGTCTGGGTGATTTCTTCCCAACGTTTTGCACTGGTTACAGAGTGCATCTTCCGGGTAAAGGCATCTTCACCTGTAACAAGTGCAAAACATTGGGAAGAAATCACCCAGACACAGCTGCAACTGAAAGCCACGTGTAATTCACAACCACGATGCTGTGAAAACCTTCACTCAGATATTTTCAACCACTGTTGCAGCCAACCATATAGAAAACGTTGAGCACCATTGTTGTAGCTGAAATACACATCTGGTTTTCATAACCATTTAATGGCTATTGGAGATATTTATTGTGCCATTGACTTGATTTACTTATTAAATGAACATCTATGAATGACTCTGGATTGAAGGCTTTCCAATAAATTTATAAATGATTCCGTTTTATTATTACTTTTTGTAGCTTGTCATCTTTATAAAGAAAATTTATTACAAAATTGGTACTACTGGGTTATCCTAGATCCCTTTTGGAAAATAATTTTTTCCCTTTCCCTTTCATGCAAAACAAAAGCTTGCAAAAACGTGATGGATCTGCCTGTGGCGACATTTACCCACCCAATCACCAGCCGATGGTGAGGGATAGCCAGTGCTCGGAATGAGCTGGAACGCAACTTCAGCTCATCACATGTGCCGATGATACTGTTCCGTTTCATCCGACACTAGAAATACCATTTCGTAAAAATTTCCATTCCACTACCAATATGTGTTCCGTTTTGTAACATTTTCCATTTAGAGCACTGGGGATAACTTCGTCCCAGAGAGACGAAGGGCACGATAGTGCCGGAGATGGCCAGACCTGATGTAAAAGGCATTAAAATCTAAAAACAAAGCGAGCCAAAGGCTAGCCTATATCCTTGGTTACTAGGTAATTAAAAAGTTTTTTGTCAATTTCTCATTTTCTTAATTTGTTTCAATGTTTTTTCCAGTACTACTGGGTTATCTCAAAAAATTATTTTTCAAAAGGGGTCCAGGATAACCCAGTAGTACCAAGAAATTTTTTCGATTTTAAAGTTTTTTTCAATTTACTAGTAATTTTTTAAGTATAATATTATGAAAAATTACTATTCCTGAAGGCAACTACACGAAAAATATATTATGACATACAGAAATGCACATAAACCAAGAGAACAGTATTCATTAGCAACGAATTCTACCTTTATAAAATTAATAATCATAGGAATGCGAGACTAGCTGCTTTGTACATGAATATATCAATATCTTAACCTACTAAAAGAATTACCTTTATAATCTAGATGAGAAAGATGACTATTTCTTCTGTCTCACATAAAAAATTGAAAACAGAATGAATACTTTGATCTTTTTAGCATTTTTAGGCATGCTTTGCCTCCAGCGTGAGCACCTATTGTCGTCGGTCTGTCCATCCATCCATCCTTACGCATGTTCGTTCTCGGCTTCTACCAATCAGATTTTCATAAAATTTGATATTAAGGACTTACAATCAAAGATAATTAGAAAATAGCAAAAACGAAAAAGCCAATTAAGGGTACCACTTTAATGGTGACAAAAAATGAACATTCCGTCATATCTTGTAAAGTATTGCTCATATCAAAATATTTTTCAAATAAAAATTGTAGAAATAGTAAATTAGAGTATGTATTTCTTTTCCTATACATTTTTATCGTAGGAGTAGCTGTTATCAAGAAAATCGAACAAGAAAGTGTTAAGTCGAGTTGAACTTAGAAATTTTCTTGCGTGGTTACTTCTTCATTGTTACTAACATAAACAACCTCACAAACAAATGTTTAATTTCCTTATGTGTGCATGCAATATTTTTAAATAGGAAGAAAATGGATTACTTACGATGAAGAAAAGAGCTATAAAACACTATTTCCCTTACTTACAGGTACATACATATATCATTTCTTTCTAATACTCCATTGCATGAAATGTACCCATTTGTGATATGCTGTACACTTTCCTAACTTGTTTTTAATCGCTTATGTATTCGGTTTGTCTGCCTGTCTCTTTGGGCAAAATCTCTCGAATTCTGCAACTTAAAGAAGCTAAATTTATGATAGGGCAGTCTTCATGAGGGTTAGACGGTGCAAATTTGGTGGATCTAGGATCAGCTGCTGAGGAGTAATCAAGTTCTTTTTCCAACCCTTTTGTTTCATAAGAAAATAAATTTTCATTTTTAATTACCGTATATACTCGAGTATAGTACGAGTTTTTACGATCAAATTTTTATTGCAAAAATTGGGGATCGTACTATACACGAGTAATGCAATTGAGGATTTAAAATTCATATCTTCACGGGCATTTTCGGTGAAGTTATGCCACCCGCACGCATTCTAATGGTAGGCTAACCTTAACAGTGAGGTCCTTTATTGTTGTTTAGTTGCTTTGTGAAAAGTAGTATCTTTTTCATATATACAGCTTCAAATTCACAAATACTTGATATAAGTGACGATTTACGGGCATTTCCTTTCTTGAATTTTATGTATGTACATCTTTGTTTGCGTCTTTTTACAAGGGATGGATTGGAACGAGTTGGACTAAAAGTATCGTAGACAGCGTAACTTTATGGAATTTCGACATCTCGGAAAAAAGAAATTACTTTGTAATATTCAACAGTATTTATTGTTTCTTCAATCACACACCGATCGGTTTCCACTACAAAGTCATTCTAAGGTGTTACGTCGGTTAGTAACACCATTAGAATGTTTTTGTAATGGAAACCGGTCGGTGTGTGATTGAAGAAACAATAAAGACTGGAATATTACAAGATAATTTCTTTTTATCCATTATCGCTACCTATTAAGTAGATGAGCGAGTGGAACCATTACGTATGCGGAACGTAATCCAGACGTACTAGAATTGTTACGATTTTATTTCATCTTGTGCAATCATGATTCATATCACTTTTTATTAAATGTTTTAGGAGTAAGATACTTAACTTATCCGAATTTTAGTGTACTCGCAAGAAATACTATTTACGACATTTACGGCCTATTCTATGTTGGTGTGGAAAATCAAGGTCGTTCGATATATCTCGCTCGTAACCATCGAGCTACCGAAACGAAATATATTGACCCTGGTGGAAAGCTGGGGTCGTACTATAAACGAGATATATGAAAAAATCAGGTTTGTTAACCAAAAAATCAGGGGTCGTCCTATACATGGAGTCGGCATATACACGAGTATATACGGTAGTTAAAATTAAGATGTGGGCTCAGGACATGATTTGTCCTATAGCTGAAAGATTGAGGTTTACATTTTAAAAAACAGAATTCAAATCCATGTCAAACAAGAGGGAACAATTGCTTTTAAATTGAAAAAAATAATTTTTTATTTTTAACAACGGGAAAAAAAACTGCCATAGCAGCGAGCTAAATTCTTTTAAAAGGGAAACATATTATTGCATATCATTGATATAAGGCTTTTAAAGGGAATTTATAGAATACTAGTTGGGGTACCCGGCGTTGCCCAGGATAGGCAACA
The DNA here is from genome assembly GCA_036926305.1 of Uropetala carovei. Classification (NCBI taxonomy): domain Eukaryota; kingdom Metazoa; phylum Arthropoda; class Insecta; order Odonata; family Petaluridae; genus Uropetala; species Uropetala carovei. Next base: position 1,254,327 of record JAXCHB010000140.1, read on the forward strand.
ATAAAAAACTGATTTTATTCACACCCTTTTGGTATACAATATTTTTAGTCTTTTCTTCTGGTGCATATATGAAAAGATTTTTTGGAATTCCGACCCTGGAACAGGCAACATAGAACACGAAAAAAACTTGTAAAATATACTTAACAATGTAAACATATTTAAATTACTTCAATGAAATCAAACGCATCTTTTCAATCGACAGCACACGTTAACAAAACTTTCTACGATAAACAAACACCTTTAACGACCCGTGTTTTTAAATTTCGTACAATGATTCTAAGTAATTTTAAATTCCAAATGAAAAATACGCTGCATTTGTTCCCGATGCAAAGTTTCAATTCTTTAGTTTTTATGACCGTTTATTTAATTTTTTGACCCCTTCCCTCCCTTCCAAGCCAAAATTAAAAAATAAGACCGAGGTGCACACACTCAGGTTTCCCTAGGTATACATGCCAAGTTTCAGCTTTATAGGTTTATTGGTTTTGGAGTTACAGCGTTAACACAAACAAACTAACGCGTATTTTCTTTTATTTATATAAATCAAAATGTACAACTTTATCTGTATAAATGTAGCTACGAAGAGAAAATAACTATGTAACTTTCAACATTAAATTTAAAAAACGTACGTCCCTATTCTCATCTAACTTTAAATTTATGCGTGAGCCTATTTGCGTTAGTAAGCATTACAGATGTATAATATAATAGTGTTACTTACATAAAGGTAATATTCCAGCATAAAATTAATGATGAAATGCCTTGATTAAACGTTTCCAAGATGCAGTCAATAGTATAATTATCTTTAACTATTTATGTTGCTATGCTGAAGCAATAACAATTGGGTATGCGACATAGATTACAATTTACACAAATAACCTTGGTTAATAGAGAACAATTTATTAACCATACCAAAATAAACTAACAAAATAACAATTCTCACAATTTAATTCACTGTGCGGTTCGGCACTTTTGACTTCATTGGAAAGTTCAGGCAAGGTTAGCCTACCTCATGCAGTGAGGGGTTGTTCTCCTGCTGCGGTTAGGAAGAGAGTCAGAGAAAGCGATAGCCCGCTCACTGCCTCGAACAGAGTTCCAGGGGAAGAGAGGAGGGGTTCACAGGTGACTCTGGAATTTTGAAGTGGTGAGTCGTGATTGGCGAACATTTTAAGGGGAGTATTTGGATTTGTGGTTCCAGTCTTAAAGTTCGTTGAGCTGGAAGGGAACTGGAGGGAGGACACCCCTTTTAGGGTATATATTTAGACACCCAGAAAAGTCTGCGGCATCTCAGCGGAGCGGCGTCCAGCGGAGGGGCAATTAGTTCGGGCTTGGTTTCTCTCGGCGGGCTTTGTTGATCAACATACCTTGGTATTGTGGACTAAGTCCCTTGGGATTGGGGACAAAGTCCCGAGGGCAGGGAAAAATGTCACAATGCGTCATTAATTTCGATGCTTAAACAAAAGTTCGAAGCAAACAATGCTTTTATTTCGTCAATTTGAATGTTTAATTGGCACTAATTGAATCGGAGACAACAATGACAGTTGCCTTAGCAACGCCTGGAATGAGTACGAAAAATATGCAAAATTTCGAAAACAAATGCGTATTTCTTAAAAATATGACTGTGTAACATGTAAACATTGCAAGAATAAGATAGTATAGTTTTTTCTCCATCGAATAAAGTAAAAATAAAGAAAATCAGTCCATATTTACGTATTTTTATGAGTGAAGGAAAAAAACCTTGCACTCTGAAAAATCGAAAATCCTGTGTAAACTTATGGGAAAATATAATTGCCTCCTGGATTCGAACCCGGGACACTTTAGCAAACAAAAATATTTTTTCAGGGACCTCATAGCCAGTAGTAACAAAATGCCGTTTAAAATGATACCTTTCTCTTGCTTTTACGATCTGTAGTTTTCGAGTTTTAAAATCATGATACACACATACATACACTTTTATATAATAGATGGGGCAATCGATCTCAACCAAAGAATCATTTTATGATGTCATAATCCTAAAACAAGAAAAAAGTGCATTATGTAATTTGACCTACAATTCTTCCCTCACTTGTTTTTACTCATGTTTACATTTATCTTGAAACTTTGAAAAAAAAGAAATTTTTATAAGACACAATATTTAGTTAGGACATCAGGAGTAGTGTACTTTCATATTATGATCCCTGAGGGTGCAATCACACTGAGAGACTTGAGTTGACTCTTGACTCTCAAGTCATTATGACTTGGGAGCTATGAGTCCTTTCTTATAATTAAAAGGAAATGCTTCCTATCAACATTTACAGGGAACTGTAACAAGAAACACAGCATGTTATTCTACACAGGTTGGATAAACATTTCTGCAAGACAGAACCAAAAGAAGCTTCCTCCTTTCACCAAATTAAGAGGCATTCCGAATAGTATTACATATAAGGTGCCTTTCTCAAATGTACATACCGTATCTGCCCGAATAGAAGCCGACCCCGGATTTAAGCCGACGCTCCAAAAATTTCCACAATTTTTTGGCAAAAACGTAAATTTCGTAGATTTTATGCTGATGTGTGTGGGGCATTCATGCAGATCTTAGAAAATTGCAAAAATTCCAATTTATAAGGGGCGGTTTTGCCCCACACGAGTGTGAAAATTATACGGCAATTCTTAATGAGATACAACCACGAAATTTGGCAGAATTGTGGGTTTTTGGTAACAGGAGTAGGAAGAAATCCGATATTGTAATAATTCAAAATCTTAGCAGCTATTTTGCCACATTAATGCCCTATGCAACGAATAAAATTATAACGCATTTCTAAATGAGCAACAAACTTGAAATTTGACACGGTTATATGATTTTGTACGTAATTGATTGGGAATAATTCTAGATTGTAAAAATGCTAACATTTATAAATGCTTGCAGACTGCAAGCACATATTACTAGGTCTATAATATATAGACGCTTCTTACACATGATATATATATATATATATATATATCATACTAGTAGACAGTGCTTGCATTCTGCAAGCATTTTTAAATTTCAGCATTTTTACAATTTTGAATTTTTCCCAATTAAATGTGTCCAAAATCCAGTAACCGTGCCAAAGTTCAACTCCATAGCTCATTTAGAAGTGCCTTATAATTTTAATTCTCATATGGGGCAAAACAGCCCCTAAGATTTTGAATTTTTACTATATCAGATATTTTTCCTTCTGTTGTAACAAAAAACATAATTCTGCCAAATTTCTAGTTTGTATCTCATTAAGAAGTGCCTTATAATTTTCACACTCTATTGGGCAGAAATGTGGCAAAACCGCACCTAAAAATTTGAATTTTTCCTATTTTTTTATTTTATCTTCGGTTGTAAAAAAATTTCTATAATCGTGACAAATTTCAAGTCTCTAGGTCAGGGTTTCTCAAAGTGGGGTACGCGTACCCCTGGGGGTACTTTTAAATGCGTTATGGGGTACTTGAAAAAATTTATGTAATGGCTGACATTATGAAACTTCCAATCAGCTTTTACTGTTGTTATAGAATATATTTTACAGAAAATTTCTTCATTATGTGTGCACATAAGCAATACAGTATATTTTTTCTCCAAAATAATGAATCCATACATTACAGTAAACTACAGCCTTATCACTGAGGGCGACGACTTAAGTGTTTTGTTTGCTTCTGTTGCGCAAGGGGCAAGACGTGTTACGGATAGTCATAAAACCAGGTAAAACGAAACTGGCGAATCTCAAATACGTACAGATTTCTATTCCTCAGCAATTACGAGAATATTTTCCAGAAACAGACAATTCTAATAATTCGGTGTGCAATGCATTTGATGTGGATTTTTCGATTCCACATCTAACAGGAAAATAACAAAAAAGACTAATAAGGGGCCGAAAAGGGACAAAACCGCCTCTTAAAAATTAGAATTTTTGCAATTCTATAATTTTATCTTAGGTTGCAATGAAATTTCTATAAACGTGCCAAATTTCAAGTCTCTGGGTCCTATGCAGTTGCATCGCCTTTTTTGTTCTCGAATGGGGCAATAATGGGGCAAAACAGCCCCAAAAATGAGGATTATATCAATATCAGATTTCCTTCATTAGGTGTAGTTTAACATTAACAGCATTAAAATATAAGCCTCTGATTCCCATTAAAAGATTTCCCCTATGAAAGCATTAATTAAATTATTTGCCGGCTCATTCTCTTTACTTTAGGATGAAAGAAAATGCATGCAGAATGCAAGCACACCTTCACTATTATAGTATATCCTCCTCTGTAAGAAGAGTGCTTATAGAATGATATCCTCTGTAGGAAGAGTCGATATAGAATGATATGATATATATATATACTAGTGAATGTGTGTTTGCATTCTGCAAGCATTTTTCTAACTTTAAAGTAAAAATAACAGCAGAAAAATAATTTCCAAACGCATGTTTGCATCTCTGCGCCGAATTACCTATTTTTCTGTTTTGAAATAATTGGGGTAAAAACAACCCCTAAAATGCATAATTTTAGTTTTTTTTAGGTTTTCTTCATTCATGACGAATACTTTACATTTATGCATAATATCAACAATGTAGCACCTCTAGAAGTGCATTTTCAGAAATGTAATTGTTTATAATTTATGATTTTTTAACAGCCACAATAATAAATATTTCTTAAATTTATGATGTTAGTTACTACCGGAGCATCATACCCTACCGTTTCAAATTTTCAGCTTCCCGCACCTTCAGAAAGTGCATAAGCATTAGTCAATTTGTTAAACATTTGAGAATTTATTACGGCCGAACGAATAAAAATTTTCAAATTTCTATAATCCCGTTTTGATTATTTGGCATGTTCTGCCTCTTGAAAAAATTTCAGCATTATAGAGCATTTAGAGCACTCTTCTTACAGAGGAGGATATATGATACTAGTGAAGGTGTGCTTGCATTCTGCAAGCATTTCCCCTCACCCTAAAGTAAACAGTATGAGTCGACAAATAATTTTTAAACGGAAGTTTGCAACTTCTTGCCGGTTTACTTGTTTTTCCTTATTGTCAATATTGGGGTATAAACAACCCCAAAAATTTATAATTATACAACTTTTATATATTTTCAGCATTTGTTGCGAATACCTCACATTTATGCAGAATTTTATCAATGTAGCACCTCTAGAAGTGCATTTATATGAATTTCTTTGGTTAAATTTTATTAATTTTTAACAGCCACAGCAATACATATTTCTAAAATTTTCAATATTATTTACCACCGGAACATTATTTCTTAACTCTGTTAAGATTTGCAGAAGTACAGGCGACTCCCGAGTCTTATTTGTTCGAGATTCAATTAATTCGAGATTTCGAACCCTGCCGATCGATAATATACGCAGAATTAGTAATTGGTTTCGACCAACCACACGAGGTTTAGTTTTGGTGAAGACGTGTTATATCTGCTCTAATTGTTTGAATTTGTGCTGATTTCACTTTTTTCTTTTAATCTTTTATTTAAATTTATTTTATTGATGTATTTATAAATTTATCACTTGACATGGCATCTAAAAGGAAATGTAATAGTGATAATGTAAGGGAATCAAATAAAATAGTGCATAAGACTCATAGTTATGAATTGAAATTAGAAATTTTAAAGCGTGTTGAGAAAGGTGAAAGCCAAGCTGATATCGCACAATCGTTGGGAATGTGTCCTTCAAATATTAGCACTTATGTAAAACAGAAGGAGAAAATTCTAGAAGATGTGATAAATTCACGTAATTTGATAACAACAATAAACAGTCCTAGGCACGGTGTTGTGATTCCTAAAATGGAAATACTTTTAAAACTTTGGGTAGATGATCAGTGTCAGAAATACATTCCTATTAGTGAGGCCATGATTAGAGCAAAGGCTAAGGATCTGTATGATGATTTGAAGGAAAGGATGGATGAAATTTCTGTTGATGCACCTCCATTTAGTGCAAGTCATAGCTGGTTTGACAGATTTAACAGAAGGGCAGGTTTGTATAACCTTAAATTAACTGGTGAGACTGCAAGTGCAAATACTGATGCTACCTCAAGTTATCCTGATGAATTGTGTGCATTGATTGAAGAGGGCGGCTATTGTTCTCTTCGTGTTTTTAATTGTGACAAAACAGGATTATTTTGGGAAAAAACCACCTCAGGATTTAAGCCAGCAAAGGATAGGCTGACCCTGCTGCTTGGTGGCAATGCAGCAGCAGACTTTAAGCTTAAGCCCATTAGTTTACACCTCCAAAAATCCCAGAGCTTTTAAGGGGAAGACAAAAAGTATGATGCCTGTCATATGGAAGTCGAACCAAAGGGCTTGGGTAACTGGATCTCTTTTCAGGGACTGGTTTGATTTATATTTTGTGCCATCAGTGAAAAAATATTGTAAGGACAACAATCTGCCATTTAAAGTTCTGTTAATTTTGGTCAACACACCTGGACATCCCCAGAATTTAGATGACATGAATCCCAATGTGAAAGTATTGTTTCTTCCTCCAAGCACCATCTCATTGCTCCAGCCTATGGACCAAACGGTCATTGCAACATTCAAGTGGTATTATGCTCGTCGCACAATGCAGCAGGCAATCGCAGCAACTGATACGGAAGGTGGTCCAACCCTAAGGGACTTCTGGAGAGGCTACATTATCTGGAATGCAGTTAACAACATTGGAGATTCTTGGGCTGAGGTCAAGCAGTCAACCATGAATGGGTCATGGAATCAGCTCTGCCGATACTTTGCCATTAATTTTAAAGGATTTGAAGAGACCCAAGCAGATCACCAGAAAAGTTGTTGCACTGGGGATGCAACTTGACTTAGAAATGGATGAGGCAGATGTCAAAGAGCTAATTTCATCTCATGCAGAGGAGTTGACCAATAAAGACCTCATTGAATTGCAACAATCCAATTAAGACCAAGGAAGATGGCGAAGGTGATATTATGGTTTCTCCAACTAAATCTATGGACTTGTCTTTAAAAGACCTCAGTGAGATCTTCCAGTATGGAAAATTTCATAAACTTGATTGACGAAAAAGATCCTAATACTGAGAGGAGCTCATTGGTGCAAAGTGCTGTTCTTAAGGACGTAGCCTGCTATAGGGTCCTTTATGAACAAAAGAAGAAGGATAAAATTCAACCAAAGCTGTATAAATTCTTTCAGAGGTTGAAAGACCACAGCCAGCAGAAGCTGCTTCAATATCTGCTGCAAGGACTAGCCCGTCCAATTCCCCAGTCAACAGCCCATCCAGTTCCCCACCCAATAGCTCCTCTTCTTCCAACTAAAATCTTCCAACTTCTCAATTAATAAACCAAGTCCAGTAAGCGCAGTTGAAAAAGATTTAAGGTATGAAAATATTTTTAATTTTATTGTTTCCTTATTCTTAAGTTATTTTGTGCTTTTTTAAAACTTTTATATTAATTTCGCTGTGATAAACAGTTGTATGTATACATAGATGTATGCAGGTATGTTATCCAGCTCGCACGAGTCGTTTGTAACAAACGACTCGCGCGATCCGGATTGGGCCATATGCACAACATACTGCATACCTCTATCTTTGAAGTTCAAAACAAAAATTTATTTTTTCCTTTTTAGTGCAAAAAATAAGTTATACATTTAAAATATTTATTATATAATTTATTCATAATTTAACATTGTTGTATTAACATACTAGTAATGTTATGTTATCTTTATAGAACGTAAGGGGAGACTTTTTCCCAAGATGCGGGAACGTATCCCCTGATTATAACATGCAAGTATATGGACAAACGGCATTTGACATTCAACTATTTGAGACTTGAACAATTCTTCAGGAACGCATCCTCATCGAAACTCAAGAGTCGCCTGTAATTCAAAATTGTAAAAATGCTAAAATTTAAAAATGCTTGCAGAATGCAAGCACATATTAACTGTGTGTGTTCATGTGTGCGCGTGTGTGTGTACACACACACACACACACATGCACGCATGTGTATATATGTACACACACATGCACGCACGCGCATGCACACATACACATATATATATATATATATATATACAGGGTGTCTCAAAAAAATGTATACACACTTTGATGATTAATAACTTGTGTGTTTATTAATAAATTTTAATATAATAATTGCATAACATAGAGTATATGTTCGAATAAAGATAAAATGACAAACATTACATGTTAGATGTTTCAATATTGCATTATTCTTACAATTATGCAATATTTTTGTACAGCATTATTGTTTATATTGTTTCAATTGTTTTTATTGTTGCATTAGAAATGGATAACAAAAGACGTTTGAACAATGCAAATTTGTACTGAAATGGTACTGGAAATCTGAAAATGTAAAGGAAGTCCAAAGACAGTGGAGACGTGAATTTCAAACAGAACCTCCCACCCGAATTACGATTTCATGTATTCGTGACAAATTTGAAACTGATGGCACCGTTCAAAATGTTACATCCCAAGATTAGTGCATGCATTGAATGAAGATGATTCTGATCGCCGAGTTGAATTTTCTGAGTGGTTTCATTAAAAAATAGCGGAAGACGCATCATTTGCCAACAAAACTGTTTGGTCTGATGAAGCAACATTCAAGTTGAATGGTACAATTAATCGTCACAATTGCACATATTGGTCCACAGAGAATCCACATGTTACTGTGGAAAGGCATGTAAATTTACCGGGGATCACAGTGTGGTGTGGTTTATCATCCAGAGGTTTGATTGGACCATTCTTTTTTGATGCAACAGTTTCTGGTATTGTGTACCTCAACATTCCTCAGAGATCAATTGTACCACAAATTCGTCAGCTGTATTGGGATGAGGAAGACTTTTATTTTCAACAAGATGAGGCACCCTCCCATTTTCATCGTGATGTCAGAAGTTATCTTGATGAAACATTTCCAAACAGGTGGATTGGACGAAGAAGCAGTGTTGAGTATCCTCCACATTCACCAGGCTTAACACCACTTGATTTTTATTTATGGGGATACCTTAAAGATAAAGTTTATGCCACTAAACCTACAACACTTGCACAGTTAAGACAAGCAATCGAAGATATGTGTTGCACAATTACAACAGAAACGTTAATTGACGTTTGCAATTCAGTTATTCAACGATGTCAGCAGTGTATTGACCAGAATGGAAAACAATTCGAACTGTTGAGATAATGCAATATTGAAACATCTAACATGTAATGTTTGTCATATTATCTTTATTCGAACATATAATCTTTGTTATGCAATTATTATATTAAAATTTATTAATAAACACAAGTTATTAATCATCAAAGTGTGAATACATTTTTTTGAGACACTCTGTATATAAGTAGGGGCTCTACCCCTGATGTCTTCAGTGCTAAGGCTCATGCTGCATTTGGTGCAGTGAACTTACAATGCAGGCTCTCTTGGTGGCTTATGCCCCAGAGCACCCTTTCCCTGGCATTTACAAAAACTAACACCACACATTTATAGCATCCAACATCCCTCCTCACTGATACCCCTACCGAGATATGTACACACTTACTTCCCATCCATCCTCTGAGCCATTGTGTTAGGGAAGAAAACAACTTTGTTAGTAGATAGATAGCCATATACAGTAAACTCCCAGTTATCCAGCACTCATGCAACTGGAATTTTCAAGTAACTGGCATCTCCTGCATCTTGATTTTTTTATTACATCTAGTTCAGAATTTTACCGCTAAAATTGGTGCTTTCAGCAATTTTTTGTTTACATCTGATTCTGAATTTTACTGCTAAAATTGGTGTTTTCGGCAGTTGTTATACGTAATTGTGGATGTTTCTTGGACTCTGTTATTTCACACACACTTTTTAAATATTTCCTAAAACTCAAATATGCTCTAAAGGTAATAAAAGAAAACGGGTGGTGCTAACCTTAACCCAGAAACTTGATATAATAAAGCAATTAGAGAAAAGTGAGAACCACAATGTTTAAATGAAAGAGTTCAATATTGGTTCTTCCACTATTTATGACATTAAGGCAAAGAAATCACAGTTAATGAAATTCGTTACGTCTTCTGAGACAACTAGAGGAAATGAATATCGGCGCACTCTTCATAAGCTGAAATTTGAGCAATTGGATTTTGCTATTTATGAATAGTTTTCTATAAAGCGTTCTGAGAGAGCCCCTATTTCTGAACCAATGTTGATTGAAAAGGCCCAAGATTTTTATAAACAAATCGAGATTAGCAAACCGTGTGGATTTTCAGATGTATGGCTAACACACGTTTTAAGATTAGGCATAGGATCAGACGTCTAGATGTTTCGGGTGATAGAAAATTGGCTGACCAAGAAACTGCCGATAAATGTTGTGACTTTACTAATTGCACTGTATGTAATGGTGTCATGATTGTGTGTCACTATTGGCTTCTCTTTTGTTTAATATCAATTTGACTCAATAATTTCTGCCAATACATTGTGTTGGGTGTGGATAATTTCTCTCCTTATCTTGGATAAGGAAACCATTATTTTTGGTCGGAAAACCCTAAAGGTTAATCCTTACCTTCAGTTGTTATTAGAACAAAAGAGAAGCTAATAGCAATAGGTATAAGAGAAACGCCATCGGATATAATGTAGTTAGTGAATATTAAAACATTGCAGGTAACGTGTTGAATACTTGTATATTTGAATTTCATTACTTCCATGAATGTCAAGGAATTATTTAAGAACAATTGTGAGTAGATTACCTTTTCTACAGGTTAGCAATTCCAAGGTGAATGTACGTTTCTTATTTTGGTATCCAAATTCTTTATTGAGGCCTATCCAATAAAACTCTTAAGCATCTGGAATATTCACTTAACTGGAAAACCCAATTCCTCGGGCAATCCTGATAACTGGGAGTTTACTGTAAATAAAATGGAAAAGTATGAAAATAATTTCAGGATTAAACAAGTTTTATAAACATCTTCATATAAAAAAGAAAGCAATTTCAACTGAAAAATAAACAAATATTTGATTATGAACATCTTAATGTTTTTCTTTAAAATGAATACCATTAAAAAGAATATAACATTCATTCTGTTTGTACAAGATTAAATGAATACAATTTACATTTTGTAGGTCCCTCAATGCAATTAATGGACTATCATATAACCAACATTCTAACTTCCGGCTACAGCACAATTATAGAATCAATTAAACTGTTAACTCAATGACAAAAGAAACACTAAATGCCCTGAGTCCAATGATCCATTAAGGCACTTTCCAGTTTTTATGATCCTTGAGACACACCCAACCAAATTCTATGACATGTATGGAACATTTTTGTTGCTATGTATTCAACAAAAGAGGGAGTAAATAATCAACATTCCCATGTAAATGAGGCAAATTACAGTTAGAAACTCCATTTTCAGATCATTAAAATATTTCCATCAGATTGCAAAACAATTTCAAGATAAAAATTGTTAATTCACAAAATTGGAAAGTAACTTCGTTTTGGTTTCAAGTAACTGAAAATAATTAAATAATTTCAAAGGTTAAGTAATTTATAAGAAACTTCTTTTCTGTGGTCTTAACTGGAGAATAATAAAACAGTAATATTCTACCCATCCATATAACTGCGAATGTGGTGTAGTAAATCAAGTACCTTGTTGTGACCCAATTGTGTACTGCAGCAAACCAGTTTGCTGCACTGCAACAAGCTCAAGCATTATATTTAAAATACATGGTATATAAAATTTTACTACAATTACAAACACAGCCTGTTGTTTCTTATTTTAATAATGTGGAAAAGTTGGATCAATATCTTCACTCCAAGAATGAAGACCTCCAATGATATCTTTGATAGCCCATCCTTCTCCAAGTTGCTCACGGAATTTCATTACAGCCTTCTGGGAATCATTTCCTCGTCTGCACACAACATACACTATAAAGAGAATTAAATTTATAAAATTACAGCTCTTATAAACACAAATAAATAAAATTAATAATTATCTAAATACATGTTGTCATTGATAACAACAAATAATGAAGAATATTTCTAAACGATGTTACACTCATCTTCCAATTTAGTTTTAGCACATTCAAGGAACACATTGGTTATATTAAAAGATGGTAGTAGATTTTTATATTTTCCATAAAACAGAGCTAAAGTAGGGAAAAACAGCATATGGAATGCATACAATGTTTATTTGAGTTGTGAAAATCGACGTGGTATAAAAACTTGTCATTTCATTTTATGATGTTGTTTTGTTCGAGGGGTTTAGGAGTTAATATACTAGGCTAGTGTTATTAAAGAAATTTCAGTAACAGCAGACCAAACTTTTTTTACAAACCAATCCTTCGGAGCATTTAAAGAAATAATAAAAGCGCTTCAGTAAAAATCTGATGTGGGCAACACATGACTTTCCCCATATTTGGGATACAGGCAGCCCTCGACATCCGTACATTCGACATCCATACAATTTGTTCTTTCATACATTATAAATTCTCGCCCCTAAACCCCCTTCTATACTCCGAATTCGGACTTTCGTACATCAGCTGACGAACAAACATTTCGAGCAATCGCAAAAAGCACTGTCTGTCAGCCAATCCAACACTTTTAATAAATTACCAAATTAAAGTATGCTATGTAATAATATACGTATTATATGTAATGTTTTTTAATATTGTACTGAAATTTGACAAGATTAATACCACTGTAAAGTCGGTTAATAATCAATAATTTATTAATATTATTCAGTCTCGGCAACGTTACCATCTTTGTTTGTACGTACAGCAGTGTTTCTTTGTTTGTGCATTTTACACCTTTTATTTTATAAACATGAGTGAGAAATGGAAAACTGAAAGTGCTACTACAAGTGGAAAGAAACGTAGGGCTCATAAAGTGAACACGATTGAGACAAAAATGGAAATAATTAGGCGTGCCAAAAGCAGCGAATATTTAGTTCAATCGGACACTCATTGGACTTAAGCCGGTCGACTGTGTGTTCAATTGTGAAGGAGAAGAACAAATATAATAATACAATACGTACTGTGGCATTCTGAATAAATGCCACATTTTTTTAAAGAGCAAGGACCCGATCTACACATGCTTCGATGACGTTGGCGATATCCCATTAGCAGACCGCGAAACAATTTGAGACATAATGATTGTGCAGTTCCTTGGCTTTCTCGCGAATGACAAGTGAACACAGCAAGATTTTCTTGCGAGTTTGGGTCTCGATTCACAGGTTTCAAGCCTTCTCTACATATGGCTTCTTAGGTACAAAAGACTCTTTCGTACTCACTGAAGTACCACTTGCAACACCACCTCTAACCGCTTCTTCACTTTTCTTATCGATTTTATTGTGGACTCGGTCACACCAAGTAATTTACCAACTGATGAAGCCTATCTAAAACTTCAAGTTTCTTCTCCAAACTCATCAATTTTTCTGCCCTTTTTACCGACTTTTCTTTCATTTCAATCATCACCCTCTTTGGGGCCATGATTAGGCAATATTACAAAAAAATCTGATATGGCCAACAAATGACTTTCTCCATAATTGGGCTATAGATATTTAAATTATTAAGAATAGCATTATAAGACAAAATTATTATTTCCTATCGTAAAAGAATACAGTTGTCCTTATTGCCGTAAATTAGGTATATTTTGAATATGTTTACAGAATTCACCGCTACATGGTGGTGGCGCTGTATACTCAAAATTAAGAAAAAGTTGAATATTTCCGAAATGGATGGTTCTACGAAAATTTTTTTCAAACAAAACTTGGAAGAAATATTATTCTCTACAACTATGGTTCTCACGAAGATGACCAATTACGACGTTTTTAAGGAGATATTTGACAATAACTGCTATGGAAAATTGTTTCAAATGAAAGTTGTAGGAAATTAATTCTCTATAACCTTTGTATAGGATTGTATATACAATAATGATGTTTTAACGGAGAAATATAGCAAAAACCAAATCAGGTTTCGAATAAACCTCGACTTCCGGTTACCCGTTATTGTCCAAAAACTAATTTCTTTGTGCTTATGCTAAAGTGTTATATATGAAGTTTGGTAACGCTATGGCAAGTACTTTTTGAGTTAGAGCACGCGCACACACACACACAGACAGACAGCATTCTGAAAATAGTCTAAACATGTTCTAGAGACCTCAAAACATGTAATTCCGTTGAAATCTCGAAGTCGATTTTTTTCGTGATCACAATACTTTCCCATTACTACGTATGGAGAAAGTAAAAACTGTGAAAATAGCAAAATGCTTAAATGAAAAAAACTCGAACTTTCGTTCATAATACATTTACACCCCTAAACCGCCTTCTATATGCCGAATTTGGACTTTTGTGCATCAGCGAAATGACGAACGAATATTTCGTGTGCTGCTTGTTGCCAGCCATCAGGACACCAGTTTCTGCCACGTCGCCAAGTTTGTCTGTACAGCAGTGTTTATTTGTACAATTATTTAAATATTTTATTGCATTTTGCCATATCTCTCTATATTGTAAAATCGACAATTGTGTCTAAAAGGCTCCTGCACAATAAACTAAACGTTTATACCATAACTAGATATTTTATATTTCTTGGCTCTCTGGGAACGGAACCCCCACTATAACATGTAAATCGATGATCAACATGCGTACATTCGACTTTCGTACACGTTTTCAGGAACACATTATGTGCGGATGTCGAGAACTGCCTGTATAGATATTTAAATTATTATGAATAGCATTATAAGGCAAAATTATTATTTTGTATCGTAAAAGAATACAGTCGTCCTTACTGCCATAAATTATATTTTGAATATGTTTACTGAATTCACCGCTACATGGTGGTGGCGCTGTATACTTGAAATTACAAATAAGTTAAATATCTCCAAAAAGGATGGTCCTACGAAAAATTGTTTCAAACAAAAGTTGGAAGGAATGTTATTTTCTACAACTTTATTCCTTATAAAGATTGTAAATAACAGTGTTTAACGAACATATTCGAAGAAAACCGTAAACACCAATTATCATTATAATAAAAAGCAATTCTCTGTCTATAACGCTAACTTAAACGCTAATAACTCGAGAAGTAATGAAGATAGAAATTTGGCAAGAATGCTTGATTAACACTATTTTTCAGGTGATGATGATTTTAAATTGCGAAAAAATTCCTTGGTTCTACTCCAATGGAGGCATTTCCATTTCCCATTACCTTACATGTAAAATGCGATATTTCGACGTGCAGGCTTTTATTCAAATGAAAATTAAATTAGAAGGAATTAACCTACGACCTTCGGATTTGAACCATTTTGAAGAAAAAATTATCAAGTTTCTTATTCTGTTCATCTTTTTTCGCCCACAATTCGAAATATCCCATGTTAAACGTTTAATTTACATATTTTATAAAAATCTTGCCATTTTAACGGAATGCTGCCATGGTGACTAATTATATTGTTAGACCTCAAAATCCTATTGTTATATCAGTCCTTATGCGTGTAAGCGTGCTTTGCTTTTAATACGAGAGAGGGAGAGAGGGGAGGGAGAGAGGGGAGGGAGAGAGGAGAGGGAGAGAGGAGAGGGAGAGAGGAGAGGGAGTGAGGAGAGGGAGTGAGGAGAGGGAGTGAGGAGAGGGAGTGAGGAGAGGGAGTGAGGAGAGGGAGAGAGGGCAAGAAGAGGAGAGGGTGGAAGGGAGGGAGAGGGAGGGAGGAGAGTGAATGAGGGGGAAGGGGTGGAGAGGGAGGAGAGAGTGAATGAGGGGGAAGGGGTGGAGAGGGAGGAGAGAGTGAATGAGGGGGAAGGGGTGGATAGGGAGGAGAGAGTGAATGAGGGGGAAGGGGTGGAGAGGGAGGGGGAGTGAGGGGAAGAAGGGAGGGAGACGGAGGGGACAGAGAAATGACTTTATTGAGGGTGAAATTGAGATTATATAGTCCCTTCCTACATTTAAGAAAGAGAGAGAGAGGGAGTGAGGGGGAGATGGGAAGGACAGTGGGAGGGGAAGGGAGGGAGGAGGATAGAGAGAGAGAGAAAGAGGGGGAGGGAGGCAACTATTTTAAGGTTAACTAAAGATATCCCATCATATTGACGGGCAATTATGCTAGTTTATAAATAATTCCTAAACAATAACTGCTATGGAAAATTGTTTGAAATAAAAGATATAGGAAATTATATCTTCTACATTTTTGAAATGGTCAATATATACAATAATGATATATTATCGGACAAATATCGCAAAACCGGTTCAACGGTATTGTCCAAAAACTAATCAGTTCTTTGTGCTCATGCTAAAGTGTTATATATGAAATTTGGTATTAATATGACAAGTACTTTTTGAGTTAGAGTGCCCACAATCACATACATCCATCCATCCATCCACAAACACGCACACAGGACCGTGCCCAAACATTTTGCCGCCTGAGGTGAGATATAATATGGCGCCCCCTGGCCTTGCTGACCTTATGAATTTATTTTGATAGGTTTTCATTTTTGTCAAATCTTGGCACCCCCTTCTTACACTTTTTATTGCTACAAAATAATTTACATAATTATTTTGTATTATACATCAATACCTTATAAATTAATTATTCACATTCTTCTTTTGAAAAAACCGTTTTTTTTATTTTTCTGTAAAAATAGACGTTGCAGGGTTGGCAGAAAGGCGTACAACCCGGCGGAATTATCTATATCTGGCAAGTTGGAACATTATCGTCATCGATGAATTTTGCTTTGAAGACAGAATAATCAGTTTGCCCTCCCCAAGAATCAAGGATCAAAAGAAAATTTTCCTTTTTGACATATGGCTTTAAAACATTGTCAAGAAATTTTTCGAACAACTGCGAAGTAAATTTTCCTGATTTCGAAGACGTAGCATAAACATTCTTGTAAATCATTAACGTCATCTATATGCATTTGTGCATTGTTTGTTTTTATGACAATTTTCATCCCCCACTTTGCTGGCAGGCATGACAGATTTTTTCAAAAGAAGAATCTGAATAATTAATTTATACGGTATTGATGTATAATACAAAATAATTATGTAAATTATTTTGTAGCAATAAAAAGTGCAAGAATTTATTTTTTTTTAATTTCTGAATCGCAAATATAAGATAAAAAAATATTTATTCTTATAATCGAGAAAAATAGTACAATTAAAATTTTTACAGTTGTAATAAATTAATAATGGGAATTGTACATTTTTTCAGCATTAAAAAAGATAAAAATCAAAAAAGAAAAATTTCACAATGGGGACTCGAACCCCAGATGCCTGGCTTACTAGCCCAACGCCTTACCACTTCAGCTATGCCCAGCTTGCCGTACCAGGGTGACTTTCACGAGTCTTAACTCGGATGCTGAAATCGGCCAAAATTCCAAAAATTTCGAACTACGATATCTCGACAATCAAGGCCTATTCACACAAACGGCAAGTTACACGTTAAATCGGAACACATCAGCTATCACCATGTGAAATTTGAACAAAATCCGAGGGTACTAGCCTCCCTACTCTCCTTGTATGGGAAGCGTTTCTAGCTGCTTCAATAATGTGTATAACATTGAGTATTGAGTTTTATTTTAAACTGTGCAATTAATTTCTTTTTTGTTTTGTTTCATCATTTGAATGCTGGAATCTTACATTTTTGTAAGTAGAACCATCATATTACACATCTGTAATCCTTATTAACGCAAATAGGCTCATGCATCAATAAGAAATTAGATAAGAATAGGGATGCAAGTTACTTTGTAAACACATTATATGGTTATCTTCTCTTCATTAAATAAATGGTTGCATTGACGTCGTCTTTATAGTAGGTCCTGTAAGAAGTTAAAAGCAGTCGTTGATAGACACTTGAAGTAAAGCAATTGTTTGTGAGTTTGTCTATAAGGGTGCAATGATAATCACTGGAACTAAGGTAAGGTAGAGCTACAGCTACAGCTGCCAGAGAAAAAAAGAGGAGCCAGAGATCAAAGGAAGAGTATTGTATGAAAGAGAGAGAAAGAGATGCGAAAGCTCATAGGATTGCCCGTGTAGATGAGGAGCAGAGAGTACATGAAAGACAAAGAAATAGGGAAACACGTCAAATGAATAGGGAACAAAGAAGATCTAACCTAGGGTCGAACTGTTTAGATTATTTGCATTTCATTTATTTCATTAATTATTCAATCAAAATTATTTCACTAAACTTTCAGTTTATTTAAATCGCGTTGAGGATCGGAGATCCGGGGCTGCCCTACTAGTGTATAACTTATTTTTTGCACTAAAAAGTAAAAAATAAATGTTTGTTGGTATGCTTGTTTTATGTAATTTTAAAATCCAAATTAAATCAAATCTGCCTTATCAATTCTCATGTTATCTAAATGGAGGAATGAGTAGTATTAGTATTTTACCAACAAAGTTAACAGAAGAGTGACGTGCAACATACGACTTGTCTAGCTTGAAAGATTTTAATAAACGACTCGCATGAGTCTGGCACATCCCTGCATACGTCTATTTATTTTATTTAATATTTAAAAATAGCGAGTTCTGATAGTACATTTACTGCAACACGCTTGTGTCTACGTTTATACCTGCAAAAGACGAAGAATTCTACAGTTTATGCATATCTATACGGCCAAGAAACGTTTAGTGTTTAAATGTGCGGTTTATACTGCTGTTGGTAAATCTTCAGCATTGAGATGACGTAATACTTTTATAATATTAAAGCTGTACATTTTAATTGAATTTTAAGTTTATCATTGTTACTCTAAAAAGGCAGTTCTGTCATTAAAAATTTATTATCAGTTTCTACCTACATTTTTTGACAGAATAAGTTGGCACCTGGTATCTGTATTTGCCTAATTCACCGTGAGCCGCTGATGCTCCTTTAACCCGGGAGAGAACCACAGTTCCCTCTAATTTTTTCATCCGTGGGCAGAACGAATATCGCCATGTGCACCTTCTTGATGCTAGTGAACGGATGTGCACCGCGTTTGATGCGGCCCTGTTCCGATATATTCTAAGATACCGATAATTGTGCATGCTTGTAAAATTTAGTGTGTGGCACTTCAAAAACTGCTGCGCAGCCGTGCAGTCACGCAGCTTAGAGGGAACCATGGAGAGAACGCATCTACGAGGAATCCCCACACTTTTTTGATTTTTTTCTTATTTTCCGATGCCGCAGACATCAACTTATTAAAACACGAATTTATTTTTTCTCCTCAAACTGGTCCAAAAATAGAGGTGGGCATGGTACACAAGTACACAGACTACTGAGTACAGTAGAACCCCCAAATTCACAGGGGTTAAGTTCCCAAAAAAACAGCGAATTTGGAATCCGTGAAAATGGAAGCAAAGGCCTTATGAGGAAATGGGGGTTAGGTTCGCGGCTCTCCATTATTTTGACAACAATAAATGATGAAAAGATAGGCTAAAAGTGGTTTTGAACCAATACAATGTGGCATTTAAATATGCCATAGCCATACAGTTTATCACATATTGCCTGCCCACTGATGCCACACTCTGTCCACTTGCAAGTTTATTTAGCAACTCAATTCTCTCACTTAAAGTCAACATCTTCTTTTTGCTTCTGCTTTCTGTATTATCACTTGCTTTCCTCTTGGTAGACATTTTCGAAAAATGGCGTCACAGCATGATAAAAAAACCTCAAAGATGACAACAGTAGTCGAAAACTCAGCAAAACTGCAAAGCACGTGAATTTGGAAGCCACAAATTTGGGGGTTTTACTGTATATACAGTATTAAAATTAATCATTATAAATCTTCTAAAATAAATGCCATGAAATGTAAACACTAGAACAGCTGATTCAAAATAGTGATCACCTCCAAGGGCAGAGCTAGAAACTTCCCGAGAGGGTGGCGATTATTGCCTATTTTTCCATGGGATGGAGAATATTTTTAATTTGTGCACTAAATGCTGGTCAAAATAATTTTTTATTAATAAAACATGTTACACGATATAATAGTATGATAATTATCACAGTGAAGCCTATTGGGGAAAACCTGCTGCAGCATGAAAATCCTCTCGGCTTCCCATTTTGCTACCCCTAAAGAATATCCAAGGGGGAGACGGAGAGGGAGAGGGGAGAGGGGCAATCACCACTGCCTCCATCAAAAGATCAACAGTCTTCGTAAATATCGATGTTATTCATATGTAATTTAAAGTTCACATTTTATGTTCGACTTATAAGTTGACTCAAAGTTTTAGGAAATTTTTTTTAAGCTTCAAAGGTCGACTTATGCACTGGAATATATGGCAGTTTGAAATATTTCGACTTTCTTAAAGGTGAATACTCCATTTGTTATGCCTGAGCATTTTCTGCTTGTTTACAATCGCTGCAAATCCTGCGTAAAACCTGTTGGATGCATGACATACAGTTGATGCGGTTTTGTACCATTTACGTTACTTTTTAATTTGTCAATCAGAATAACCTCCCCTTGACTGCAAAATGGCTGAGAAAAGAAGTGCAAGTGAAGCTTCTAGTTATGGGAAAGTGAAAAACACATGTAAAGCAATTACTTAAGAAACAAAATTTGTACAAGAATACAAGACAGACTGAGAATAGGATTATTTAATAATCAAAATTAAAATATAAACCATTTTTCACCTGGAAGTTTGGCAGAATCATTGTTTTTAGAAGTAAAAACAGCCTTCTTAATCACTTCAGCTCCTTTTGAGATTTTATCCATTGGCAGATTCATTGCTGCAGGCAAATGGCACATGTTAAATTCTTCATAACTTCGCACATCTACCAGAACGTGATCTGTTTCCTTTTCCAATAAATGAGCATAATCATGAGCTGTTATTCTGTCACCTTCGTCCAGCAATTTTATAGATGAACCCTAAACAATAGGAGAAAATTAAGTCATAAGAAGTCAAGAGAAAGTTTTATATTTTCATTAATTTTTGAAAATTTGATTTTTTAAGCATTCTTTAGAAAAAGCAAAGAAATGAATGCCTTATTATCGGGTTGTGTCCAACTGTTCCTGTTACTAAAACCCCGAGTGGATTACCATGAAGTTTGGCACTAAGGACTTTTTGGGCAAAGGGCAATATGAAATGATATAAATGGTGCACATAATAGAAAGCAAGGGTGCCACCTTCACTCAAGCATGGGCACCACCTTACTACCAACAAGAATGACTTTCCACCATATCATGCAGGAAAAATAATACTCATATTACAATAGGCTTCTAAGAAAAGTTGTAAAATTAGTTATTTAACATGAATACATGATTTGCAATTTTCTATGTATGTGCTTTATCGATTACGAGAAAGCATTCGACTCTGTCTGAACTTCATCGGTGTTACGTGCACTAAAGAAACAAGGAGTAGAAGAAACGTACATAACATTGATCAAGAATATCTACGAAAATGCGACATCTGTCCAGCTGCATGAAGAGTCGAGTGCCTTTAAGGCCAAAAAGGGAGTGAGACAAGGAGATACTATGTCTCCTAAGTTATTTGCAGCAGCTCTAGAGGAAGTATTCAAAACGCTAGACTGAGAGGAAAAAGGCATAAAGGTAAATGGAGAACATCTGATTCAACTGCGCTTTGCAGATGATATCATACGGTTCGCAGGGAGCCCAGAAGAGCTCCTTAGAAGAACTGAAGAGCTTGAGCAAGCAAGCCGAGAAGCTGGACTTAAGATGAATCTTAATAAAACAAAGGTTATGTACAACTCCTTCACAAATTCTGAGAAGATACATATCAACGGTGCAGAACTTGGAGAAGTGACCAGCTATGTTTACTTAGGTCAACTCATCACTACTGATGGTTCGCTTCTTGGAGAAATCAACCGAAGAGTGAAGATGGCATGGAGTGCTTTTGGCAAGAATGCGAACATCTTTAAATCGAATATTCCAGTCTTCCTAAAAAGGAGACTGTATGACCAATGTGTTCTGCCTGTTCTGACATATGGTTGTGAAACATGGACCATGAATGCCAGAATGATACAGCGCCTGCAAACAACTCAGAGGGGCATGGAGAGATGCATGTTAGGGATCACCCGAAGAGACCGCAAGAGTAACAACTGGGTAAGAAAGAAGACGGGAGTCTGTGACGTGATTAGAAGAGTGAAGGTGCTAAAATGGCAGTGGGTGGGCCACATTGCTAGAAGAAATGACCAGCGTTGGACGTCCAGTGTCATCGAATGGATCCCAAGAAACATCAAGAGACCGAAAAGAAGACCAAAAGACAGGTGGGACAGAGAGCTTGTTAAGTTCTTGGGGCAAACTTGGAGGAGGGAGGTAGTTGACAGGGAAAACTGGAAGAGTCTGGGGGAGGCCTTCATCCGTCAGTGGACTGAAAAAGTCTGTTGATGATGATGAGATATATATATATATATACATGGATACATGCAGCGCTACCGAGCGCCACTAGTCCGTACTACAACCGTTTCCCGCGCGATGTTCAACTTTCGGGAACTTTTGGGTAGCACCTCATGTGTGTGTGTGTGTGTATATAGGGCAACTAGGTGTTGAAGGAAACCCAGTGAACACTTACCGGAAGTAGAGCCGCTGGGGTGTTGGAGAGACACATTTGTAGAGGTTAGAGCTTGTGTCTCTCTTGTGATAATGAAGGGATCATCCCGAAAGCTCTAACCTCTACAAATGCTTTCGGGATGATCGCTTCGTTATCACAAGAGAGACACAAGCTCTAACCTCTACAAATGTGTCTCTCCAACACCCCAGTGGCTCTACTTCTGGTACGTGTTTACTGGGTTTCCTTCAACACCTAGTTGCCCTAAATATCCTTACTTACCTTTCCTCTTCCGTAGTATATATATATATATACTAGTAGACAGTGCTTGCTTTCTGCAAGCATTTCAGCCTTTCTGAATAAGAGGATAAAAACAACCACTAAATATAATATTTTAACAATTTCGTATTTTTGCAGTGCTTGTGATGAAATACCTATACTCCTGCCAATTTTCAAGCTTCTATTCATCTGAAAGTCTCTGCACCAATTTACGTGCTTTCCTTATGGGTATTAACCACTCAACTGGGTAGTTTTTTTATCAAGTCCCACCCACAGTGGGTAATTAAATTGATAAAGTTAAATATCATCCAGTTTCCGCAAATATAAAACAGCGTAACTGATAAAAATGCTTCTCTTAGAAACGAAACGTCTCTTTCAATTCTCAGAAGCAAACTGAGCCTTCCATATACATTTGTTTTTCACATATACCATTAGGATTACTAGCAGGAAAAACATTCATAAATAGCAGGATTACCCTGTAGACAAAAGTGCATGCAGAGAAAAGTGTGAGTTTTCGCAAGGGAGTGTGAAAAAACCCCGAGTGTCATAAACGGTCATTGAAGAAGTGGCGTACACGGAAATGCAACCCGCAACGCATATACAGAGCTCCCTTATGAAGACCTGCTTCTCAAAGAAAAAGGAAGACAAGGCCATCTGTGGTAGGTAGGACGAAACTAGAAGAACCCATCTATAAGTGCGAGATGCTACGGGACGGAAAATCCCAGCATACCCATAGCAATCAGCATTAAAAATGCCATGACGTCTAAATCCGTCATACCCAAAAACGGTGCGTCCGGCCATGACGTCCATACACGGCATACCCAGATGAGTGGTTAATGGGGCAAAATATTCTCCTAAAATTGGAGTTTTCACAATTTTGGATTTTCTCCATCAATTGTGACTGAACACCTATAATCATGCCAAATTTCAAATCTCTAACTCGTCTAGAAGTGCTCCATAATTCTTATCTTCCTATGGGGTGATAATGGGGCAAAACAATCCCTTAAAAATTGGACATTTTATAATATAAGATTTTTTCCATGTCGTGATAAATGTATTAATATATACGTAAACAATCTACTTTAAATGTATGTAAAAAGAATCACAATGATATAATAGGAAGAAATAAATGTTTCGATAAATTCATTCCCGAGCCATCTCTAGTATGTGTGTAATTTTTGTGATTTCCCAAGCCATCTCTAGTATGCATGTGCATGTAATCCTAGAATTCCCCGAGCCAATCATCATTTCCTCATGTTATTTACTTTGGTGAGTTTTTCAGTTTTTTTAATAATCCCATAAAGGGACAAACGCATTATTCTGCAGACTTAAGAGAAAAATGATAGCATATGTGAATGAAACATCAAATCTTGCTGCACAATGGCACTACAGGATTGAGAAGTCGAATGTTAAACGTTGGAGAAGACAAAGAGAGAAACCGGGATATTTTTGTTGTATGGTTAAAAATCGGAAACATAACCAGGACAAATTACATTTTAGTAAAAATTGTATTGGGTGCTTGAATATAACCTATATAATTTGTATTGTCATAATTTTAGTTGATATGTATTTTATTCATTTATGAATTGAAAAAACCGGGGCATCCATACTTTTCGATATTTTTTTGCGACAAATCCCAGAAAACCGGGACGTCTATACACCCAAAATGGACGTGCTCTTGTGAAAAGTGGTAGTCAGCTTACAATCGATAAAATACGGTATATGCAAAGAAAAATTTTTAGTGGTTTCCTTGTTTTTCTAACAGTACTGCCTCTTCTAGGCTCAATAAGTTATCCATCGATAAGATAAGGGAATAGAAAGTGGGTGCAATAATGTATATGAGAAATTTTGTACAATGTACAGTAAAACCCCCAAATTCACGGCTTCCAAATTCACGTGCTTCGCAGTTTCGCTGAGTTTTCGACTACTGTTGTCATCTTTGAAGTGAAGAGAAAAAGCACTAAACAACTGAATTTCCCCATCTGTGAGGTTTTTTTATCATGCTGTGATCCCATTTATCAAAAATGTCTACCAAGAGGAAAGCAAGTGATAATACAGAAAGCAGAAGCAAAAAGAAGATGTTGACTTTAAGTGAGAGAATTGAGTTGCTAAATAAACTTGCAAGTGGACAGAGTGTGGCATCAGTGGGCAGGCAATATGTGATAAACTGTATGGCTATGGCATATTTAAATGCCACATTGTATTGGTTCAAAACCACTTTTAGCCTATCTTTTCATCATTTATTGTTGTCAAAATAATGGAGAGCCGCGAACCTAACCCCCATTTCCTCATAAGGCCTTTGCTTCCATTTTCACGGATTCCAAATTCGTGGTTTTTTTTGGGAACTTAACCCCCGCGAATTTGAGGGTTTTACTATATATTGCATTTTACTTTATCATACATGTACAATGTTTAACAGGTATATCCAACATGAACTTAATATTACAGACACATCTAACAATATAAAAACTAAATAATCACACTCAGTAAAACAACAAACCTGATTATGAACATGTACCCCACATAAGTTCTCATAATCCATTCCTTCGAGAGAGGTAATTGAGGGATTGGAACCACAGAGTGCACATTTTGGGTCTGCAGCACGTAATTTCACAGATCTAAATGAGCAAGAAGAGGCATCCAGGAGGAGAAGCTTTCCTGATAAAGAGGAGTCATTCGAGAAACACGGATCCAATCCTTCATCTGATGAATTTCTCCCCACCAAAATCTTGATTACCTCAAGAGCTTGTAACACTCCTATTAATCCGGGAACTATAAAATAAACACACAAATTTAAATAAACATGTTCTCAAGATGTTTTTGATGCTATTGTTGTTAATGTAAACCAGTGGTTGTAAACTTGGGATCCATAGGGCAGCTCCATGGAAAATAAAATATACTAACAAGGGGAAGCCATAGCATTAATATTGAAATTCGTAAAACCCTTTTAGGAGGTGAAATTAGAACTAAAATATCAAATATATCTCTCGGCGTTTTTGCCAATGGGCCTTTGTTTAAAAGATATTAACAATTTAAAATTCAGGTTTACGTATGGATGCATCATATACCATCAACATTAAGGCTTGAATCATAAACGGTGATAGCCAAATGGGTAGTGGGACTGTGTAGTAATCGGATGGGCCGGGGTTTGATCCCAGCTGCTAGCATTTATTTTTTCATAATCAGAAATAGTCTGCGTATGTATTTTAACTAGTAAAATTGTATTATTATTGTTTTTATTGTATTTTTATTTGTTTTTGGTTTTTTTTCACGTATTATTGTACTTGTTCCTTTTCTTTTTTCACATACTTTTTTGTACTTGATTTATTTGCATTTTCCACATATAATTATAACTTGCAATTACTATGGTTAATTCTAATCTCACTTACTTCTATGGGATTACAATATTTTGGATGATACAATTCATAAAAACAAGGGAAACAAAGTTTCTTTGCACCTTGAACAAACTTCTAAATGCTACTTTTTCAAATTTGCATTTTTGTTTACGTAGGCCATTCGGAAAGCACACCTGGTTGACGTTTACAAATCCATTTGTGAAAATCAGCTTTGAAGAAAACCACGACTACATTAGCATGTCTTTGAAGACTGGAGCGCCCAACAGATAATGTATCAGGGAATGCATTTTCATTTTTTTTAAATGTGCAAAAGATACGTGAAAAAAAATACAATAAAAACAATAATAATACAATTTTCTAGTTAAAATACATATGCAGAATATTTCTGATTATGAAAAAGTGAATGCTGGCAGCTGGGATCGAACCCCAGCCTATCCGATTACTAGACAGTTTGGCTATCATCGCTTATGATTCAAGCCTTAATGTTGATGGTAGATAATGCATCATGCTTAAACATGAATTTTAAATTGTTAATATCTTTTAAACATAGGCCCATTGGCAAAAACGCTGAGAGAGATATTTGATATTTTAGTTCTAGTTTCACCTTCTAAAAGGGCTTTACGAATTTTAATGTAAGTAATTTCCTGTCAAAAATGATAGGTATGCAAGAAAAAGTATTAAATTAAAATTACAACATCCCATTCTCCCTCTCTCTCTCGTTCTCTCTAACATTTACTGGAACCTTATGAAAATATATAATACTAGCAGAATTTCCCGTTGAATTTCAATGGATTTAGTGAAGCTACTACAGCATAACATACAAACTCTTTAAAAAATATATATATATATATATATATATATAGTAGATACTTTTTAACTTACAATTAGCTTTTCTTAACAATTAATTATATTTGCTTGTAACAATCCGTTTCCGAACATATTGCATTCAAATATAATGATAATTGTATTTCCTATCATATCACTTTTGCAAAATCCAGCTTCATTTCTTGTGTAATTATGCCTCGCTGAAATATTTACTTTTATGTCTTGTAAGCAAGAAACCCGTGAAAAAGCAACGTACAGTTGTCCATGATTGAACACTGACTCCGGTAAATGTACACCAGATACTTGAGCTTATTTACGTTAATAAACATTATAATGTAGAATATAATGATTTTACTTACAAAAAATGTAAGATTCCAGTATTCAATAGACGAAAGAAGGTTCAATTACTTTCATCAATAAACGCTTCCTGAATAATAAATAGTATCTATTTACGTAGCTATCCATACACATCGATAGTTTCGTTGCTTAAACAAAAGTGCGACGCGAATAACGCTAAACTTTCGTTTATTTGTAAGCTTCATTGAAACTAATTGAATCAGAGGTAACAATGACGGCTGCCTTGGCAATGCCCGGGAGGGGTACAAAAAATCCACAAAATTTCGAAACAAATTGCGTATTTCTGAAAACTTCGACTGTGTATCATGTAAACTTCATAGGAATAAGATAGTATAGAGTTTTATTCGTCGAATAAAGCAAAAACGAAAAAAATCGGTCCATATTTATGTATTTTGATGCTTGAAGGAAGAATATCTTGCAAGTCAAGAAATGGATTCATACGTGTTATCTTTTGGAAAAATGTTAATCCCCTATATTGGCAGCACTGATTAATCCCGGTTGACCAAACCTTGACCATTCACTAAGTTAGGACGTAAGGAAGAATCGTACCAAATTTGGTTTTATCGTTTAAGAGGAGTTCCATGAACAAACCGACAAACCCACAAACTAACAAACATACCCTTCATAATATAGTAAACCCCCGCTTAACGCGGGGGATACATTCCGGAGGTCTCCGCGTTAAGTGAAAATCCGCGTTCGCAGGGGGATCCTAAAATTTACGCACCCAGATGGAAATAACTTCACAAATGGTATTTTGGACCCACATTCGATGTAAAACATATTTATATCGGAGTTTTAGAACAATTTATTAAATGATAAAATTACAAAGTAAACAAAAAAACATTTTTAGCTGTAAAATTACGTAATTTGAAAATACCGCCGCACACCTACTATGTTTTATTAAAAAAAGGTCCAGAGTCATCTGCTTAGCTTTTTTCCGCTTATTCCGTAGAATTTGTCTGTATATAACTCGACTCGTACATGGAAGGGAGGCAAGAGCCAATGGGAAAAGAGCACAGTTCCGCGTATCAAATCAGTAGTTCCGGGTATAGGGTTTTCTGCAATTTATATTTCATTATTTATTTATTTATTTGTCAAGGTAAACAAGACAAAAAGCTAATTATAATATTAGCAGTCATATGTTCGTTCGCATTTATTCTACGCCTTGGAAATGGTAATGCAGTAAAAAACGTTTAGTTCAAAGTAAGTCTTCATTACTTTCCTTTCGATTAAAATGCATTCAAAATAGATAAGAATAGTTCTCACAATTGATTTCAAATACAATATCAAATTTCATGTCATTGCTTTTAGATACAGACTTATTTTTGCTAGATCAGCAACAAAACCATTGCCTTGACGACGAAATTTTTTCTTCTAAAATTTCGCCAAATGTTTGTGTTAATAACGATTTTGTGGAACGAACAGACACATTCGAAAAGCAATGACAAGAAAATGAATATCCATTCTTTTAGGCATTTTTTGGTGCAAGTTCTGCAATTGTATCACAAATCTAAGTGATTTAAAACGCAAATGAAAAATGTGATGTACTGCATTTGCTATATCTGTGCAAACACACAGAAAAAGAGAATTATCTTAAATATATAAGTAGTATAGATTTTAATGATATGATAATACGGTACATTAACGTAATTGTCAAAAATTGTAGATATGCATTTATATGTGTATAGATATAAATTTATATATAGTTCTTTAAAAAAATTTTTTTCAAAATTAAATCCACGTTATAACGAATCCGCGTTGGTCAGGGGTCCGTTAAGCGGGGGTTACCTGTATATTATAGTAGATTAATGGGGTGAGGGATCCATGAGTAATACCGTAATTTTCCGATTATAATATGCAACCTATATAATATGCACCCATGTTTTCACAAGTGAAATGTGAAAATTCTCTTATCACTATGTATAATACGCACCTATTTTTTTGTAAAAGATCAGTGTAATTTTACTTGACTATGTGTAGTATCGGGACAGTTCTCGCCTTGCCGCAAAATGAGATATTTGTGAGAGAGTTAACAAGAATATCACGTTATGTTCTGACACTCCCATTAAAGATCGTTACTCTGTATAAAAACATTTTGTCTCAATGTCGCCTTTTGTATTAATCTGGAATACGAATTCGCGCTTTGCTGCCAAACTAGATATGTATGAGAGTGTTTAAGAAAATATCGCATTATGCTACGCTATGCTGTAGAAAAACATTTTGTCTCAATGATGCCTTTTGTATTAATCTGGTTGGTTGGAATACGAGTTCGCACTTTGCTGCCAAACTAGATATGTTTGAGAGAGTTTACGAAAATATCACGTTATGTTCTGACTCACGTTAAAGATCAATACAATGTATAATAACCTGCCTCAATGTTGCCTTTTGTATTAACCTGGTCCGTTGGAATAACAGTTTGGCCTTTGCTGCCCGGTGACATCATTTATGTGAACAAGTCCAGTTCATACAAGCCGATCGAGGTGTGTAAAATGTTCTCAGCGATGCAATTTACGTAGACTATGAGCGAAAACACAAGATTGCCGAGGAACTGTTTGAGGACAGTGAGGGGAGTGGCAATGAATTCCTAGGCTTTAGTAACTCTGACAGCTAAAGTAAATAAATAAATATTGTTAATTTTGTTTTGAAAAACAATATTTAAAGGAATGTTATCGAAATGCATTGAAATATATGATTTATTGTTAAAAAAGTTCAAAAATGTAAATTATTTCCATACCGAAAAAAGTTGTATGCATTTATAACCATATATAATATGCACCCTAACTTTTTGTCAACTATTTCGAGAAAATAATGCATATTATAATCGGAAAATTATGGTGCTTGAGGATCTTGGAAGTTTGTAGGTGCAAAATGGTTAAGAACCCTTGGTGTAAATGATTGAAAAGTTGCTGTTGTCAAACATTTTATCTAGCCTTTTGGTAAGTGGTGAAAAATTCAACACAATGATGTTTTCTCTTTTTGCTTGGAGTGACTTTTTCAAAATTTGTTTTATATTACGTTTTATGAACATCCAGTTTATGGTTTGCATCTGCTAACTGTGTTCTGTGACAATATATTTATTTGAATGAGTTCTTTGTTGCCGTCATTTTTATTAATTATGTAGCATGTTATTCAGTGTGCATACCATGGTGTGAAACAGTGGTGCTCAACCGTTTCGACTTGGTGGCCATATAGACTGCACCCATGCTCATTGCAGGCCATAAGCACCTGGTAATTCAGCTGAAAAATATTCGAAGGACACTTATGCATATAAAAGTGAGAGTTAATATGCTAAGTTGCAGGTAAGTAGTGTGTTGTCAAATTATGCTATGTTTATGTCTGTAAAGTCTAAACGTTGTTTGGTCTTATTAATTTTCAAAACTTTTCAGAAATCAATTGTATCATAAGTGCAAGGACTACCTGTACTGTATATCGAATCATGAAAGCCATTTAGTGACATCAAAGTGAAATTTAACAATCATTACATTTTAGACCTTACCATTTTTTCCTTGCACATAAGCTGCGTCTTCATTTTATATACATAAAGTTCGAAAAAATGTGCAGCTTGTTTGTGAATAAATACATTATAGTATATTTCAATGATACCCAAAGGTGTGACCAAATCAACCTATGCATGAAAAATTGTTCACCTGGACATGATAAAGATTATGGTGAAGAGCTTATTTATTGTGTTGAAAGTAAGAATGTTTTCATATAGCACAATATCCATTCCCAAAGATCAACAATAACCATCTATATCTCAATTTAATTCTGAGTAAAGGTTCATAATGTAAGACCAAAAACTCACCGACTCCCAAAACACCATTATCTTCACAGGAGGATATTGTTTCCACTGGAGGTGGAGTGGGGAATAGGCATCGGTAACAAGGGGGACGAGGACCATCTCCCTCTTCTGTCCCACGCACACCGCCATAAACAGTAAGTTGTCCCTCCATTTGCAAAGCACTGCCCGACACAAGTGGTTTCTTATTGGCCAAGAAGCAAGCATCATTGAGAAGGTAGCGAGTCGGTACATTGTCAGTTGCATCCACCACTATATCATAAGGTGATATGATTTCCATTACATTACTTGGATCAAGCAATGTTTTATGCCTTAGTATATCGACACTCATATTAAGCCTATATGAAAGATATCATAAAAGAGTTTAATTAAAATCAAAAGAACAAGGATATTCATTCAAGCAAAAACTTTTGCAAAATCCAGTAGTATTAGTATCCAGATGGAAGTCATTGATATAAAATCAAATTCAACTATTAAAAGTAAATGAGACGGGCTTCCTTCAATCTTTACGGCTGCTGATGTGATCCAGTTCTGAAAATTATTGCCTCATGAGCAGTTTCCACAATTTAGAAAATTTGTCGCACATTACATCTGGCAATTTGCGAGTACAGTAGGACGTCGATTACCATCGCCATCAATAATCGTCGTTTCGATCAACCGTTGTTTGTTGCCAAGTGGTACAAAACAATGAAAAAGTTCCGTCGCCATTTTTGAATGAAGCAGACAGACAAATGAGATGACGACTGCACTGTGACTGACTGAGAGAGAAAGACTGCTATCGTAATGGTGGGCAACCTTTTCTGCATGTGGGCCGCATTGGTGGCAGTGAACACTTCGGTGGGCTGCATTGGAAATAGCCAATGGATTATAGTTAAACCATAAGCTACCTAGAGATTCTTAGGCACCATATGTGTGAAAATCAAGTTAGAATTAGCTTTTTAAGGTTAACATTTCAATATTAAAAATCATGATGGAATTCAATCTTAGAAATATCGCTGAGAAAAAAATCAAAAACAGCAATAAAACGAACTTACCTGAATTGAGAAATATTTACTAATAGATCACTATTCAACATTATATATTTTAATGGATTTTGATACATTGAATATAACATTTGGTACTTAATGAAAATAAATGAAAAGTTTTGAAAACTAGGAAACACTAGCGATGGACCACATAAAATTGCCTAGTGGGCCGCAGGATGGGCACCCCTAATCTATCGAAATGGTGCACCGTGGCTGTTCTCGGAGAACATTTAGTCGATCGTGTCAGTGAAAAAATTTCATGTAAATTGAAACAGTTAAACAAAGACTAATAGTACTTAGAATTTTGCCTTCAAATATAAAAATCAAATAGCAAAATATTCCTTCCTTGCTGCAATACAACTGTCAACTCATTTGTCAACAGTTAACATCAAACATGAAATATTTTAGTTTATTAAACTTCAAGTGATAAAAATGGTCCCAAAACACAGTGTTAGTGACAATGCTGCTAAAAGGTCCAGAAATGTGACAACCCTTCAAATAAAACTAGAAGTGAATGACTGAAAATGACGCAGTCTACAATTTCAAGCAAACTGTGGCCTAAAAATTCAGTTTTATACGATGTGTGTAAGGTCTTTTTGAACAAATTATTGACCTATGAGATTGTTTTTATGAAAGAATCGTTTGACTATCGTCGTTTCCCTAATCGTAGCGAATTCCAGGAACCAATTAACAACAGTCATTGAGGTCCTACTGTACATACATTGTGAACAAGTTTTCTTATCCATGAAACTTTTATTATAATAATATCCACTGCCTGGATTTTTTATTTTGTCAGTAATGCTGTACCATATAAAACCTTATGCATTTACAATCAACTTTTTGACATGCAGGCTTTCATTCTTTCTTATTCTCATCATCATTTTCTGCCTACAGTTCGGAATCGCTCATGTTAAACGTTTAATTTACATAGTTTGGGGAAATCTTGCCATTTTAATGGGATGTTGCCTTGCCTACCAATTACACTGTTAGACCTTGAAATTGTATTCTGTTTTCAATTCTTATGGGTGTGCGCTTTGAATGATTTTAATGGGAGGGGGGGGAGAGAGAGGGAGAGGGGGATAGAGAGGGACAGGGATGGAGATAAACAGACTGGCAGACAAACAACTTTACTGAGGGCAGGAGAGAGTGAGGGAGAGAGGTACAGGGAGGGAGGGAGATAGTGGAAGGTAGAGAAAGGGAGAGAGGAGGAGATAGAGGGAGAGAGGAGGAGATAGAGGGAGAGAGGGAGGGAGAGAGAGAGAGAGATGGAGGGAGAGAGAGAGAGAGATGGAGGGAGAGAGGGATGGAGAGAGAGAGAGGGAAGGAGAGAGAGAGAGGGAAGGAGAGAGAGAGGGAGGGAGAGAGGGAGGGAGAGAGGGAGGGAGAGAGGGAGGGAGAGGAGGGGAGGAGAGGGAGAGAGGGAAGGAGAGGGAGAGAGGGAAGGAGAGAGAGAGGGGGAAGGAGAGAGGGGGAAGGAGAGAGAGAGAGGGAAGGAGAGAGAGAGGGAAGGAGAGAGAGATAGAGGGAAGGAGAGAGAGAGGGAAGGAGAGAGAGAGAGGGAAGGAGAGAGAGAGAAAGGGAAGGAGAGAGAGAGGGAAGGAGAGAGAGAGGGAAGGAGAGAGAGAGAGAGGGAAGGAGAGAGAGAGAGAGGGAAGGAGAGAGAGAGAGAGGGAAGGAGAGAGAGAGAGAGGGAAGGAGAGAGAGAGAGAGGGAAGGAGAGAGAGAGAGGGAAGGAGAGAGAGAGAGAGGGAAGGAGAGAGAGAGAGGGAAGGAGAGAGAGAGAGAGAGGGAGGGAGACAAACAACTTTATTTCGTGCGAAATTGAGACTACATAGTCCCTTCTTACATTTAACCCTATGTTATGAATTTCAAATGACAAAACTTTTATATAATATTAGCAGTTGTCTGTTGGTTGGTTGGTTGGTAGGTTGGTTGGTCACGCTATGCAAACGCTAATAACTCGAGAAATAATAATGATATAAACTCCAAATTTGGTAGGGATGCTTGATTAACACTTATTCAGAGAATGGCGAATTTAAATCGCGAAAAAATTCCTTGGTTCGTCTCCAAGAGAGGCATTTCCATTTCCCATTACTTAACATGTAAAACGCGATTTTTCGATGTGCAGGCTTTTTTCATTTGGAAATTAAAATTAGAAGACATTAACAGATGACCTTCGGATTTAAACCATTTTGAAGAAAAAGTTATAAAGTTTCTTATTCCGTTCATATTTTTTCGCCCACAGTTAGAAATATTCCATGTTAAACGTTGAATTTGCATATTTTGTGGAAATCTCGTCATTTTAACGTGATGTTGCGATGTCGACCATTATCATTGTTACACCTCAAATTACTATTATTGTAAACACCCTTCTGGTAATAAGCGTGCCTTGAATGCTTCAATACGAGAGAGGAAGGAAGGGGAGAGATTGGCGTGTTTTGCAGAAAATAAGTATATTAACGTAAATATAAAAAATTTTAGTATCAACAGTGTCATTTTAGAAAAATTGGAAATAAAAAGCATTCTTAAATTAAATTCTTCGTAAACCATACCTGCTTATGAATTTATATTGTTATTCCTCAAATTAATTTCGTAACAATGGCCGAAGTTTGGAAACGAATATAAATTAAAATTAAAAGGACATTTAAAACTGTTAACAGGCAATTTTCAAAGAAACAACAGTGGATCTTTTAATGAATTGATTTGTTTTTATAAAAGGAATTTTGGTGCTTATTTAATACAGAGTAAGTTCTAAGGCTTATAATCCATTTAAATATAATAACAGTGGCTATTATAGTTTAAACAAAGAACTTTATTTATTCACTTTACAAAATGAATTAATTTTAGGCTAGCATTGCCTATTATAAAAGGAATTACTTTGGAATTTACAGTATGTAAAGTGGAAGTTGTACTGAATTGACTCAAGTATATTTCAAAGCAAAAATCAATTTAAAACTATTGAAAGTTGTTGTTTCGGAAACTGAGAAGTCCAGAGTGGTGAGCGGACACTAAACGATATTAAGGTACATTTTATTCCAAAATCTATTTAAAGTATTATCAGAGGCAATTGAAGATTGAACAAATTTTTTTGTTACCGGAATTCTGCTTTTTCTTGAAATTGAAGTGCTAATGCATTAATCCATTAAAATCTGTTAAGAGTGGCTATTTTAGTTGAAAGAAATATATGTACATGGTAGGTACTTTTATTCACTTTTCAGAATGAATGAATTCTAGGTTAACATTGCATATTATAAAAGGATTTTCTTTGGATACAAGAAGTTTGTTATGTGGTTATTTTAACTGAATAGAATCAAGTTCTCTTCTAAGTTTGAAATCCATTTAAAACTGGTGAAAGTGGTTCTTTCGGAAAATGAAAGGCAAGAGTGCTGAGCAGACGATAAACGATATTGAGGTACATTATATTCCAAAATCTATTTAAAGTATTATCAGAGGCAATAGAAGATTGAACTAATTTTTTGGAACCGGAATTCTGCTTTTTAATGAAATTGAAACCCTAATGCTATAATCAATTTAAAACTAATAACAATGGCTATTTTAGTAGAAAGAGAGGTACTATTTTATTCACAAGGAATTTCTGTGAGATTTTAGTTAATATAATTAAAACAGACTTATAATATAGAAATATTCGATGGTTAAAACAGTGCAGAATTTTATTCTTGCGATTTTTTACATGTTGCATTGACAAAAATTTAGATTCATTAAACCCGTTGAAATTCAACGCGCAATTATGCTAGTAATAACATAAACATACAAACAGAAAACAAATACCTGAAACTAAACATATGAAAAAAGAATAATACAAAAAAAACAATTAAGAGATTGAATTACAAATTCAGAAACTTCTAAAAAGAGAAGACTAAGTAAAAACCAAGGAAGGACCTGACATGGCCAACCTAGTAAAAAACCACGCAGGAAAACACCCACGAAGGGAAGGGGGTGGAAAAAATCTGCGAAAATCCTACATACATGAAAGAACAATTGTGGAATTACAAATAGTACGTACAATTTTCAGATTAAAAAATCACAAGATATATTTTAAAGTGTTGAAAAATGAACATGAAGCTTAATGAAATTGAGTGAGATTAAATGAAAACATGAATATTAAAAATAAGTAGAAATATGTAAATAATAGTAATAAATCTACACATACATATACACCTTCCCTTGCCAACCACGGGGGTTACGTTCCTGAAAAGTACCGCGGTTGGTAAAACCACGGTTGGTAAATACTTAAGTATATTGGAAATTGGGGGTTAGGTTCCACGGTTCATATTACTATACCATATATTATTGATCACTTACATTACTCGCTTATTTCTCACTTAAATATATTATATAAATATTACGAATACAATAACATGCTGTTCTTTCCTTACGAGCTCTCTGGTTTGGCATAGTCGAAACTCCGGTAGATGAAAAATGTGTGACAAAAACAATCACCGCCATCTATGTGCTACTTGCGGTACTAAATGCAAGAAATAGCTTTCCTCTGCATTCCGCTGTTCGGAACTACATATTCTATCCCAGAATGAATTCTTTTTTAAAGAATTTCTTCAAACGTATCACACTATGCATAAGCCAAACTATTGAGTAAAACAATCACTGACTGAAGGATTACAAACGCCCCGTAGGTAACGGAGAAATTACGTGCATACTACGACGTACATCACATCATTTTATACAATTTACTACGGTCTTCTAATCTTACCTGACGTTTTTTTGCATTTAAACAAATATTATTACGCACAAATTCAGAAAAATATTAAACGTTTCATTTATTTAGTATGCTGATATGAATAATACACAACTAAACATGTCGTGTGGACTTGTGGTGCACGAAAAGCATGCATATGCTGAAGCGAATAATACACAACTGATCGCCTTGTGTGGAATGTAGAGACTTGTGGTGGGCGAAAAGCGTAATTGCACATTACGGCAACTAAGTACAGTAAAACCTCATAAATCCGGCACCCTCGGGACCTAGCGCGAGCAGGATTTTAGAAAATTCCGGTTTTTTGAAAATGCTGCACATTGCCTAAGTATCCAGGGGCAAATCGGCCTAATGCTGGATAAAACAAAAGAAAGTTTTTTGTAATCTATATAATGTATTTCAAAATTTAATCAGAAATCATGCCAGAATATTTTAAAATATGAAATACACACACAAAATGTATGTAAATAAACATGCAAAATATTAAATAAATCATAATAGACGCCTTGCCCTTTTGCCACCCTTGGCTATGCCACTGCACCTTCATACCATATCATGGCCTATATGTAAAAAAAATAAAATACATAACATTAAAATCCAAAATTTACGCCAAAACTTATAAAAGAAAGAATCATTAACAAGTGGACGAATTTGTAATAAGGTCATAGCAAATTTAATGCCAATTTAACACCAATTTACACGTCTCGTTTCTACTCTCGATGGCTAGACGATAAGCTCAAGACAGCATCTTTAGTTGCGGGAATGCAGGTTTCATTTCATTGTTGGAAGCTTTTTGAAGGTTTTTCTGCGAAATTATCTTGAACATATCACACAGATTGCTTCATACATAGTGATCTTTCCTTAGTAAGTTTATCTTTAATTAGGTACAAATTCATCATATCCTGTGATTCAATGCATGACCGCTGCTCTAAAGCCAATATTGTATCAGTGACTAATTCTATGCAACGGTCTATTGAAGGCTTGTTTGCAGCTGCATTGTCATCATCGTCACTTCCACTTTTTTCATAATTCTCACGTTCAGGTTCCAAAACCATTTTAACTATTTCTCCATCAGTTAGCTGATTCACTACAGGCACTTCATAGTCGATTTCCATCCAGTTTTCAACGTCTTCTTCCAGACCATTCGTGAAAGCGTTATTCATCGATCCCTTAGCAAATTCCATAATTTCAGACACCAGTCTCTTTTTGTCACTAACATTGAAACCTAGAAAATCTGGTGGTGATTCATCACATTCTTCAAACATGCTTGCAGGCCACAAATTATGGCAGGCATTTTTCAGTGTTGCGGCCTTTACATCAGTCCACGCTTTAGCTAGAGTCCAAATCGAGTCCTTAATGTTAAATTCCTTTTTAAATCCGTCAACACCTTGGCCTCTATTGCAAGCAACAAGCAATTTCTGTATAAATTGCTGTCTGTAATAGCATTTTAGTGAGCGTAATATTCCCTGATCCATAGGTTGAATAATAGATGTACAATTTGGAGATAAATAAACCACACGCACGTTACCCAATACCAAAAGTGATGCATCAGGATGGGCAGGACAGTTATCTAATGTCAGAATTATTTTACAATCATCACCTAGTTCCTTAGATTTACAATGAGCACGTGCCTCCGGTGCAAAATAATTCAAAAACCAATCCAACATCAATTGAGAAGTTATCCATGCACATTTATTAGCACGGTAGATGACAGGAAAATTCCTTACACTCTTTAAAGCAAGAGAGTGTGCACTTTTACCAATTACAGTTAGCTCTAGTTTGTGCATACCTGCTGCATTTGCGCATGCAAGAACCATCAGCCTCTCCTTAGACTCCTTCACTCCAAATGCCATATCCCCATCGGCGGCTGCAAGTGTGCTCCGAGGAAGACATCGCCAAAATAATCCTGTCTCATCCGCGATATATATTTACTCTGCAGTAAGATTTTCATCCGAAATTAACTTGGTAAACTCCTCTACAAATGTTTCGGCAGCATCCGAATTGGCACTAAGTTTTTCGCCAGACACTGCTAATTTTCGTATTCCATGGTGAAGCTTGAAGCGATGAAGCCAATCTTGCGAATAATCGCAAGCTTTATTGCTTGCTGTATTAGCAATAGGCCTGACACCGGTACACTTTCACTTCTTCTTTGTCAAAACCATTCAAACAATACTCTATCGATATCGTTGACCCTGGAAGTGTGTAATGTTTTTCGGCATTAGAAGTGACATTGTCTGCATAAAATGTCAGCAACTCACGTTTTCGTTTCTTCAAGTCATACACAGTAGAACTGCCTATGCTATATTCTTCACAAAGTCTCTTAACTGAAGCACATTTTTCAAGTTTTCATAATAAATCTACTTATTGCTCAATAGAAAGAGATTTATGTTTACGCTTCATAATACTACTGGAGGGGTTTTCAGCTTTTTTTGAAGACAATCCAATATAAACTTTAGCAATATCACACTAATGAAAGACACATGCGATCGCTACGAACCTGAACACGCAACTGTACAGAAGTTATACAATGTGACGGTGGAAACTATTCCCTAACCAGGGTTGTTAAACGAAACCGAACCCACTGAAAAGGAACAGTTCCAGATAGGGAGGGAGAGGGAGGGAGGGAGAGAGAGGGAGAGAGAGGGAGGGAGAGGGAGGGAGAGGGAGGGAGGGAGAGGGAGGGAGGGAGAGGGAGGGAGAGGGAGGGAGGGAGGGAGAGGGAGGGAAGGAGAGGAAGGGACGGAGAGGGAGGGACGGAGACGGAGGGAGAGGGAGGGAGGGAGGGAGGGAGGGAGAGAGGGAGAGGTAGGGAGGGAGAGGGAGGGACAGACAGACAAACGACTTTATTCAGGGAGGGAGGGGAGATGGAGGGAGAGTGAGGGAGAGATGGAGGGAGAGTGAGGGAGAGAGGGGAAGATGGAGGGAGAGTGAGGGAGAGAGGGGGAGATGGAGGGAGAGAGGGGGAGATGGAGGGAGAGGGGGGAGATGTAGGGAGAGAGGGGGAGATGGAGGGAGAGTGAGGGAGAGGAAGGGAGAGAGAGGGAGAGGGAGAGAGAGAGAGAGTGAGGGAGAGAGGGAGGGGAAGAGATGGAGGGAGGGGGACATGAAGGGAGAGTGAGGGAGGGAGAGTGAGGGAGAGAGGTAGTGAGGGAGAGGGAGGGAGAGAGGTAGTGAGGGAGAGGGAGGGAGAGAGAGGGAGAGAGGTAGTGAGGGAGAGGGAGGGAGAGATGGAGGGAGAGTGAGAGAGGTAGTGAGGGAGGGAGAGGGAGGGAGGGAGAGTGAGAGAGGTAGTGAGGGAGAGGGAGGGAGACGGAGAGTGAGGAAGGGAAAGAGAGGGAGGGAGAGAGACGGAGAGTGAGGAAGGGAAAGAGAGGGAGGGAGAGAGACGGAGAGTGAGGAAGGGAAAGAGAGGGAGGGAGAGAGACGGAGAGTGAGGAAGGGAAAGAGAGGGAGAGGAAAGGAGGGGGAGGGAGGGAGGGGGAGGGAGAAAGGGAGGGAGAGGGAGGGAGAGACAGGGAGGGGGAGGGAGAAGGATAGGAAGGGAGAGAGGCAACTATTTTTAAGTTTAACAAAAGATAGCCTGTCATATTAACAGGCTTTTATACTAGTAAAAAATAAACACTGGTTAAGACCCACTAATTCCAATCTAGAAAATCTACTGCTACTTTCAACAACCAACCAACAACATGATACAAACAAGTTTGCAGAATTTAAACTACACCAGAGATTGCATTAAGGGTAAGAGTTATTTTTAACATATCCTTATATTTACTTATTGCATGTTTGAACTTAGTGGCACAATGACAGTTTGGCATGTGAAAGGTGAAAGGCAAAAGATAGGGCACCATTGTTTTACATCAAAACCAGACAGAATGTTTTTCATAAAGCTCTGTCGGATATACTACAATAACATTTGTGAGCATGAAAACTGACCTTTTTAAAGATTCT
Source organism: Uropetala carovei (assembly GCA_036926305.1). Lineage (NCBI taxonomy): Eukaryota > Metazoa > Arthropoda > Insecta > Odonata > Petaluridae > Uropetala > Uropetala carovei. The sequence goes on from JAXCHB010000140.1 coordinate 1,295,027, forward strand.
GCAGCTGAATCAACCTTGGGAACACCAACAGTTAATTCCGAATGAAGCACTTGCCTGTGGAGATTGCTTAATTCCACTGTGTCATAATCAACTAAACCCAAACGTCCTATTAAGAGTTGGACAAAAAATTACATTAGATATACACTTGTAACAGAATCAGTATAAGTACGTCAGCATATAATTAAACTGTAACTTGGTTCCCTCTATGTAGGTAATGCCACCAGTGGCATAACTACAGTGGTGAAGAGGGTGCAGCCACACCCAGGCCCAATCACTAACACTTAGCATGCTGGCCAATGGAATATGGTTCTTAGCCTCTGTGCTGACCATTTTTGCTGTTTTTAAAAAAATCATATTTCCATTACTTAAAAACCAATGTGATTTATTTCTTTTTTAATATTTATTACCAACTTTATTAAACAAATTTAGTTTATAAATCAATTTATGAATTTTTGATAAAAGACAATAATGATTTTTACTCAATACATATACGTAGTATTGAGAATATATTGTTTTCATGAAAAAAATTGACTTCGAGATTTCAACGGAAATACATGTTTTGAGGTCCCTGGAACACGTTTAGACTATTTTCGGGATGATGTCAGTGTATGTGATTGTGGGCACTCTAACTCGAAAAGTATTTGCCATATCATTACCAAATTTCATATATAATACTTTGGTATGAGCACAAAGAACTGATTAGTTTTTGGACAATATCGGTTAACTGGAAGTCATGGTTTATTCGAAACCGATTCGGTTTTTGCGATATTTCTCCATTAAAACATCATTACTGTATATACAATTGTATACAAATATTATAGAGAATGTAATTTCCTACAACTTTCATTTGAAACAATTATCCATAGCAGTTATTGTTTAGGAATTATTTATAAATAATGTTTTTTCGGTTTCTGTCAAATATCTCCCTAAAAATGTAGTCATTGGTAATCTTTGTGAGGACCAAAGTTGTAGAGAATAATATTTCTTCCAAGTTTTGTTTGAAAAAAATTTTTGTAGAACCATCCATTTGGAGATATTTAACTTATTCATAAATTTCCAGTATAGAGCGCCACCAACTAGCGGTGAATTCTGTAAACATATTCAGCATATAATTTACAGCAATAAGGACAACTGTATTCATTTACGATACAAAATAATAACTTTGCCTTATAATGCTATTCGTAATAATTTAAATACCTATATCCCCAAATATGGAGAAAGCCATGTGTTGGCCACATCAGATTTTTTAAATTCTTTTTTTACAAAAAAATCTTCTGAAAACTTATTAACTTATTATTTTTTCAAGGTGGAATGTTGGTAAATATTACTCAAAATTGTGAAGTTTGAGAAGGAAAAAATATCTTGAACTTGACCAGTAATTAACCCCTCAAGAGTGATTTAAATATGGCTCCCTTGGGTAATTAAATGCTCCAGAATGCAATCTGTGTTATTTTAATTTGATTCTCAGAAAATATTAAAACTAAAAATCTGAAAAAATAAGTAATATTTTTGAAAAACCTAAACTTACGAAAGGAAAAAGTTTTTCTTCCTCCAAACACCAGCTTGCGTACCGATTGGTCTCTTCAACAATTAGTTTTATAAAACTTTATAAAAGCTTTCAAAGTACTCTAGCAGGATATCACTTAAAATTTTAAGGTTCACAGAGAGCACTTTCACATTCACAATCAAAAGGAGAAAGTACATTTGCACTATCGATATCATTCCAATGAAAATCACGGGCAGTCAGTCCATTTCGATTTTCTAATCTCTCACAACTCCTCGTCTTCAATTTCACTTTCTGAAGTTAACAAATATACTTCTGAAGTCTCACTCACAAAAGAAACAATACTTTTCATAATTAGCAATTAAATTCAGTGCTTCTGCATCAGTAAGCGACTTACTTGTTGATGCCATGGTCACAGACTGATCGAGGGGAACTACCCTCTTGAAAAAAATCTTCAAGCGGCAAGAGAGAGATAATGTTTGTACAGGAACGTTCCCTGACTCATGATGTTTATGTTGATACATCATTTGCTACGGGTCAGGGTCAAAGAGCCGAAATATGCCAAAGTGCCAAATTGGCCAAAGGGCTGACATGATCCAAAGGATCGACATGGCAGAAAGGTCGACAATAATAAAGGGATGAAAACGGCCAAAAATACAGATATGCTGACATTGTGCCGGCAATACGAAAAGACCAAAATATTTACTCCAAACTTCTCATTTTAAGCACGCGTTTCATTTTGTAATTTCCTAACATTGTTATTGATGTACTCTGGATTTCAAATAATTTTCAATATTTACAGCGATCTTATCTTCTTATTCTGATATCTACTATATTAATATGAAAGTTTGTTTGTCTGTCTATCTATGCACGCCCACATTTCTCAACTGATTCAGACCAAATTTGGTATGATTGTAGGTGATCCACGACTAAAGACCCACATGAAAAAAGCCCCAAAACATTAAAGTGCGACAAAAGCCCCACTTGTCATTTCTTCACTGATGTTTTCTTTACACAATTAAACTAATTTACACAGTATAAACAATTCAATCTGATAATTTAACCACCACTAGTATGAACAATTAACCCAGATTTAAACATTAGTGGGATAAATTGTTCCACCAGCTATATAAACCACAGAACAGCAAATACTAACACTAGTAGTATAAACAATTAAATGGGTAATGTTAAACAATAGATGTATAAGCAATTGAGCATGTTGCATTCTGAACTAAATTTGTTTTAATGGTGGTTTGATATGTTTATAATAGTATAATAAAATGCAATCAATTATCAAATTTAGATTATGAAGGTGGGGACATAAGGGGGAGGGTATGAGAAGTCTTCATAAAGAAGAGGCAATATAGGTGTCAATCGACTGGAAATATCATATAGTTCAAGATTATGCTATACAAATGAAAATTTAGATTACGAAAGTGGGGGAGTGTTATCACCTTCATTGTCTATATCTATATCTATCTATAGTTCACCCTGCAAGCCACCGCAATGGTGTCTTGTATACAATTGATGCTAATATATTCTCATGATACATCAGTTAACTTTTCCAAAACTTTTTCATTAAGTACCAATGAATCTTCACTTTTAGCGCGGATGATTGATTTTAAATAGTAAAACACATAGAATGAAGATATTTATTCGCCAAACAGGAAGTAAACACAACTTGATTCCTCGGAAAAGCAATTTTCCAGTATTTCTACTCAATCTCCAAACTCTCCATTACCAAGTTTGAGAAGCAAATCTGCAAAATATTTTTCATTTGGTTTTGCTCTCGTATTTTCTTTCAGTTTTAGTAATCTAAACTGTGGCCATATATTGAGTCAGCTAATACAACAGCCTACAATCTCTCCTCTCGATGCTCTCGGAATAACGGGTAGGAGCTGACTAAAATCACCTTCCATTAATATGACTTTCTCTGCAAAAATTGAATCATTATTTATTAAATCTTTAAGTAAGCAATCTTCCGCCAATTCTTGTAATAAATTAATATCCCAAAACCTACAACTCTTTGTCGGAAATAAGTGAAAACGCATCTGCATGGGCACTAATTACTTTCGATAAAGTGAGATAAAATAAAGTTTTGATAATACTAAATGGCAGATGTGATCACATTAGGTGGAGAAAATTGCACATCTTACTCTATGTTTGGTTTTGGAATTTCAATTTTGATTACAATAAGCGGCTGATAACAATAATCAGTGATCACATTAAGCAGAATCTACTGTATTATTTTTTCAAATTTTTTTTGTAAGTAACACTACATCTTATTAATATTTTAGTGTATGTATGTTCTTTATACATTTTTACACCGTTGAAGCTATCGAACTCATAAGTTTCATGGGTCACCTTATGGACCAAAGGAAGAACTTGGTATAGGTTTGCAGACCGTGGGGTCTCTTATACCCCATGGGGTCAACAAAATACTATTTCCATAAGAATGCTTGAGAAATTGTGTAGAGGAACCACAAAATGTCATGCAGCCCTTCACTGATGTGGATATAAATATACCTAAATATTAACTTACAATCAAGGGAAATGGCTTATTTTACACACGAAAGACTGAATATTTTAATTCTGTTCATGTTTTGTCATTTTACATGCTAAATCGCTCAAAATTTTCCTTTAAGCGCAAAATTTATCGGTTTAGATGAGCATTTTCCAGGCGGCAACAAAGCTAAATTTCTTAATTGTTGTCCTCTTTAAAGGGAGAGATATCCACATAAAGATTAATGCCAGGAAAATCCACGCCGTGGTGCACCGTAGAGGAAGAATAGCTAACGCCAAGATATGCCTAAATATAGTCTATGAATACTTTTAAAGTGAGTCAAATGAATTTTAGGGAATATTACAACATTGTTATCTTTTACTATTAACATTGAAAGATTTATCGATAACTCTACTTACATTTGTTCGGTAACCAAGATGTTGTTTATTGTTTACGTTTTGGCTAATAGTATTGACATAATCCACATAATTTTATTGCCACTTTAAAGGCTTCGGTGCATGTATCCATGAGAATATTAAGTAAGACGTTAATGCGTACAGTACAATACGTAAAATAGTATATGTTAATGTAAGCATCGCTTGCGTAATTAAGGAATGGAGAACGTTTGCCTCGAGCAATAAAAATCGTTTGCCACTCTTTCCCGAGCAAAGCCGGGCGTTTCAGCTAGTCTGAATATACTTTTTTATCCATTAATAACAGTAAAAAAAATAGTAGTATGAAACTTCTCAAGAATAATAGCAACAGGCAGTTTGGTGTAATGGAATATCCATAGAGCAGTACAGAAAGAAATGTCCCTATGAATATGCTGATATCTAACATATAGTTGTATTTTTGTAAACTACGAGGGTCAGCTGAAAAGTAATGCCCACGGTCAAGTTACTCCTGAATGAAAAGAGATGTATAAAGTTTATATAAATTACATTAGTTTAAATATTTTAAGTTATACCTTGACAAGATTAATGGCACATTATATTTATTAACCTGAGAACTTTTGCCATTTTTTCAAGCATATCTCAAAGACACCGAGTTTCCCACTATATAGCAGGCTCTAAGCTCACACGTCCTACCATACCTTAAATTCGTTCTCTATACACTACAGTTTTTCTCCACTTATCACGCTTTCTTGGACAGCATTTTTCTATAATCCTTCACTCCTAGAATTCCTTCTTACAATTTACTCCTATATCAATTGCATTTTCCAATACTAGTGTGATTAGTCCAATTAAAATAAATATTAACAAATCAAGGGATAATTAAAATACAAAATAGTGAAGCTCAATTGGCAACATTGGTCCAAATTACAAAACTGAAGGAAGCTCACCTACTCCTGCAGCTGCTAAATAAAGGGCAACTGGACAACCAATTCCACCAGTACCAACGATTAAAACTGAAGATTCTTTCAATTTTCTTTGTCCTAAAATTTGGAATATTAATTAATGAATTATTGATAAACTGCTCAATCTATAACATCTCAGTAAACCATACCTTTTGATCCGATTCCTGGAAGGATTATTTGTCTACAATATCTTTCCACGTCATCTTTTGGGAGATCTTCACGAGACATTTGCTACAAAAATTAAAATTTATTTAAAGAATCTGAATTAACCTTCATCTAAATACAATACTTCAATCTTTACGGTGGCAACAAGAGCATTCTAATATTTACAGTACGGATATTACGAATGGAATTTGGTTGAATAATCGACAGCAAATAGCAAATGACTTACAAGCTGTTGATGCAAATGTAAAAGTTCAGTTTCTTTTTGCTTAAGCTTTTTCCTCATACAATACACATCGTACTCTTTTTCTTCAATAAGTTTGTATAATTCGTATGTACGGTCAACATTTAAATCATATTCCGTTACCTTGGCCATTTTATGCGAAAAGCAGCTAAGTTTTAGGATTGAACAAATCCAAATAGTTTTGTTTACATCGGAACTACTCCAACAGAACCCACGGCAACCAGTCAAAAACTCATACTGAGAAAACAATAGAACAAACCTGCTGCACCGGTGTGTAAAGTATGATAAATCTATCTACCAGAATGGTGCGAAGCGCCGCATTTAAATTTATGGCTGAATACAGAAATAATAAAGAACAAAATGTTGAATGCCTTGAAACACTCGTTAAATCTCGATACTTGTGAATGAGGATAGAATTCTGAAATTCAATAAACATTGCAGCATAGATGTTTACTCTAACCTAATTGGATGTCCTATGTCGCTAGCATTGAGTGAAGCCGAAATTAAGGTATCCGCCATTTGTCGGAAAGGCAAAAGCGAAATAGGTTATATTGAGTAAAACGCTGTAAAGACAAATTTGTCAGATTTAAATAGATATTTGCACAAAAAGGTTGTACACAATAGAATAATTTATCGACAAAACATTTACATAAAACACGATGTCTGCTTGTAAACACGTCTCGTAAACGAAGAAAAGTCTTAATGCAAGTCTCCGGTGCAAAAAAAGTTTGATGGATAATTACAGCTGTCTATACATATTTCATATATTCTGACCCAACAAAACATGTATTTGCTATCCGGTGCAAGAATAAGCCAGCTTCACCAGATTCTTTTTTTTTCCTAGACAAACATGAAAGCCTATATGCATGAAAACGTATAAAGAATGTCATATTGTCAGCAAACAAGCGGTAATTTTTCAAAACATGACTATAGAAGGTTGTTTAAAACTTTTTTGTCATTTCCCAAAAGTTCTGTAAACTGTAGATTTGTACTGTAGATTTTGCACTGGAGGCTTCATTTCTATCTTAAAGTAAATATTTTAAAATTCCCTCACATCATTCTTATACACTAGTGTAATGCCCGTTGAAATATCAACGGAATAATTATAGATAGTTTATTATTATTTTCATTTAAAATAATTAATATCACACTTTTACATATGAAATATTTTGTCAAATACAACATTTCTTGTGAATATTCTGTTGTTGACGGGCTATCTTTAGTTAAACTTAAAGTAGTTGCCTCTCCATCCCTCCCTCTCCCTCCCTCACCCCCTCCCTCCCTCACCCCCTCCCTCCCTCACCCCCTCCCTCCCTCACACCATCTCTCCTTTTCCCCCCTCTACTTCCCTCTCCCCCCACCGCCCTCTCTCGTATTTAAAGCATTCAAAGCATGCTTACACTCATAAGGATTGGTACAACAATAGGATTTTGAGGTCTAACAATGTAATTGGTTTCCAAAACAATAAAAGCATGCACATCAAAAAATTGATTTTTACATGTTACCTTATGGAAAATGGAAATGCCTTCCTTGAAGTCGAACCCAAGACTTTTTTGGAGATTTATTTTCGTCATTACCTTAAAATATGTTAATCAAGCATCCTTGGCAAATTTCAAACTTCTACCTATTCGGGAAGTTTGTTAAAACGCTCTATATCGGCCATCGTGAAAGTGTGACCAACCAACAGACCTGGGCTATTATAGTATAAAATTCTTAAAGACACTCATGATTTGAGGACATATAATTAAAAATTGTTGTTAATTTTTTAAATATCGCTAATTAATGAACGATAAAATTTCAGTAGTTACACTCATAGCTGCATGAAATAACTCGGATGAAGCCATTTTAAAACTAAAAAATCAGCTCACCAGTCTGAAGTGTATGGAAACACCCTGCTGGCGCCACAAGTACTGGCGTGTTAATGGCACCAGTCCACTGTCGCCAGTGAACTATGCATGTGGAAACGAGCCTACATCATTGCATTGCAGTGAATGAAGGGTTACCACCCATCCCGATTTTAGCGGGACGGCGGGACAGTCCCGACTTTTGAATTTTTGGCTCGTGTCCCGATTTCTTCCCCAACTGATTTCCTCATTTGACATTAATTAGAATTGGTCTGAAATAATAATAACTCTTGCAAGATGGGCTTTATGAAAAAGAGTTTCAATGGAATTTTAGATAGAAATGATATATGTGTACGTAAGGGAAATAGCATGTTAAAGTTCTTTTCTTCATCATAAATAATCCATTTTCTTCCTATTTAAAAATATTAAATGCACACGTAAGGAAATTAAACGTTTGTTTGTGAGATTGTTTATGTTAATAACAATGAAGAAGTAACCATGCAAAAAATTTTCGAAGTTCAACTCGGTTCAACTCGAATTAAGACGATTAAGACATTCATGTTAGATTTTCTTGATAACGGCTACTATTACGATAAAACTGTATAGGGAACGAAATACTCTTCATTACTAGTTCTACAAGTTTTATTTGAAAAATATTGCATTAAATTGGAAAAAAATAAGAGGCGGAAAAAAAAACTAACCAGATGTTGCATAGAGAGTGCTTATAAAAGCAAAGAGACAGAGAAACCATGAACATTTTACGCCTGTATTTTTCTCATGGAGAGAAATTGTTAAAACAAACTTATTTATTATACAATAAGAGTTTAAGATATAAAAGTGAGGCTGAAAATGCAAGGAATGAAACTAATTTTCTGAGATGAATTATTCAAGAAGGAAGATTCAGAAATTTGTTAATGTTCAAGTTTGACGAAGCTGTAGAAACCTTTTTAATTATGAGAAAAGATCTTTTATTTAGCAATAAATTCAAAATTACAAGATATATTAATAAATAAATTTGAATATTCAGTTTTTCAAAACAGCTGCACAAAAATGTTTGAATTATCATAGCACTATAGCTGTTAATAACATATGAAGGGGAGTCGATTTTTATATTTAAATGAACAAATTACCTAATTATTAAAGTTTAGTAGATAAAGAAAAGGTACACAAAGTGAGTCAAGTCCTTGCCAATAAACATACTGAGGTTGATTCGCAACCACACCTTTGCTTTCACTTTCAGAGAAATTCATCCTATTGATGTCTCCTTTGAATAGTCACTTGACTGTCTAAGAAAAAAAAAGCAGGTAAGAGTTTCAGAAAGTCTTAAATTCATAAGCTTGAGGATTTGAAAAACAGCTGATTAGTTTGTCGGTTCTAATAAATGGAAATTCAACATTTCATAAGCAATAAGGAAACCTTTACAATAGATACTAGAATCCATTTTATAATTACTTATTTTATAATTACTTAAATGGAAATTCCACATTTCATAAGCAATAAAGAAACCTTTACAATAGATATTAGAATCCATTTTATAATTACTTCAGAGGATATTGCATTCAAAATAGTATATATATATATATATATATATAAGTGTGAAAATAAATAGAGCTAAGTGACGTTAAAGAATGTGTAACAGGTTCAGAAAGACTTAAATTCTTCATTTTCAGGAATTAAAAAACAGCTGATTAATTGCCCCTTTGTGTGATCTTAACCTCATTGGGGTCTTTGTTAAATTAATAAAAATAATAATAATAAAATAAGGAAACCTTTACAATAGATATTAGAATCCATTTTCTGATTACTTCAGAGAAGATTGCATTCAAAATACTATGTATGTATATATATTTATGTGTGTGACAGTAACTAGAGCTAAGTGACCTTAAAGAATGTGTAAGAAGTTCAGAAAGACTTAAATTCTACATTTTGCTGTTTTAAAAAACAGCTGACTAGTTTGCTCGATTTAATAAATGGAAATTCCACATTTCATAAGCAATAAAGAAACCTTTACAAAAGATATTAGAATCCATTTTATAATTACCTCAGAGGATATTGCATTCAAAATAGTATATATATATATTTATAAGTGTGAAAATAAATAGAGCTAAGTGACGTTAAAGAATGTGTAAGAAGTTCAGAAAGACTTAAATTCTTCATTTTCAGGAATTAAAAAACAGCTGATTAATTGCCCCTTTGTGTGATCTTAAGCTCATTGGTGTCTTTGTTAAATTAATAAAAATAATAATAAAAAAATAAGGAAACCTTTACAATAGATATTAGAATCCATTTTATAATTATTTCAGAGAAGATTGCGGTCAGGTTAAAATCAAAATACTATGTATGTGTGTGTGTGTGAGTGGAGGGGGGGGTTGGGTTGGGTTGGTGTACATAGTATCTCCTTGTCTCACTCCCTTTTTGGCCTTAAAGGCACTCGACTCTTCATGCAGCTGGACAGATGTTGTCGCATTTTCGTAGATATTCTTGATCAAGGTTATGTACGTTTCTTCTACTCCTTGTTTCTTTAGTGCACGTAACACCGACGAAGTTCAGACAGAGTCGAATGCTTTCTCGTAGTCGATAAAGCACATACATAGAAGTAATTCATACTCGTTAGTCCAACTGATTACCTCTCTCACAACTTGGATGTGGTCCATCGTGCTATACCCACTGCGAAATCCAGCTTGCTCTCTGGGTTGGGCAGAATCAAGATGGTTTTGAAGGCGCATAGTGATTATTTTGGTGAATATTTTGTAGACTGTTGGGAGTAGGCTGATCGGACTGTAGTTATTCAAGTCTTCTTTGGAACCTTTCTTGTGCAGAAGGATAATACATGCGTGGTTCCATGTTTCTGGTATCTTTTTATTCCTCAGACAGGAATTAAAAATCTTAGCGAGAATTGTTTCCGTATGATTACGCATTGCTTTGAATACTTCCGCTGTGATACCATCCATTCCAGGTGCTTTTCCATTCTCCATACTTTGATTGCGTGTCTCATCTCTTCCGGAAGGATATCTGGGACCTCTTCGGTGGGCGTGTTTTCATCATCATTTACTTCATCATTTCCTAGAGGATCCTCATACAGCTTGGTGTAAAATTCTTGTACCCGTTTCAGGATTAGTTTCCTACTATGGGTTCAAGGCCACCAGCAGTCTCTTTCCGATCGAGAGATGTTGCGTCATTTTCTTGTAACATCTGTTGTTTTCTATGGTTTTCTCGATTAGCTCATAATTATATTTTTTCACATATTCCTTGATGCACTTCCTTATGGTTTTGTTTAGTTCTGTAAAATGGATCAATTCTTTAGGATAATTAGTAATTATCATTTTCCTTCTTTTTTCCATCAGCAGTCTTGTTTTTTCGGTCAACTTTTTCTCTGGCATTGTTTTAACTGTTCCGCCTATTTCTTCAGCGGTTCCTTGAGTATCTCTATAAATTGGGATTCAACTTCTTGGTCTTCCAGTGCACTGAATCGATTTTTCAGTTGGAGCTGAAATTCTTCTTTTTGTTCTTTTAGCACCTGCGTGTTGATAATAGACTTAGGCTTCTTTATAAGCTTCTGTCTTTCTAACTTTGAGTTGAATTTTATTCTGCATCTTACCAAGCGATGGTCGCTTCCAGTTTTAAACTGGTTGAGGGCGGAACAGTCTTCAGCCAATTGCTTCTTATTGACAGTATGTAGTCAATTTCGTTTTTGGTACCATTGGGTCCTTTCCAGGTAAAATGCTATGTATATATATTTATATGTGTGAAAGTAACTAGAGCTAAGGGAACTTAAAGAATGTGTATTAAATAATATTTTATTTTCTTATACTTTTTTCATGTTTTTTTATGTTGTTTAACTCTCTCTTTAATTGAAGTTCGCATTCCGAGTTGTTTGGAATTCAAATTACATCCGTATTTATATGTTATTGATACCTCTCTCCCCGTATCCAATAGATAAAAGTTTCCCAAAGTGGAGTATGCGTACACCTGTGTGTACTTTTAAAGGTATAACAGGGGTACTTTAGAAAATATACGTAATGTCTGATATTATGACACTGGACACTCCTGATCAGCATTTTTCACTTTGATGTTGTTATAGAAAATTTTTTACAATAAATGTCTTCACTTTGTGTGCACATAAACAATACAGTATACCAATTTTGTCTCTATAAATAGTGAATACAAACATAACAGTAATCTGCATCCTTATCACTGAGGGTGGCGGCTTAAATATTTTGTTTGCTTCCGTTGACCAGGGACAAACCATGTTACGGATTAAGTCATAAAACTAGGTAAAACAAAACTGGTGAATCTGAAATACATACACATTTCTATTCCTTGGTTTGTAGTAATCAGATATAAAGAGACATTTGGAAGAACTCACGGAACAATTATGAAAATATTTTCCAGAAATGGATGATTCTAATACAGTAAAACCTTAAATAAAGGAAGAACTCTAAACACGGTGAAGGCAATGAACAGAATAGGAAAAATTAAAAAAAAAACTCCAATTCACCGTAAAGGCGGTACTTACGTGTCAAGACTCGCAGGACCACTTAGAGGACGCGCGTTTCGACAGCTACGCTGTCATCTTCAGCAATGTCAATGTGTGTAGGGTTAGGCGGAGTATTTATACTGTTGTTGACCGTTGGAGGAGTAGGGGAGGGGAAAGAGAAAGGTGTATTGGTCATTAACTGAAATAGAGGGGAGTGGGGGATAGGGCCAGCGTCGTTATTCATTATCTTGTTTTGGTTGTTGTGTATGTAGAGGCTTTCATAGGCGTCTAGTTTGTTTTCATTGGTGACCGTTCCGTTCACAGTGAAACCTTGTTATTTCAAAAATAAAGGGACCAAAAAATTATGACTTCAAAGTATCCAGGTTCGAAATAATCAAACTTTCTTTACAATCGAAGTTCTTTACGTGTACTTGGGCAGCAAAACCGCAATACAGCATCTCACCTATTCGTTCTACAAATGACTTGGCCTTACAAGTTAGTATACACGGCGAATCCAAACAGAGCTGAAGTGAACACTTAGTTTGCAATTCACAAAGACCACCACGTGTGAAAAAAGCCTCCAGTGAATATCCCGAATTTGGGTGAGAAATCCATTTGATAGGTATTTTTATATTTATACTTTTATATGACAGGAAAATAACAAGAAAGCCTCATGGATATTTATACTTATGCTGACTTGAAAATAACATTCTCAAAGGTATCTTTGATTGCTTTCTGGGCAAAATTATCAAACGAGTATGAAGAAGTGGCTAAAACAGCAATCAAAATATTGATTCCTTTCCCCACAACGTGCATGTGTGAATTTGGATTTTTGCCTCTGAGTTTAATTAAGACAAAAAATCACCAGAAACTGCATGCCGAACCTGACTCACGATTGAGGCTTTCTTCAATCGAGTCCATAATTGATTCTTTATGTCTTGGAAAATAGCCACATTCATCTCAGTAAGTGTTATTTATTATATGTAACCTCATTCATTTTTAATAATTCCATTTGGGTAATACTTGTCGTATTATTTTATAGCGGAGTACAGGCGACTCCTGAGATTCGACCACTTCGAGAATTCAACCGGTCGAATCGACCCAGCCGATCGATCGGTTGAATTAGAAACTAGTTTATGCGAAGTAATTTTCAGCCCGCCCGACCACGAGAGGTTTAGTTTCAGTCTAGACATCGTTATTTCTGCTCTAATTGTTTGAATTTGTGCTGATTCAATGATTCGAGATTCGACCACGTTTTAAGGAATGCATCCCTGTCGAATCTCGGGAGTTGCCTGTACTTGTATTGACTGAGGTCTATGGCAGGAGTGGGCAAACTTTTCTGCATGGTGGGCCACATCGGTTTTTGCGAATTCTTCAGCGGGCCGCATTGAAAGGTGCCAATGCTTAGGCAGGCCAGATTACACGTAGACTTTAAATCAGAAATTGCTTATATTCTTAGGCATCATACATAAGTGAAAACAACCACAAACAAGGATTTTATGGCTAAATTTTCAAAACTAAAGGTTTTATTATCATAATTGTATCAAAAGTAATATGAAATTGTGTTAAATATTACGGATCGCCTTTTCACCAAAGATTTGCAGGCAGCATGTAATGCTCTCGAGGGCTGCAAACGACCCGCAGGCCGTGCTTTGCCCGTCCCTGGTCTAAGGGGTACCTGGCCAATAAAAGTTTGAGAAACCCTGGCCTAAAGAATTAGATCCGCAAGTATTGACATAAAACCATGAATAACTACTGTATATCTTTGACTATAAGGTGATTCAAGTATAACTCAAAGTGGACTCTTTAGCCTGAAACAGTGTCTAAAATCCAAGTCTCGAGTATAAGTCGAAGCAAAGAAAACAAAAACAAGATAATTTTCAAATTTACAAAAAAATTAATATATATAAAGGTGAACCTCTACTTACGAACATTCAGGAAACGAACAATTCGTATTTACGAACATTCCATATACCAATGAATTGCACCTCGCACTTCATTTACGAACGCACTCTCCCGCACTTACGAACATCGGTCGCAGTAAGAACCCATAAAGTTGTCAACACTTGTCATTTGCGATTGGTATTCAAAACCGTACGGGTGCGTGTTTATGTACTTATTGTTTTTTCTTACCCATGAAATATGGAAAACAATCGTAAACATAGTGTTTTTGAAAGTGCTAAGAGTGGTAAAAAATGTTGAGTGCATTAAATGGAAACTAAAATGGACATAATAAATAGATCAGAAAAAGGTGAGTCGCTTGCTTCAATTGGTCCTATTTATGATCTCAATCATTCAATAATTGCAACCATTTTAAAAGACAAAGGAAAAATTGGTGATCATATTCAGTCCGTGATTATAAGTAAAAAACAAAATGTCGTCGTTGAAGAAATGGAACGGTGTTTAACAATTTCAATTCAAGATCAAAATAAAAAAAACCAATGCTTGAGTACAGAATTGATTCTTCTCCTCAATCCACTCATTTGGGTAAGGTTTTAAAGATAAAATATAAATTTCAAGTTTATCCTTGAAACTAAGTATGGCGATGCTGTTTTATTTTATCATTAGTCTTCACATTTTCCACTAGTTTGCGTGAATTTTTCATTCTAATGCACTTCAAGGCCAGACAAATGTTGTTTTTCACCAGTCACGTTTAATTATTGTCCCAGAAAAATGTCCAACTGGTTTGCGACTCAAATAAAAGTCGAAGGTAGGGTTTGATCAGCCTAAAAAAGCAAGATATTTCTCGACTTATACTCAAAGATGTATGGTTCGTAAATCCCAGGAAAAAAGCAACTCCTTCGGAGAGATATAACGTTGTGATCCGTAGAGAGCAACAGGTGGAAGGTTAACACACACACAAGGGCCATTCCGTCCAGGATAAACCACATTATAATCCTTAATTATAACCTTTTGACATAGTGGAGAAATAAGAATCAATGCTAATATGTCCAGAATTAGTTTTTCATGGTTGAAGGTGAAAATGACTTTACGTGGTTTAATATCTCCCAAGAGAAGAAGGCGGTGAAGGAATCGGTTGAGTTAATGCAATGTTAACCCTGACTTGAAATAAATTCAAACAGAAAATACTTGAGAACGGTTAGATGTTGATAAAGATGCTCCTATTATTCAGCATCTCAGTGAAGATGAAATAATAATAAAAAATCAAATTTGAAACTGAAAGTGAAAGCGATAAAGATTACATGAAAGATGAAGAAATAAATTCTTTTCAAAAATGCATTCATTATACAATTCGTTCAATTACAGGCCAGGGTATCGAACCTGAACCAAAACAGAAAAAACCAATATATTTAGTCGAACTCAACCAGAAAAAAATGTTTTTGAACCAGAATCGAAAATGAAAACCATTATTTATTTATTTCCTCTTTATCGGTTTGCTTAAATGTGGGAAACAGGAAGTGTTCCCTAACGCTCAAATATGGCACCTTTTTGAAAAGATCACGATTCTACTGAACCAGTCTGATAACCTCAAGGGCCAATACTTGTCTTGAGAGTACGTGGTCCTAAGCCTTTAGAGATATGCATTTTTGACTGACTGGAGAAATGCATTTTAATCAGAATTTGAAGTAAGGCTTTTCATCAAGCGCTCAATAGGTGAGTGTAAAATTATCAATATATGCATATTTTATTTTTATTGCAAGAGGAAATTTATTTCAGCGATGATTTATATAAAATGATATGACGTAAAGTTCTGTTAAGTTCTCTTTTTAAAAACCAAAATTTTCTATAGCTAATTACTTCATCATCGTACTTTCTTTAATCATTTTTACTTTCTCATATACGAAGTATATTGATAAAGTATTGTAATCGCGAAAAAAATTCGATCTCGAGTTTTTGATGGAAACACGTTTTAGGTGTACCTGAGTTCAAAAAAGTGGTTTTCGCAACGCCGTCTGTCTGTCTCAAACAAGTTAGGAAAGTGTACAGCGTATCGTTTAGTGCAGTGGAGCGTTTTAAAGTTCTTTTCTTCGTCATAAATAATCCATTTTTTTCCTATTAAAAATAGTGCATGCACACGTAAGTAAATTAAACGTTTGTTTGTGAGATTGCTTATGTTAGTAACAATGAAGAAGGAACCATGCAAGAAATTTTCAAGTTCAACTCGAATTAAAACATTCTTGTTAAATTTTCTTAATAACGGCTACTCCGACGGTAAAAATGTACGGGAAAAGAAATACTCTTCTTTACGAGTTCTACAAGTTTCATTTGAAACATATTTTGATATGAGCAACACTTGACGAGATATAACGGAAAGTTCATTTTTGTCACCAGTAAAGTGGTACTCCTGATTGACGCACCTGATTCATTTATGTGATTTTCTTAATAACTTTGATTGTAAGTCCCTAATATCAAATTTCAGGAAAATCCGTTCGGAAGAAGCCGAGAACGAACATGCGGACGGACAAACAGACAGACCGACGCTAATAGGCGCTCACGCTGGAAGCGAAACGCCCCTAAAAAAGAAACCACCAGATGTAACGATGGACGATGCAATTCCACGACCTTCGACTTCCGCTTTCGATGATGAAATTCCACGATCTTCGAGTAGATGCAATCGATGATGGTTAAAACAATATCGATATTTGTTAGAAGGAAGATGAGTGAAGAGAGAAGAGGGTAGAGAGGGAAGGGTCGAAGAGAGGGAAAGGAGTAGAAAGGGATAGGGAGTAGAGAGGGAAGGGGCGAAGAGAGAGAAAGGAGTAGAAAGGGATAGGGAGTAGAGAGGGAAGGGGCGAAGAGAGGGAAAGGAGTAGAAAGGGATAGGGAGTAGAGAGGGAAGGGGCGAAGAGAGAGAAAGGAGTAGAAAGGGATAGGGAGTAGAGAGGGAAGGGTCGAAGAGAGGGAAAGGAGTAGAAAGGGATAGGGAGTAGAGAGGGAAGGGGCGAAGAGAGGGAAAGGAGTAGAAAGGGATAGGGAGTAGAGAGGGAAGGGGCGAAGAGAGAGAAAGGAGTAGAAAGGGATAGGGAGTAGAGAGGGAAGGGGCGAAGAGAGGGAAAGGAGTAGAAAGGGATAGGGAGTAGAGAGGGAAGGGGCGAAGAGAGGGAAAGGAGTAGAAAGGGATAGGGAGTAGAGAGGGAAGGGGCGAAGAGAGAGAAAGGAGTAGAAAGGGATAGGGAGTAGAGAGGGAAGGGGCGAAGAGAGGGAAAGGAGTAGAAAGGGATAGGGAGTAGAGAGGGAAGGGGCGAAGAGAGGGAAAGGAGTAGAAAGGGATAGGGAGTAGAGAGGGAAGGGGCGAAGAGAGAGAAAGGAGTAGAAAGGGATAGGGAGTAGAGAGGGAAGGGGCGAAGAGAGGGAAAGGAGTAGAAAGGGATAGGGAGTAGAGAGGGAAGGGGCGAAGAGAGAGAAAGGAGTAGAAAGGGATAGGGAGTAGAGAGGGAAGGGGCGAAGAGAGGGAAAGGAGTAGAAAGGGATAGGGAGTAGAGAGGGAAGGGGCGAAGAGAGGGAAAGGAGTAGAAAGGGATAGGGAGTAGAGAGGGAAGGGGCGAAGAGAGGGAAAGGAGTAGAAAGGGATAGGGAGTAGAGAGGGAAGGGGCGAAGAGAGGGAAAGGAGTAGAAAGGGATAGGGAGTAGAGAGGGAAGGGGCGAAGAGAGGGAAAGGAGTAGAAAGGGATAGGGAGTAGAGAGGGAAGGGGCGAAGAGAGAGAAAGGAGTAGAAAGGGATAGGGAGTAGAGAGGGAAGGGGCGAAGAGAGGGAAAGGAGTAGAAAGGGATAGGGAGTAGAGAGGGAAGGGGCGAAGAGAGGGAAAGGAGTAGAAAGGGATAGGGAGTAGAGAGGGAAGGGGCGAAGAGAGGGAAAGGAGTAGAAAGGGATAGGGAGTAGAGAGGGAAGGGGCGAAGAGAGGGAAAGGAGTAGAAAGGGATAGGGAGTAGAGAGGGAAGGGGCGAAGAGAGGGAAAGGAGTAGAAAGGGATAGGGAGTAGAGAGGGAAGGGGCGAAGAGAGGGAAAGGAGTAGAAAGGGATAGGGAGTAGAGAGGGAAGGGGCGAAGAGAGAGAAAGGAGTAGAAAGGGATAGGGAGTAGAGAGGGAAGGGGCGAAGAGAGGGAAAGGAGTAGAAAGGGATAGGGAGTAGAGAGGGAAGGGGCGAAGAGAGGGAAAGGAGTAGAAAGGGATAGGGAGTAGAGAGGGAAGGGGCGAAGAGAGGGAAAGGAGTAGAAAGGGATAGGGAGTAGAGAGGGAAGGGGCGAAGAGAGAGAAAGGAGTAGAAAGGGATAGGGAGTAGAGAGGGAAGGGGCGAAGAGAGGGAAAGGAGTAGAAAGGGATAGGGAGTAGAGAGGGAAGGGGCGAAGAGAGGGAAAGGAGTAGAAAGGGATAGGGAGTAGAGAGGGAAGGGGCGAAGAGAGGGAAAGGAGTAGAAAGGGATAGGGAGTAGAGAGGGAAGGGGCGAAGAGAGAGAAAGGAGTAGAAAGGGATAGGGAGTAGAGAGGGAAGGGGCGAAGAGAGGGAAAGGAGTAGAAAGGGATAGGGAGTAGAGAGGGAAGGGGCGAAGAGAGGGAAAGGAGTAGAAAGGGATAGGGAGTAGAGAGGGAAGGGGCGAAGAGAGGGAAAGGAGTAGAAAGGGATAGGGAGTAGAGAGGGAAGGGGCGAAGAGAGAGAAAGGAGTAGAAAGGGATAGGGAGTAGAGAGGGAAGGGGCGAAGAGAGAGAAAGGAGTAGAAAGGGATAGGGAGTAGAGAGGGAAGGGGCGAAGAGAGGGAAAGGAGTAGAAAGGGATAGGGAGTAGAGAGGGAAGGGGCGAAGAGAGAGAAAGGAGTAGAAAGGGATAGGGAGTAGAGAGGGAAGGGGCGAAGAGAGGGAAAGGAGTAGAAAGGGATAGGGAGTAGAGAGGGAAGGGGCGAAGAGAGAGAAAGGAGTAGAAAGGGATAGGGAGTAGAGAGGGAAGGGGCGAAGAGAGAGAAAGGAGTAGAAAGGGATAGGGAGTAGAGAGGGAAGGGGCGAAGAGAGGGAAAGGAGTAGAAAGGGATAGGGAGTAGAGAGGGAAGGGGCGAAGAGAGAGAAAGGAGTAGAAAGGGATAGGGAGTAGAGAGGGAAGGGGCGAAGAGAGAGAAAGGAGTAGAAAGGGATAGGGAGTAGAGAGGGAAGGGGCGAAGAGAGGGAAAGGAGTAGAAAGGGATAGGGAGTAGAGAGGGAAGGGGCGAAGAGAGAGAAAGGAGTAGAAAGGGATAGGGAGTAGAGAGGGAAGGGGCGAAGAGAGGGAAAGGAGTAGAAAGGGATAGGGAGTAGAGAGGGAAGGGGCGAAGAGAGGGAAAGGAGTAGAAAGGGATAGGGAGTAGAGAGGGAAGGGGCGAAGAGAGGGAAAGGAGTAGAAAGGGATAGGGAGTAGAGAGGGAAGGGGCGAAGAGAGGGAAAGGAGTAGAAAGGGATAGGGAGTAGAGAGGGAAGGGGCGAAGAGAGAGAAAGGAGTAGAAAGGGATAGGGAGTAGAGAGGGAAGGGGCGAAGAGAGGGAAAGGAGTAGAAAGGGATAGGGAGTAGAGAGGGAAGGGGCGAAGAGAGAGAAAGGAGTAGAAAGGGATAGGGAGTAGAGAGGGAAGGGGCGAAGAGAGAGAAAGGAGTAGAAAGGGATAGGGAGTAGAGAGGGAAGGGGCGAAGAGAGGGAAAGGAGTAGAAAGGGATAGGGAGTAGAGAGGGAAGGGGCGAAGAGAGGGAAAGGAGTAGAAAGGGATAGGGAGTAGAGAGGGAAGGGGCGAAGAGAGGGAAAGGAGTAGAAAGGGATAGGGAGTAGAGAGGGAAGGGGCGAAGAGAGGGAAAGGAGTAGAAAGGGATAGGGAGTAGAGAGGGAAGGGGCGAAGAGAGGAGTAGAAAGGGATAGGGAGTAGAGAGGGAAGGGGCGAAGAGAAGATATACCTGAGCTGGTTTAGAAATCTTCAATACCGATTCAAATTTTTCGAAAATTACACATGTCCATTCTAACGGAAGCTCGCATATCTCTTATCAGACGAATTCCCCTCCTTTGAGCTCTTTTATTCTCTCTTTTATCCCTATTCACCTCTTCGCCTATTTCATTACTTCATGATGAATTTCGAATTTAAATATGTAATGGAAACAACCGCGGGACAAGGGATGCGTAGGGAACTACGTAGGTATACATTAAACTGCGGCATTGTTCCAGCGTTCCCTTTACTCTTTCCCGTTATGCTTTGCCGTTTCCTCAACTGAACCGAAATTTTCCAGTTGACGGAGGGTTTCCTATTCGATGGAAAAGTTCCGAGTGCTACTTTCGACTCCCGCCTGAACTCTCTCGACCCTTATAGTCTGTGAAGACTCCCTTTCCACTACGCAGACAGTCGCCCGAGCAGACCTTTTAAAACTCTCCTAGAAGAATCACTTGTATCCTCGCCTTCCTACTTCCCTCCTCGCATCGTGGTTCGCTGTAGTCGCGAGCTGCACGGCACCCGCGGGCCGCAAGAGGTCCTCAAGGCCCTCATCTGTGCTCCCCGATGGGGTTTTTCCAATAGGGCTTGTATGTACTAGAAAGCAAGTCTGCTTAAAAATGTCATCCCCATGTGCAGCACTCGGGACCAGAGAACATATTTTCTACATTGCTATTTCCAATTTCCATTTTTTTTCCTCGAAACAAAATTTAAGTTTGCAGTCAAAAAAGTTTGCTATCGCTGTTGTAATGCGTAAGTGAAGTAGTGTTCGATAACTCGAACGTCAACGGAAGAAAAATAAACTCGAGTAATTGAACTTCATTTTAAGGCATTTGAACACAGAAGGGAAAAATACCTGCCTCGATCAATCGAATTATAGACGTTCGAGTTATCGAGGTTCTAGTTTAGTCACAATTACATATTACAATTACATTTGATAAATAATGCCGATGATCCGTCTATATTACTTCAGAGATTAAGACAGCCACGAGAGAACATTATAAATTAGCGTTAAGGAAGCTATTTCGAACATCAGAAGATATATTAAAACGTGTCTTGGGGCTATGGAATCATTATTCCGACAAACTCAGAATTAAAAATCAACCCCTATAATGACATTCGTGAGATAGGAGTAAGTATTATAATAATGGTACACAAGAAATTGATTGATAAGAAGCTTTTATTAAATAAATTTTAGAAAATGAAAATAAAATTGTAAACTACGAACTTAGCTAAAATTTCTCGACTAAAACGTTCTTTCTCCATTGCACGAGCCAAATATCTCTCAACGTGCATTTTACCCGTCTCTCCTCCCCCCTCACTCCTGCCCCCCTCCGCCATTCCCCTATCCTGCCTGTCTCTTCCTATATTCCTTCACCCCCTTCCCGCCACCACGCTTCTCTTACCCTCCTCAATTCCCCCCCTCCCCTTTACGACCTCTCTCCCTCACTCCTCCCCTCCAAATCCTTTCCACCTCCTCCCATTCCTTTCTCTCTTCAACCCTTATTTCAACCACCTTCGACCAATTCTCCAATCACAAAGAGCACCGTCGTCTCTACATTACGCTGCTATATTCCCGCCGTTTGCTTTCCAGCAGTCACTTTCCCATTTGCTCCGACGGCCGTCTCCTTGCCGTGGACTTCTTATCCGAAGACATCTAGTTACCGAAGAATTTTGGGCAAAAGGTGCTTCTCTTTCGACACTCATGCATACGCTCGTTCCTAGGCAGACAGGTCCCTTTCCACTCTGCATGGGCGATAAGCGAGGCCATCTTTCCTATATCCTCCTTCACATTTCAATTCCGCATGTTCATTTAATGCCAACCTACCTACAATTGCTCTTCTGAGAATTTCCTATTAATCTGAGAGGTTGAATGAAATATCTGGGGTTATCATTACGAAGAAGTGATTTAATAAAAAAAATAGCACTCGAATGCGTTGCCATACAGGAGTTTGTGAAAACATAGACATTTTTTTCAACGATACCCCTTATTTCCCTCAGTATTCTGCAATTAATTAATTGAAGTGTCTTCGACATTCAAATGGGCATACCAATTGTAGTAAATCCAAGCCCTCGTTTATCGATAAATTACTAAAACAGCCATCAGTCAAAAAATCCATTGCCACTGCATATTTTAATGGTACATGAACCACATCTACGGCATCATTCACAAATAATTTCAGATCGATTGTACGAATTTCGATAAATGTTTTCCATCGAATCATCCCGAATGCAGTCATAATATCAATTATTTGCGTATACTCAACACTTAAAAAAATTAACGATTTAGCTTTGTATAGAAGAGACATTCCTGATTAAGTGACAAATATTTTACCTCGGCCATTTAATATTACAAGAAACGACAGTTTGTAATCAATTTTAAGCAAGCATAAATGTCATTAATTCGCAAAAAGCAATGAACATCTACATCCATAAAACAAAACTTCAAAATATAATGCTCAGAAACTTAACAGAGGCAATCACTTGCAAGAAATAGCATTAAATCTTTAAAAAATTAAACGCCGATTTTCGAGATTTATACGTTAGACATCAATTAAATATCTATTAAACCCAGATAAAGATCTAACACACAAATTCACGAGTCAAGGAGTAATTAAGTCTTAAACCTTCGTCGGACTTCCCCACTCTTCCCGTATTTCCTCAGATACAACCAATTCGACTGCCTTTGACAAGAGAAAACCACCGTTGCACAAGGATTATTTGCGTGGCCTAATACGATAGTGAGCGGGAGTATAGTTTACCAAAAAATTACGTTTATTTTAAAAAGAACAATGGCAATTTTTAATGGAAAATAGTTACTATTAAAATTAATTTTTTAAATTATTATTATGTAATAACATTAACATGTAATAAAATTGTCTAAATCTCTCTCTCTCTCTATATATATATATATATATATATATATATTCATATATATGAGGATCGAACCTTGCGCGGGGTCCTGGTCGGGTGATTCGACTCCACACGCCTCACGCTAGGCCTTCCGTTCCCTCCCCTCCTCCCGCGGTTTCAAACTACCAAACCCTCTTTCCACAACCCTTAACGATAGACCACGTGACCTGTCAGTATATTAGGCTGAAGTTTTCTGCGTGCCCGCCATTCGTCCACCGCAAGAGAAGATACTACAAGACCAAATACGTCACAGCGTAGACAAGAAAGTCGGGAGTGAACCGGGCGTATACTGCAACGCAAGAAAAGTCGGAATTAGTAAGATAGCTAGGCGCTGTGGCAGCCTTTCGAGAGTCTTAAACATTCGCGAAAAGTTCTGTGGCGGAGAAACTACGAATAATGAAGATATTAGTCAAAATACGTCAAAACAGCATAGCTAATTCCGTCGTAATGTCGGAAACCTTCGAAGAAATGGTCTGAGAAAGGAAATTCGCATGAAATTGGAGGTGAGAAAAATTGATTTCCTCGTCGGAGACAGTTAATCTCCGATCGTAACTATTCCATCGAAAAAAAAAAGCCACGCAGAATCAACGGAGAGGTAAGTACTTTAGTTCGCAGCTTAAATTGCGACGTTATTTTTCGAAAAGGTCATTTAATCTTTTGGTTTTTTCTCCACTTCAGGATCAGATGCGGCACTGCACCACCCCCTCCCAGTACCCCCTCGAACCCTCGCTCGTGACTCCGCCTACCGCCCCACTTTTCTTCTCCCCCCTCTGCATTCCATACCTCGCCTGTTCGCCTTCTGCAGTTCCCCGAACTTCGCTCGCGTAACTTCGTCGTCGAGGGACCTTCTGCAATCCTCAAGCCAACCACAGTGAAGTGCGAGTGCTGTGTTTATATAATGGCCATTCTATGATAGTGATGTGTGAGTGCATGAAGAGGAGTTTCTGTCGCCGCTGGAACGCAGAGTACTTCCGCCGATGGAGGATTTTCCGCAGCAAAGGTAAGGGCTCTGCGGTTCCTAGGAACCACCTCCTCCGACCCCGCTCTCTTTCAGCGTAATGGTGTAGTGTGTAAGTCGAATGAGACAAGGTATCCCTCCGCTAGGGCCCACCGAATGGGCGATAAGGAAATCTCAAACTTAAGGACTGGGGAGGGGGGTAAATTAAAGTGAATTCTAATCTTAATATAGATGTAAGGATGTCTAGTTGTATGGTTTTCCTACAATGTACACTGGCTGCTTGGCCACTACTCCTCACAAGATGCGTGAAATAAAAACTTCCTCCAAAATCTATCCTCTTTCTTTCCTTGGCGGAACCTGTTGTCACACATGGTGCCGTAACATGGTTTTCATAGGGCTCTCTAATTGCAACTGCTGCCCGGGCAATTAACAGTTGCAGTTAGGGGGTGAACCCCTCCATTCTTAAAAGGGGAAACGAGCCAATTTCACAGCACCTCTTTGGGTGGCTAGGAAGTCTGTGAACCTATTTTTATCTCTTTTACTGTAGACCTAAAAGTAATATGGTGATTCTAAAATTGTTCATTAAATGTTTAAAATTCTATTTCAAAATGTGCACAGGAGGCTGCAGTTTCATCTTCCTGCCAGCCTGGAGGACTCCCAGCAAGAAACGTGTACGACTACTAGGACATCTCATTAGCAAACTGAATGTAGCAAGGCCATTTTGCAGCCATATCAGATGAGATGATAGCCCAGGCATAAAAACAAAGCTGCAGCTTGGAAAGGGACATCCAACAGAATGAACCATTCGTAAATAAAATGTACCTTAAATGAATTCTAATTATTCCGGAAGTCTACTACCTTTAAGCTAAACTTGAGCTTCAGATTTTTAAAATCATTGATTGCATTAGTGTGAGAATTTTTTCTTAATATCTCTGGGAATCTAACAAAGTGACTTTAGGAACAATTCTTTTGCTGCTTGCCAACTGATAAAGATATAAAATTCTAAAACTTGCTGTATCTGAATTTGTTGTATACAAACAAAAAATATATCTAATATGTACTTTATTTTTTGTACCTTAAATGATTACATTTTTAAAATCATTTATCTGGTGGTAAGAAAAACTTTTCTCTGCAGAATTATAAAATTTCTTGTAAAGGCATTGCTATCAGCTGATGAAAGCAGGATTCCAAAATGTTCAGAAACTGGGTCTTATTGCCTTCAAAGTTCTCTCGTTTATATGTCATAAGAATGTTCCTTCAAATACTGATTGGCAATGTAAAATTAGGTTTTCTATTAGGTTTTTTGGTCGACTGGTTTAAAAAAAATGCTGTTATAGGAAGCATTCTGATTCTCAGCTAAGAAAAACATTTGTCAGTAAATGTATGATGACAAAGTAAAATTTCAAAATGTTTTTAGGTGGAGCACCCTTTATCTGTAAATCCGAAAACCAAAATTAGCCGAAATTTTTTTGTTCTGTCAACACCAAAGATTAGGAAAAATGGTCTGCTCTCAAAAAGGTCCTATACTCAAATGAACGTCGTTATAATGCTGCTACTGCCAGATAAGTGCAAAACTACTTCAAAATAATATTTGTAATAATTCTATGCATACTAACAACGTGTAATATCCAAAAACCGAAATTTTTCCTAATTCCGAAATATTGTCTTTCCCGAAGATTTCGGATAAAGGGTGCTCGACATGAATAATTAATATAATGCAATCAACTTAAATCCTGCTCAGACTATTAAATGAAACAAATTTTTTCTCAAACGTTCCACGAATTGTATTAGGTTGGATAAAGTATTAGGTAGGATAAATAAGTGACTGAAAAAAATATTGCAAAGCAGAGAGAGAGAGAGAAACCAAGAACATTTTTACAATTGTATTTTCTCGTGGAGAGAGAAACTGTAAAAACCTAATTTATTACTGAAGTGAGTTTAAGAGATATAAAAAACCGAGACTGAAACTGCCAGGAATGAAACTAATTTTCTGAGATGAATTATTCAGAAGGAAGATTCAGGAATTTGTTCATGTTCAAGTTTGATAAGGCTGTAGAAACATATTTTTAATTATGATGGAATGGAAAAGATCTATTTAGCAATAAATTCAAAATTACAAGATATATAAATAAGTAACTCTGAATCTTTAGTTTTTCAAAACAGCTGGACATAAAATGTTTGAATTATTATAGCACTATAGCAGTTAAGTTATAACATATGAAAGGGACTCAATTTTATACTTTAAATGAACAATAAATTACCTCATTATTGAAGTTTAGATAAAAGGAGCACAAAGTGAGTCAAGTCCTTGGCAATAAAAACTGAGGGTGATTCACAACCCACACCTTCACTTTCGATGGCCTTCACTTTATGAGAGAAATTCATCACCTTGGAATATCCACTTGAATCTGTAAAAAAATAAGTAGGTAAGAGTTTCTGAAAGACTTCAATTCATCATCTGGAGGATTTAAAAAACAGCTGCTTAGTTTGCCTGATTTAATTAATCTTGAGGATTTGAAAAATAGCTGAATTGCCCAATTTAATAAATGGAAATTCCACATTTTATAATCGATAAGGAAACCTTTACAAGAGACATTAGAATCCATTTTATAATTACTTCAGAGAAGATTGCATTCAGGTTAAAATCAAGTGTGAAAGTAACTAGAGTTAAGTGACCTTAAAGAATGTATCTTATTTTTTGCATATAAACCACCCCTGCATATAAACAATACCTTTGCTTTCAAGAATGAAACCAGGGAAATAATGTACCTGAATATAAGTTGCACCCTCATGTTTTTACAAAGTGGCTTAAAATATATAGTTAATTAAGGAATGAAAATAAAAGAAATATGTTCTGATTAGCCCTCAAACATTCTGGCAAATTAAAATCACTAGTAAGCACCACTGACTGTAAGTATTTATAAATATTGTTATTTATAATATTAAAATGTTTGGATGCAATATCTGTGTCTGATTAGCAATACTGGCAATCCTCACGCTTACGTCACAATTGGTTCCTGAAAATCAAGTCATAAGTTGAAGGAAATTTTCCCATAAGAGAAATGTTATAAACGTTCCTGACTCATCACAAAAATTATCCTTAATATTCTGCTAAGGCAAACATTTATACCAGCATAACTTATTAAAGATATGACAAATCACAAGTAAAAGAAATGTTATCGGCAATCAAAATAGTGTTGCAACATAAAACTAAATGACTGAGAAAAAGTGACTGCGTTGGAGGAATAACACTGAGCTGAGTACTGAATTGTGAAAGCCACTTAAGTGATGAAATTTAGCTATATCACATTATAGACTGAATTTTTTCTCCTTGCATATAATCAATCCTCAAGTTCATTTAGGGAATATGAAATTTGGAAAAAATAACGAACTTTACATGCGAGAAAATGTTACTAAAACCTTGAGTTAAACACAACATGAGGTAATAAAGTGAGTGGTAATATAGTATTAGAAATAAAAAGCAGTAGTGTTAACAAATTACAATATTATTTCTGAAAGACATGAATAAATAACATAAACCAATAAAAGACAATATCACAATTGTAACAACAAATTTATTGAAATTTTAAAATTAATATCACCTGAATGACAGTCAAACAATATTATGATGAAAGTTGGGTGTAAAAATCTAACATTTCTTCAACGATACACCAGAAAGATTTAACTGTACTTGAAATTTTGGGATGCAGTCTCACCATATAACTATCCTGTCATAACTAATGCTTTTCAAAGACCACAGAAAAAGATAAAAATAAACTAACTTGATGATCTGTTAGAGTTGGCATTTCATTCTATGACAGTGAAACTTCTTTCTACATTTCCATCCACCTCTAAAGCAGAAGCCCTCACTTTATTACGGAGCATTGGTTGGTACACAATGCCAGACACTACTTTCTCCAGGCCCTGTACGAGATGGGCTACACATGATTCCATCGAATTTAATAATCTAAATAATAACAATCTACTTAATAATATAATTAATTAGAAAAATATAATATAATAATTAACCTAAACATCTACTAGAAAAACCTTGTTCTCCATACTTGTATAGTATGTGATGTTGTTCTCATAATGTTGAGGATTATGCAATATCAAAACATTATCTTTTCAATTTTTCAAAAAAATATTATACACATCATAGGCCATAAACAAATAAGGTGACAAGCAGAACACAACAGTGTACTAATTTACCTAATATACTAAACCAGATGTACAAAAGATAGTAAAAAATATCTGATCCGAATTACGGCCCGGAGTTAATGATTGAACCAGTAAAAATAACCGGATAATATGTCATCGGAACCCATGCTTTAGATGTCCATGCCATAGGGCCTCCGGAACTCAAGAAAATATTTTGTACATACTTGAACCATCCTTTTCTTTCTCTCTGTAATAAATGCTCCTATGGAATCATATTTTGTTGGCTCATACATTTCAGTTTTAAAATCTTGAGGATGAATGTACTGACAATTTAGATATAGAATTTGTAATTCAAAAGGGACTTCATGCCGTTGTTCCTCCACAGTAGCATCTCGATGGGCCCCGCAACCCCCACAACGTGTGTTGAGAAAGGTGTGCCGTGATTAGTGGGCCACGTTATGGCCTGATCCCCGAATCAAGGAGACTTTTTCCTTTTTAATATATCGACAGTGTTGGTTGAGGGGGCATTGTTTATTAATGTATTGGCAATGGTAAGGAATTCAACCCGAAAGATGTCTAAGATATTCAAAGGTGTGGAGGCACATTATTTGTTGCGGGGGCCCCAGATTTTCCAGTACTACTCTGGTCCTTATTAAATTAAGGATCCACAGTTAGGTATTCTTTTTCATAAGAAAAAGGCTACCAGACAGTGCAGGGCACCATTTTGAGTGGATGTTTTATCTATCGATCTCTCACTGTTCAAAGAAAAATTAATAGTACAGAGGTCCCTTCTTTTATTAGTGGATTTATTCTCTGAAAGTTTATGTTAACTACTCCCTAATTAAGACTACAACATGTTATATCCCGTTAACTGCCATTTGGAGACATATTTTTTATAGTGGAGGAAAATTATTGTAAGGGGCCGGGAACATTAGAAACTCCAAAGCCCAGCATTTCAATCCTAGGCCCCCTCTCACGTCGGGCCCTGGGCTGCCCCCCGGTTCGTCCATGCCTGTATCCGGCACTGGTGGTATATCACGACTTCCTTCCTTAATTATGGCTGCCGTTTTCTATGGATAAACCTATGAAAAAGTAAAACTTCATTTATTTTATTTTATTACTTTTTCAGTCAAGTTAACAATATGCTCAAATAGATTAAATAAACTGTTTCTTTAAGCATTTACAAATTCTAAAATAAGACAAGTACTATAAATTGATGGAATGAATGATCCAAAGATCCTTATACAGCAGGCATAACCTGGATTGATGGGAAATGTGTAAACAGGTGAAAAAGTCTGCTATGACTGGCAATCGAACCTGAGTGGATATTCTACCACTGAACTACTGTAACAGATTAATTCTCCTAGTATAGATTATTTTTCATCAGCTTCAAACCTCATAAATGCCATTCCAATCAATCTATCAAATCTATCCAAGACTGTGTATTAAGCACTTTTTTAATCATATACAAAAATAATATTTTGAGCCATATGACCATAACAGGACTTATGAATGACATTACAAAAGATTAGGTACTTAAATTATTTAAATAAATTGTTTTGAAACTTAAAGAATAGATACATTTATAAAATATCATTTGTATTTACAAGCTAAAATTCAGTTTATAGATAAAATATCAGTACAATGTAAAGCATCAAAAACATTTCAATAAATTTTCTCCAGTTACAGAGATGGCCCCAGCAATGAGTCCAGGAATTAGCCTTTTTTTAATGACGCATTTCCATTACATTACAGGTGGTCCTCGACTTTCGTACGTTCGACATTTGTACAACTCACACTTTCGTACGCCAAATTTGGACTTTCATATATCAGCAAAATGACAAACGAACATTTCAAGTTACCACGTGGTGGTGCTGCCTGCCAGCCGACTATTTCGGCAGTGTCGCCATCTTTGTCTGCACAGCAGTGTTTATTTGTGCAATTATTTAAATATTTTATTGCATTTTGCCCTATCTCTCTATATTATAAAATCGTAATCATCATCATGGTCTTGTGTAAAGCTCTAATTTTGTGAATAACTCGATTAGAAATAAACTTAGAAGCCTGAAATTTCTCAGGATTTCAGTGTTAATGAATCTTTACATTATGACTAAAAATATTTCGAAATAGGTCACAGGTTTGACTCCAGAGGATAAATGTTGTTTCCCATAAGATAACACGTAAAAATCACCTTTATGATTTGAAGACTTTCATTCTTTTAGTCTTTAAAATATCTTAAAATGAAGTTATCGACACGAAATTTGCGCTAAAACATGCGAAAATGAATGAGGATTCTTATTTTTACCATAGAATACTCAATCTCATTCACTCATATTTTGAATTTATATATATAAAGAACAAAATTGAAGAACATGTACGAAATGCTTGAAATATATCGTCGACGATTGTGTCTAAAAGGCGAGGTGTAGTGATTGAGGAAATGAAAAGTTCTTTAAAATTATGGATTGAGGATCAGCATCAAAAAAACATTCCAGTGAGTCTTTCAAAAATTCAAGGTAAGGCTATCAGTTTGTATGAAGACTGGAAATTCACAAGTCCATAGAACTGTTGATAGGGATACAGCTTGCTACAGACTCCTTTATCAAGAGAAGAAGGCTGGTGTTCAACTTTCTCTTAACAAATTTTTCAAGAAAGTTGATAAGGCACCATCAAAGTCAGTATCACAATCTCCTGCTCAATCCCCTGCTCAAAAAACTAAACATTTATACCATAATTAGGGATTTTATAATATTTTTTGGCTCCCTGGGAATGGAACCCCCATTGTAACATGTAAGTCTATTGTTCGACTTTCGTACATTTGACTTTCATACACGTTTTCAGGAACACATTATGTATGAAAGTAGGGGACTGCCTGTACTAATGAGACTAGAGTAAATGCCCATTAATGGTTCAAAGAAGAACTGAGCTAATATGTGGATGTTGTGCAATGTCCTGTGTAAAAGATAGGACCTGCAAGCAAGTTTTGGACAAATTCCTTGGATATAGATTATAAACATTGAATAGCTTAGGCAAATATTTACCAAGAAACTAATAATTCCACCATTTAGGTAGATTTATTTTCAGGTCCTGAATGTCCACAACTCATAACATGAAATTTTGTTTTCCAAACCCCTGAGTAATTAAAAAATTAAATGCATTACAAAAATATTACAGTCCATAAAAACATGTAAAATGCAATATCAAATCACTTCCTGTAAAAGACACAAAACCATCTCATCTATGTTTATTTTTTCACTTGTGATGATTTTCATTTTCACATAATCTCAAAAATGCAAAATTGGGGATTAGTTTTTTGGCAATCACTGCTGTAATTTTACAAGACTATAGAGGAATAATAAATACTTCATCAGTATCATTTAGCTTTTTTTTTACCCACCTAGTGACCACAATAGAGGCAGTTCATCCTTTGCCACTGAGGCCAGTTTAAATGTTAACCATGTCTCTTGCTTTATAGAAGATTTATGACAGTACCTATTGCATATTAAGCTTATTAGAAAGGTGGATATTTTCATCACTCAGTTTTAACTGGACATTCCTAATATTTGACATGTAACATAAAGAGCATCATTAACATGAAGAAAAAGTATAATTGATTTAGTGTCAGGCTCAATGGCAATAAAGAAAATCAAAAAAGAGTTGCTCCTTTTGAGATGTTTTCATTGGTTCATTTGGAAAAAGTTCACTTCAGTATTCATTCACCTGCTGCATGAAGTTTCTTACTAAATTATCCATTCAAATAATTTTCTCATTTAGATGAAACACATAGAAGGATTGATAAATAGCAGTTTTTTGTTTCCCTTTTAAGCAGAGCGTTTTGATTTGGCTAAAGATATTCAGTCTAGGCGAGCATAGCATGGAACAAAACCAGACTTGGTCCAGCAGTCACAGCGAGGATAATCTGCAACGGATTCCACTTTTCCATCTGGTCCCAGGAGTAGCAGCCGACTAGGCATCTTTGATTCAGACAACGATCCCACTTCCTCCATCTCATCTCCTTCTGTGGCAGTGAGCTCCTTAGCAGTAGCATTTCCAGTGGGGTCATGCCTCACATATGTGTAAAATATGCGAGAGATTGCATTTGGCTGACCCTCAGATTCATGGAGTGGATGACTTAGTATTGCAGCCAGATCTGCACCTGGACCAACAACAGTAGATGCTACGTCAGGTCATCCTGGGTTTCAGGTACTACACCAATAGATCCTGCCTCTTCAGGAAGGGAAGCTGCTGCATAGAAGAAGACAGGAACATTTTTGGCATACTTGGCAGCTGATCTTGCGAAGTCAATGAGAGGGCAGATTGACCTAATATCGGTGATCATGGCAGTTAAACAAGCAAAGGGGGGAGGAGACTCTAAAGAAGACGCTGAAGAGGATGGGGAGGAGTAGATCTGGAGAGCTTCCTCTGCCAGTCCCATTGCACTGTCTTGGACATGTTCTGCCACTGTTCTTGGTTCGGACCAATCTTTTCACCTTCGTAGTTCAGCTGTGGCTTCACCATGAGATGTAGTACCTGAAAATTTTGGTCAGAATATAGATCCTTAGGCAATAGTGGATTTGTTTTAAGGCAGGGGTAGGCAATGTCTAAGGGTATAAATGATGAGAGCACATCTTTTTTATTTTGTATAATTTTTATTTATTTATTATTTGAATACAGTGAAAAATGTGATTAAAAACTGTTAATGTGATCTTTATTTAGAAAAATTAGAATAAAAATTAATTATAAATTGGAATTAAAAACAGGTGTTTTATTTTAAGTAAAAAGGAGAAAAAGAGGGGATGGTGCAAATTTGTAAATGTCTAAGGGCACACTATTTGTAAATCCGCTACCGTCCATACAATCATGAAAAAACAATTTGCAACAACAGAAAAATTATTTTGCATAATTGAATGTAACAAATTTCAACAGAGTGGGTTGGAAAAGTTATAGTATAAAGATTAAAACTATGCATCAACAGAAAGGATTTCATCCAGGTAAGGGCTGTTTTATCCTATTTACGGGTCCTAGACATAGCTAAAAAGCATTCTAAAAAGAATTCCCATGTTAGGGAATGTTCCGGAGATTTTACAAGTTTCAATTAATTTAGCCATACTCTATGATAAGTATTACATTACAAATTTTGAGAAGTGCTAATAAATAATACTTTACAAAACATTGATTTGAAATGTATTTTTTGGACTTTTAAGTTTTCTGTGTTAACTGAAATGGGGCCCCCTGGGCCACTTCCTGTATCAGGCCCCAGGCTGTAGCCTTGTTGGCCTAGGCCAGTGATGGCAAACCTATTGTCCTCATGCCAATATTACAAAAATTGCCGAGTCTTTTCCGCCTTGCATGCCACAAAAAGTCCTTGATTTTTTAAAAATTTACATTTAAATAAATAAAATAAAATGTATAGAAATGAATTGAAAAATGTCAACGTTAACATTCAAGGTTTTACAATGTTCTTTGACAACAGACTGCGTGTTGTATGTGAGTGCGGCTACTTTAATCCATGAAATAAGAAAGTATTATAAGAAAATTGGTTACACAAACTAGTCACAGTTTTCAAGACAGAGTTGAACTTCCCTTGTTTTCCAGGTAGTTCTCTCAACAATTCAAAATAACTGCCCCACTCCTATACAGTATACAGGTATACCTCGCTTAACAAAGCCTCTGGGAACAAAGTTCCTTTATAACGAAGTCAGAAATACCTCAGTAAAAATGCAAAAAATTCGAAAATGTTTTGAATTAGTGTTCGCGTGTTATACGACTCAGGTGGATGAGACAGAATTGACACTGGCGCTACTTACATTTCGAAGCTTCGTTAACATAGTATCATATGTTCACAGAATTACAGCTACTAAATTAGAATGTTACTATATTCTCGTCCTAGATCCTGTAAGAACCATGAGAATGAGCTGCTCTGATTCTTTACCTCGAAGTAGCCAGTTCTGAGATCTTAAGAAACCTCTTTTTTGGATTTAAAACTTTCCCGGCGAATATTATTAGTGAATTGTTCTCAGGTTTCACACTGGGTGATGTCTTGAATAAAATTCGACGTTTCAGCATCTGTCACATCCGCCATCTTCAGGTACAACTGAGTGCCATTTCAGTTGGGTCCCGGTTTATATCCCCTAACTGGTTCGTCTGTTGGTCTCTGATTGGTTCTCATGTCGGCCCATGGCATCTGCACTTTCTCTCTTTTTCGTACTGAAATGAGGCGTACGTTATTTTAACATTTTTATTATTTTCTGATCCGGGTAAAGTCACTGTCAAACTTTAAACCAGCAATCGCGAGATGCGAGACAGGTCCATCTTCTCAGCAGGAATTATTATTATTATTTTTTATTATTATTATTATTATCAAATATAAGTTACAAATAGGCAATTTGCCAGGTGGTAACATAACTATCGTACATAAAATACTAAAAAAAAAAAAAACCAAACCATAATATAAAAACAAATACATGACAAAATAAGTATAGCATAAACAATTATCTTAACATTACCTTACATCTACTTTTAAAAACATTTACATTCCTTGGGGAGGGCTTAAATAGTTCTGCAGGCAACTCGTTCCAATCGACTACGGTCTTATTTAAATATGAACTTTTTTTAATATTAGTTTTTTGAACTCTACACTTGAATTTAAATTTATGATCATTTTTCCCCACGAAAGTTGGTTCTTCCGCCTCCTTTCTTAGATCACCCCAAGCTCCCTCATTTTTTAATATATTATACATGCCGCATAGCCTACTCCGTTTCCTCCTATTTTTTTAATTTATTTATTTACGTATCCAGGCTACAATTAGGCTCTTGGCCTGGTGGTAACGATACATTAACACCATGTCAATTTAGTAACTCATTTCATGATTTTAGACTAAATAGGTACTTTTTGCACTTCTTCCTAAAGTCTTTCAGGTTTTTAGGAAAGGGGTCAAAGATATCTCCAGGTAATTCATTCCATTCTTGAATACCTCTGTTCAGAAAGGAGTTTTTTACAACTTCTAGTCTTTGAGGTTTGTATCTGATTTTAAATTTATGATCATTTTTACTGAAAAAATTTGGAGTTTCTAAACTACTACTGAAATTTTTCCATCCCCCCTCGTTACTTACAATCCTGTACATTCCACTCAGCCTATTTAATTTCCTTCTTGTTTGTAATGATTCCCACCCCAATAATTCTATCATCTTTGATACACTATCTTTTCTTTTGAATTTATTAAGAACATATCTTGCTGCTTTTCTTTGGACCTTTTCTATTATATTTACATACGTGGTTTCGCAGGGATCCCATACATTCGTAGAATACTCAAGTATTGGCCTCACTATACTTTTATAAGCCAATTCCTTGGTATTCTTGTTACTTCCTCCCAGGTTCCTCATTATCCAGTGGAGGCTTTTAAATGCCTTTTTCACCACATTTTTAATATGTTGGCCCCATCCTAGATTTGACGATATGTTCAGGCCCAGGTAATTAATGTTGTCACGCTTTAATAACAAATCTCCGAGTAATTTATAATTCCTTAATTCGGTGTTCTTTTTGTTTGTGAAAGTTATTTGTGTACTTTTCCTAACGTTAATGTCCATCTTGTTGACTTTTATCCAGTTTTCCAATTTATCCAAATCCTCTTGTAAGATATCTTTATCTTCTCTTCCTCTTATTCTTCTATATATGATACAATCGTCCGCAAATAGCCGTAAGTCAGAGTCTATACTTTCGTGTAAGTCATTAATGTAAGTCAGGAATAGCAATGGACCCAAAACACTCCCTTGAGGAACGCCTGATGTAACAATTATGTCTTCTGAATATGCTTGCTTTATTCTTACCCTCTGCTTTCTCCCATTCAAAAAGTCTTTTATCCAACCCTTCACTCTCCAGTCTATGTCTAGTTTATCTATTTTTTCAAATAAGCAGTCATGTGATACGACGTCGAACGCTTTTTTAAAGTCTATGACTATTGCATCGACTTCTTCCCCTGCATTAATGACTTCAACAATATCTTGATATAAGCCTACTAGTTGCATCTCACAGGAGTGCCCTTTCCTAAAACCATATTGGTTTTTAAACAGCCAATTTTTGTCGTCCCAATATTTACGGATATATTGAGCTATCACTTTTTCCATCACCTTACATGTTACCGACGTTAGACTTATTGGTCTGTAATTTTCTGCTTTTGATTTATCTCCACCTTTAAATACCGGAATAACATTAGCTTCTTTCCAATCAGAAGGTAGTACCTGGTTATTGATTGACACATTGAAAAGGGTTCTAAAATATGGGATCACTGCTTCTTGACCTAGTTTTAGAGCATCTATTGATATATTATCTGGTCCTACTGATTTATTTGACCTTTCTTTTGAAATAATTTTGAATATTTCTCGATCTGTTACTTTAATATAGGCTACGTTTTTTACTCTTAATCCTGCCTCATCAGGTGTAGATTTTTTATTTTCTTCTATGACATTTATATTTCCAGTCTCACTCTCGCTTCCTTTAAAGACTTTTGCATACCAGTTATTCAAGACATTTCCTATGCCCACATCCTCAAAAACAATTGTACCATTTTTGTCTTCAATCATGGCTACCACTTCCCTGTTGTCCTTTTTCCTTCTAATATATTCGTAAAATTTATTTGTATTCTTCTTATCTAGAATTCCCAGCAAATATTTTTCCCTCGCTTTCTTTTTTTCAGTGTTTAAATTTTTGATAATGTTTTTGTACTCACAACGTTATGCATCTCCTAAAAATATTTTATTATAAACTTTTCTAGCTTTACGTTTTAACCTCCTAATTTTCCCATTGTAGTATTCAGGATCACTATTATTTTTAATAATTTTCTTTGGAACAAATTTCAATAGTGCCTCAAACATTATATCTTTAAATCTTAGCCACATATCATTTATATTTGCCCCTGTTCCAGCCCACTGTGGATAAGCTTCCCTCAAAAATAATTTGAAACCTTCAGCGTTCCCTTTTTTGTATCGCCAAATGGGAGTAATCGTTTCACTAAATGCTTGTGTGTCAAAATCTTCTAATAAAATATTTACTGCAGAGTGATCGCTTAACCCAGGAATTATTTCGAAGTTTACTGGTTTTATGCAAGGTCTTAAAAGAAAAACATCTAAAATATTTTGTCCCCTTGTGGGTTTATCCACTATTTGAGTAAAACCCTCCTCCTGCATTAGCCTATTAACAATAATTTGAAATTTCCCTTCACATTCCGTTTCCCCATCCCATCGAACGTGGGGGAGGTTTAGGTCCCCGGCAATTAGCGTATAACTGTCAACTTTTTCCGAACACTTATCAGCCAGAACCTCCAGCATAGTTATTTCGTTATTAGGTTTCCTATAGACACCTATGATATCAATTCCTTTTTTACAGTTTCCATAATATAACTTAACACATAACATTTCATATTCCACACTTTTCCACTCTAACTTACTCATAATTTCACTTTTTATACAAATAAAGACTCCTCCCCCTCTTTCGTCACGGTCCCTTCTATACACCGTAAATCCTGATGGAAAAATTTCTGCTGAGTATATGTCTTGATTTAACCAAGATTCTGTGCCTATGATACAATCTGGTTTACAAACCTCAATTAAAGACAGAAAATTATCTCGTTTACATCTAACACTTCGACAATTAACCTGGAGAATCTTTAATCCCTTCCCTTACCTTCTAGTTTGTTGATTTTAAGTCCTTTTACGTCTCCTTCCCATTCTTCTTTTATTCCCTTCTGCACTTCTGCGCGTCCTCTGCTGCCTTCTCCCTGGCTCCCGACGGATGAGACAACCAAGCCCCCACAATCCTCACCTTCCGGAGTCTCACCTCTGTAGACTGCTTCTTTCTTTGGAGTTCCATTTGCACGTCCGCGAATATCGATTGACCTCCATGCTTCCTCTTGCCGCTTACGTTCGTTAGTCACCTCCCCACTCAGATTTACCCACCCTCCCATATTAACACCTCCTATGTCTCCGCTTAGTTTCCCTCCTCTACATGAGATTGATTGGTCGCCTTGTAATTTCTAATCACATCCCTTAAAAGACCAGCAAATATCATACAGCCTCTCCTATTGAGGTGCACTCCATCACGCCCGAGATCCCTATCCCCAATCCAGCAATTCGGATCCACGAAATACAGACCCTGCTTTTGGCAAACCCACTCTACTCCCTCGTTTATGTATAACACTCTGCCCCATGTAATGTCTCTTCTCCTTAATATTCCACTTACTATGATTTTTGCCGCTGTAAATTTTTTTCTTGCGGCAGTGCAAAGGTCCCAAACATAACCGATTACGTGGTCGTCCGACTTTGCCCTTTTTATATCATTTGTCCTTATATGAATCACCACCACTTCCTCATGACTGATCCACCATGGATCTCTTGCCGTCTCAACTACTAACAACATGAAAACGGAGGAGTAGAGTTGCAGTAATAAGGACATTTTATTAATTTATATTATTAACCGATTAAAATTGTACATTCAGTATGGTATTAGTTCATATGTTTCGAAAGCAATTGATAAACTTTTAAAAATATCATTTCACTTTTGGCGGAAATCTTGGTTTTATATATCGTATTCATTTTTGATAGTATTAATGATCTTTAAAAACTTCCAGTCTGCAGTCAAAAGGACCATAGACAAGTCCATCTTCGAAACAAGTACAATGGCTTCTTCCCTCTGTGTTGGCCCTGCCATCTAGACAACCGCTAATGCAAAAATATTAGGTGGCATGCAACATATTTTCAGCATAATATGTGGCACCTTACAGATAAAGGTTGGCCACCCCTGCACTAGTGTGTGTGTGTGTGTGTATCCTTGACTCTTTCTCCCCCCTGGTCTTAACCTCCGATAACCCTATTGGCCATCCCTCCTACCTGCCTCCTACTATCTCCGAACTCCTCTCATTACCCTCCCCATATCTTCCCCAGCGTGTCACTTTAAACAGTATATGTCTCTCCGTCGCTGAAGAAGGGCGTCAGCCCAAAAGCTCCATATTTGTGTCGTTTTTGTTCTTTTGTGTTTTTCGTTTGTCCTCAGCATCCCCAGCAGCTCTTCAATCTAGGTAAGTGTCCACTGGGCTTCCTCCAACACCTTGTTGCCACCTTTATTATTACCTTTCCTTTTCCTTAAGCATATATATATATATATATATATATGAGATGAACACTTTCTTAAAATAGACTCCCAATAGAAAATAGACCTGGAAAGGACCCAACGGCATCAAAAATGAAACTGACTACATACTAGTCAATAAGAAGCAACTGGCTGAAGACTGTTCCGTCCTCAACCAGTTTAGAGCTGGAAGTGACCATCACTTGGTAAGATGCAGAATAAAGTTCAACTCAAGGTTGGTAAGATAAAAGCTTATAATGAAGAAGCCTAAGTCTATTATCAACACACAAGTGTTAAAAGAACGAAAAGAAGAATTTCAGCTCCAACTGAAAAATCGATTCAGTGCGCTGGAAGACCAAGAAGTTGAATCACAATTAATAGAGATACTCAAGGAAACCGCTCAAGAAATAGGCGGAACAGTTAAAACAAAGCCAGAGAAAAAGTTGACCGAAAAAACAAGACTGCTGATGGAAAAACGAAGGAAAATGAAAATTACTAATGTTCCTAAAGAAATGATCCATTTTGCAGAACTAAACAAAACTATTAGGAAGTGCACCAACAAAGATGTGAAGAAATACAACTATGAGCTAATCAAGAAAACGATACAAAACAATAGAATCTACAAGAAAATGAAGCAACATCTCTCGATTGGAAACAGACAGCTGGTGGCCTTGATGCTAGAAGACGGCTCCATAACCCATAGTAGGAAATTAATCCTAAAACGGGTACAAGAATTTTACACCAAGTTGTATGAGGATCCTCTAGCTCAGTGTTTCCCAAACTTACAATAATCGCGTACCCCTTTTGAGACTTAAGTCTTACCGGCATACCCCTTCTTATGCGAAGATAATTTGAGGATAGTAATACTACGAGCTAGACTAGAGTATATAAATGTATGGTATCCATTTACATATTAATAGGTATAAAAGTTATACATACATATCATATATATAAAAAAATAATTAAAAAATAACAATTAAAATAATAGAAGTAATAATAAAAATCAACAAATATTCTTAAAGGGTTGTTTATGCTGGATTCATATCGGTCTGAAATTGAAGCATGCATGTTAACAAGTGAATAAAAGCACATTTTTAATACTTACCATTTTGGTATTGAAGCTGTTTAGTGTGAGGGATGGAACTGCTTTTGATCAGACACCAACGCAGGGATATTCGGGTCGATGTTTGTGATTTTCAGATGAAGATGGGGTTCCACGTCAATAAGACGGTTTCAGTTTTTTGTTTTGATGCCAACCAGCACAGATAGTTGAATATTCATCAAATTTTCTTTTCAAGAAGCCATCTGCAGCCAATTCCAAGAGCTGTTCTTCTTCTGAATTTGTCAAGTTATTTGGCAATGTTTGAACAGTGATAATGAAAGGGTTACTTATCCATTCAAAATTGTTTTCCAATTCAGGGAAATATTTACGTAAATTTTTCTGCAAACTTTCCAAATGTTGTTTTATAGTTTGTAACATATCATCGTCAAGTTTGTCAGCTGAATGTATTACTAAATCGTAAAGAGATGGAAAGGAATCTAATTCTCTACGATTAAGGCGTTTATGCCACAGTTGCAATTTTGCAATCATGGAGTTCACTTTGTCATGAACATGAAATATAGTTATTAGTTTCCCTTGCATGGATAGATTGAGATTGTTTAAATGGGAAAAGACATCTGCAAGGTATGCTAATTTACATAGCCATCTCCAGTCATGTAAACGGTTCCGCAGATTAAAGGTGCCGTCTAGAAAAATTTTAAGTTCTTCTCGCAGCTCAAACAGGCGATTGAGGACATGTCCACGAGAAAGCCATCGCACTTCAGTATGAAATAGAAGTTGTGTGTGATCACTGCCCATTTCATCACAAAGCTGAGAAAAAAGCCGTGCATTCAGAGGACGGCCTTTTACATAATTAATAATTTTAATAGATTCATCAAGCACTAATTTTAGATCTGCTGGAATATTCTGGATGGCGAGTGCTTCTCTATGTATACAGCAATGTGTGGATTTTGCTTCTGGCGCAACAGCTTGAATACGTGCAACAACTCCTTTCTTAGAACCAATCATGGCTCTTGCACCATCTGTGCTTATTCCAACACAATGATTCCAACCCATGCTATTGTCTTTAATAAAGTCATTAATAACTTTAAAAATTGCTTCCCCAGTTGTATGTGTTGGCAAACTTTGGCAGAACAAAAGATCATCATGGATTTCATTATTTAGCTTGTATCTGACAAACAATAAAAGATTAGCAAAATTCACAATATCTGTAGATTCATCAGCTTGCAGTGCATAGTAACGACTCTGACGAACTCGTGACAATAATATCTGCTTTACATTTTCGGCCA
Source organism: Uropetala carovei (assembly GCA_036926305.1). Taxonomy (NCBI): domain Eukaryota; kingdom Metazoa; phylum Arthropoda; class Insecta; order Odonata; family Petaluridae; genus Uropetala; species Uropetala carovei. Next base: position 1,336,508 of record JAXCHB010000140.1, read on the forward strand.
TATCTATGATTCTACCATGAACAGTGTTATTTGGTCTATAGCTTCCTTTGCTTTATCTCCAGTCATCACTTGCGCCATTTCTTTGGCCACAGGTTTTACTAATGTCTTGCCAATTACTTCGAGAGCTCCGGATTTTACTATTAAGTATGCCACTCTATATGAAGCTTCATAAGCTTTCATATTTTCACCTCCTGTCACACTGCGCATTACTTTCTCTGAATTTTGAAGATCTTTGCACCTATTATCGAAGAGTTCTACAGGCTTTCCATGGTACTCTTTATGTTTTGTATTGAAATGACGTTTAAGGTTTGACGGTTTCATACTTTCATTTGTGTCTCGTAACAAATCACACATAGTGGAACAGGCTCTATCTCATCACCAGTCCATGAAAATCCCAGTTTAAGATAATCTTCATCATATTTGCAGATTTTTTTCACTTTCTTTGTATTTGATGGTTCACACACTCCACTTATTTTATCACCAGATATGTCTGCTGCAGGTATGTTGCTGCGTTTTTCCTCAAAATTGTAATAAACACATTCAGTTTCTTCATTATTTTCACTTTTACGTTTCACACATCCAGTTGTTAGCAAACGATCCATATTAAAGAAATAGACTGAAAGAGAATGTTACACAGTGTGCTTCAGAGATGTGTGGAATGACTTTAGTGGGCTGGATGAAAAAGGATGCTTGGTGGAATGAAACAGTGAGTGAAGCAGTTAATGAGAAGGAGGCATATAAGAGGATGATTGTAGTAAATCCAAGCCCTCGTTTATCGATAAATTACTAAAACAGCCATCAGTCAAAAAATCCGAGATTAAACGCCATCGCCACTGCATATTTTAATGGTACATGAACCACATCTACGGCATCATTCTCAAATAATTTCAGATCGATTGTACGAATGTCGATAAATGTTTTCCATCGAATCATCCCGAATGCAGTCATAATATCGATTACTTGCGTATACTCAACACTTAAAAAAATTTAACGATTTAGCTTTGTATAGGGGAGATATATTCCTGATTAAGTGACAAATATTTTACCTCGGCAATTTAATATTACAAGAAACGACAGTTTGTAATCAATTTTAAGCAAGCATAAATGTCATTAATTCGCAAAAAGCAATGAACATCTACATCCATAAAACAAAACTTCAAAATATAATGCTCAGAAACTTAACAGAGGCAATCACTTGCAAGAAATAGCATTAAATCTTTAAAAAATTAAACGCCAATTTTTGAGATTTATACGTTAGACATCAATTAAATGAATATCTATTAAACCCAGCTAAAGATCTAACACACAAATTCACGAGTCAAGGAGTAATTAAGTCTTAAACCTTCGTCGGACACCGCCACGCTTCCCGTATTCCCTCAGATACTGCCAATTCGACTGCCTTTGACCAGAGAAAACCACCATTGCCTAATACGATAGCGAGCGGGATTATAGTTTACCACAAAAATTACGTTTTTTTGAAAGAGCAATGGCCATTTTTAATGAAAAATAGTTATTATTAAAATTAATTTTTTAAATTATTATTATTGTGTAATAACATTATAGTCGGTTCACCATCTGAAGGCTCTTGGCCTACTTAGAGCAAGTAGCCAATCACGAACGTTTCCCCTTCCATCGCCCCTCTCAACTTTCGTGCGGGAGAGCAGATATCGGTGCGCGTTGCCAGCTCTTACGGATTTTCGCCTTCAGCTGATATACTACGCAATTTCTAATGGCAACACATCCAGATGTGATCTCTTCGAGAGCAGGAGTGAGACTGGTTTCCTCCCCACTACCTTCCCAAACAAACCGTCTCCTATTGGCTGCTGTTTTCAAGGCCAAGAGACTTTAGATGTTGGAGCGACTATAACATGTAATAAAATTATCCAAATCCCAATATATGATATTTGAGCTTGCGCGGGGTCCTGTTCGGGGTAATTCCACTCCACATGCCTCACGACAGGCCTTCTGCCCCCTTCTCTTCCCTCCTTGTGCGGTTTCAAGTTAACAAACCCTCTTTCCACAACCCTTAACGATAGACCACATGACCTGAAAGTATAAAAGGTTCAACTTTTCTACGCTCCCGCCATTCGTCCATCGCAAGAGAAGATAGCACGAAGGCGTAGTACGCACAGCCTCGACAAGAAAGCCAGGAGTGAACCGGGCATATTCTGCAACGTAACGAAAGTCGGAAATAGTAAAATACGTAGCTAGGCGCTCGCAGTCTTTTGAAATTCTTAAACATTCGCGAAAAGTTCTGTGGCGGAAAAACTGTACGAATAATGAAGATGTTAGTCCAAATACGTCAAAACAGCATAGCTTATTCCGTCGTAATGTCGGAAACCTTTAAAGAAATGGTCTGTGAAACGAAATTCGCATGAAATTAAGAGGTGAGAAAGATTGATTTCCTCGTCGGAGACAGTTACGAGATCTGATCGTAACTATTCCATCGAAAAAAGTCGCAGTTTAGAAGAAAACGCCACGCAGAATCAACGGAGAGGTAAATACTTTAGTTCTCAGCTTAAATTGCGACATTATTTTTCGAAAAAATAATTATCATTTAATCCGTTTTTTTTCTGCTTTAGGACCAGATACGACACTCCCTCCCTATACCCACTTGATCCTTCGCTCCTGACCTCGCATACCGCCTCTCCCTCACTTTCCTTCTCCTCCCTCTCCATTCCATACCTCGCCTGTTCGCCTTCTGCAGTTCCCCGAACTTCGCACTCGCTACGTCGTCCTCGAGGGACTTCGTGCAACCCTCGTCCACCGAACCACAGTGAAGTGTTGAGTTTTGCATGAAGAGGAGTTTCTGTCGCCACTGGAACGCAGAGTACTTCCGCCGATGGAGGATTTTCCGCAGCAAAGGTAAGGGCTCTGCGGTTCCTAGGAACCACCTCCTCCGACCCCGCTCTCTTTCAGCGTAATGGTGTAGTGTGTAAGTCGAATGAGACAAGGTATCCCTCCGCTAGGGCCCACCGAATGGGCGATAAGGAAATCTCAAACTTAAGGACTGGGGGGTAAATTAAAGTGAACTCTATAATTTTAATATAGATGTAAGGATGTCTAGTTGTATGGTTTTCCTACAATGTACACTGGCTGCTTGGCCACTACTCCTCACAAGATGCGTGAAATAAAAACTTCTTCCAGAATCTATCCTCTTTCTTTCCTTGGCGGAACCTGTTGTCACACATGGTGCCGTAACATGGTTTTCATAGGGCTCTCTAATTGCAACTGCTGCCCGGGCAGTACAAACGGTTGCAGTCAGGGGGTGAACCCCTCCATTCTTAAAAGGGGAAACGAGCCAATTTCACAGCACCTCTTTGGGTGGCTAGGAAGTCTGTGAAACCTTATATTTTTATCTTTTGCACTGCAGACCTAAAGTAATAATATGGTGATCCTAAAATTTTTCATTAAATGTTTTAAAATTCTATTTCAAAATGTGCACAGGAGCCTGCAGTTTCTTCTTCCTGCCAGCCCGGTGGACTCCAGCATGGAAGGAACTTGTACTACAGTTCTGGCATCATCGCATTAGCAAACTGAATGAAGCAATGCAACCTTGCAGCCATATCAGATGACAGCCCAGGCATGAAAACAAAGCTGAAGCTTTGAAAGGCTCATACAACAAAAAGAGTACCTCTAGTAAATAAAATGTAAATAAATGCTAATTATTCTGGAAGTCTACTAGCTCAATATCCCTGGGAATCTTACAAATTACTTGTGAAAAAATTTCTTTTCCTGCAAGGGGACTGAAAAAGATATGCAATTCTAAAAAGTCGCAGTATTTCTGAAGAGTGCATTTTTTTAAACCTTACTTATCTAGTAAAAAATAATTTCTTATCTCGGCAGCATTCTAAAAACATTCTTGTGAAGCCTTTCAATTGCTCTCTCAGCTGATGAGATGAGCAGGATTCCAAACAAAATGTTCAAAATATGCTCTTATTTATTAAATCGCTCACAAAGTTCTCTCTTGTTTTTAAGTCAAATGATGAGAGAATGTTCCTTCAAATACTGTTTGACAATGGTAAATATCAAAATAAGGTTTTCTATAAAATTAAGTTTTCCTGTCAACTGGCTTCAAATGAAAAGAAACCTGTTTACAAGAGCTGATCGTTGGCCAAAAAAATTTTTGTCAGTATAATGTACAACAAAGTAAAATTTCAAAAAATGTTTTTATAATGAAATAATATAATAACATAAATTCTGCTCAGACTATATATACTAAATGAAACACATTTTTTCTCAAGTGTTCCAAAAATTGTATTAGATTGGACAGAAATGTGGCGGAAAGAAAAGACTAACCAGATATTGCATAGAAAGTGCTTATAAAAATCAGAGAGAGAGAGAAACCATTAACAATTTACGCCTGTATTTTCTCATGGAGAGAAATTGTTAAAAACTGATTTATTATATAAGAGTTTAATATATAAAATTGAGGCTGAAAATTCAAGGAATGAAACATTTTCTGAGATGAATTATTCAAGAAGGAAGATTCAGGAATTTGTTAATGTACAAGTTTGACGAAGCTGTAGAAACATTTTTATGAAAAAAGATCTTTTATTCAGCAATAAATTCAAAATTACAAGATATATAAATAAATAAATTTGAATATTTAGTTTTTCAAAACAGCTGCCACATAAAATGTTTGAAGTATCATAGCATACTATAGCTGTTGTAACATATGAAGGGGACTCGATTTTTATATTTTAAAAAAAAGCTGATTAGTTTGCCGATTTCATAAGCAATAAGGAAAACTTTACAATAGATAGTAGAATCCATTTTACAATTACTTCAGACGAGATTGCATTCAAAATACTATGTATGTATAATATTAAGAGTGTGAATGTAATTAGAGTCAAGTGACCATAAAGAATGTGTAAGAAGTTCACAAAGATTAAATACATCATTCAGAGGTTTTAAAAATCATCTGATTAGTTGACCGATATAATAAATGGAAGTTCCACATTTCAATAGCAATAAGGAAGCCTTTAGAATAGATTTTAGTCTATTTTATTTATCTGTTTGATATGTTGTGGCAGATTATTGTAAAGTACAGAGGTGGAGTGGTGTGGACCCTTTTTACAAGATGAGTATGAATAATGATTTATATATCACCACTGCTACGAGTGCCGTATTCATGCAGTTCTGAATTTGTCTTGAATAGATGAGGGTGTGATTTGATGAACATGACACACTTCAGTATATATATACATGGAAGAGTTAAAATTTTGAGGCTATGGAAAATAGGCTTGCCAGGGGTATAAAAAGGCACCCTGCGAATTGCCTTTACTGCTTTCTTCTGCATGGAGAAGGCTTTGAGAGAGAGCCTGGAATTTCCCCAAAATACAATTCTGAATGAAATTAATGAGTGGATATAGATACTAGAACCCATTTTATAATTACTTCAGAGGAGATGGCATTAAAAATACTATGTACATATATTTATAAGTGCGAAAGTAACCAGAGCTAAGAGTCCTTAAAGAATGTGTAAGAAGTTCAGAAAGATTAAATTCATCATTCTAAGGTTTTAAAGAAACAGCTGATTAGTTGACCGACTTAATAAACGGAAATTCCACATTTCATAAGCAATAAGGAAGCCTTTACAACAGATATTAGAATCTATTTTACAATTACTTCAGAGGAAATTGGATTTAAAATACTATGTATATATATTCATAAGTGTGAAAGTGACTAGAGCTAAGGGTACTTAAAGAATGTGTAAGAAGTTCAGAAAGACTTAAATTCATCACTTTGCGCTTTTAAAAAAAAGCTGATTAGTTGACCGACTTAATAAACGGAAATTCCACATTTCATAAGCAATAAGGAAGCCTTTACAACAGATATTACAATCTATTTTACAATTACTTCAGAGGAAATTGGAATTAAAATACTATGCATATATATTCATAAGTGTGAAAGTGACTAGAGCAAAGGGTACTTAAAGAATGTGTAAGAAGTTCAGAAAGATTAAATTCATCATTCTAAGGTTTTAAAGAAACAGCTGATTAGTTGACCGACTTAATAAATGGGAATTCCACATTTCATAAGCAATAAGGAAGCCTTTACAACAGATATTAGAATCTATTTTACAATTACTTCAGAGGAAATTGGAATTAAAATACTATGCATATATATTCATAAGTGTGAAAGTGACTAGAGCTAAGGGCACTTAAAGAATGTGTAAGAAGTTCAGAAAGATTAAATTCATCATTCTAAGGTTTTAAAGAAACAGCTGATTAGTTAACCGACTTAATAAATGGGAATTAAACATTTCATAAGCAATAAGGAAGCCTTTACAACAGATATTAGAATCTATTTTACAATTACTTCAGAGGAAATTGGAATTAAAATACTATGCATATATATTCATAAGTGTGAAAGTGACTAGAGCTAAGGGTACTTAAAGAATGTGTAAGAAGTTCAGAAAGACTTAAATTCATCACTTTGCGCTTTTAAAAAAAAGCTGATTAGTTAACCGACTTAATAAATGGGAATTAAACATTTCATAAGCAATAAGGAAGCCTTTACAACAGATATTACAATCTATTTTACAATTACTTCAGAGGAAATTGGAATTAAAATACTATGCATATATATTCATAAGTGTGAAAGTGACTAGAGCTAAGGGTACTTAAAGAATGTGTAAGAAGTTCAGAAAGATTAAATTCATCATTCTAAGGTTTTAAAGAAACAGCTGATTAGTTGACCGACTTAATAAACGGAAATTCCACATTTCATAAGCAATAAGGAAGCCTTTACAACAGATATTACAATCTATTTTACAATTACTTCAGAGGAAATTGGAATTAAAATACTATGTATATATATTCATAAGTGTGAAAGTGACTAGAGCTAAGGGCACTTAAAGAATGTGTAAGAAGTTCAGAAAGATTAAATTCATCATTCTAAGGTTTTAAAGAAACAGCTGATTAGTTGACCGACTTAATAAACGGAAATTCCACATTTCATAAGCAATAAGGAAGCCTTTACAACAGATATTAGAATCTATTTTACAATTACTTCAGAGGAAATTGGATTTAAAATACTATGTATATATATTTATAAGTGCGAAAGTAACCAGAGCTAAGGGTCCTTAAAGAATGTGCAAGAAGTTCAGAAAGACTTATATTCATCATTTTGCGCTTTTAAAAAACAGCTGATTAGTTAACCGACTTAATAAATGGGAATTCCACATTTCATAAGCAATAAGGAAGCCTTTACAACAGATATTAGAATCTATTTTACAATTACTTCAGAGGAAATTGGATTTAAAATACTATGTATATATACAGTGGAACCCTCTTAAGATGTTTTTCAAGGGACCAAGTGATTTGAACATATTAAGCAGGAAAACATCTTAAAAGGGTAGAACCAAATTTACTTCTAATTTAAATTTTTGAAGGGAGGGAATAGAATTTAATGTTTTGATACTTTCCAAAAATCATACATAGGTGTTAACATTTATTAACTTTATTTTAAATCATTTTAAATAAACAAATAATGAAATATTTTCTAAGTGGGAACCATATAGTAATTGCACTTACAATGATTTTATTAAATTTCCAAACGAAAGTAGAAAAATAACTTCATTTTTTGAAAAAACTGTCCAATGTACTCTGCTTAATATTTTTCTCAAATGCTTTTAAAGTAAAATTTTCTAAGTATCTTAACTTTTGCATTATTGAGCTAGGTACATCAGGGATGCTAACAAGAAATCTCTTGTACTCTTCTAAATTTTGTATAGCTTCAGCACAAGTTGGCACTGATTTGTGTAGGTCTTCATTTTCATCTTCTTCTGTTCCTGAATCATCTTCATGACAAAGTTCCTCAACACTTTTAATCCCACAAGGTACAAGATTGGCATCTGCATTGATGTAATCCTCAAATGTGGCATTGAAATCAAGCTTTTCCTGAAGAACGTTCCATACGTCATCATCCACTCTTTCCTCCTCCACCTCTTCACTTTCTGAGCATGTATCTCCAAATCCTGCTTTCCAAAAGCAATTTCTTATAACCTCAGGAGGCACTGTGTCCCAAGATGCCTCCAGGAAAGATACTGCTTCCAACGAGGACAATTTGTTTTTGTTTATATTGCCGCTTAAATTGCGGAATAGCTTATACCCAAGGCGCTTTCCAAATCTTTCTTTTAAGACTTTTATAATGCCTTGGTCCAAGGGCTAAATACAGATGTGGAGTTGGCTGGAAGAAATTCTAAATGCACATTTTTCAGATGGTGAACATCCTTAGGATGAGCTGCACATTGATCTACAAATAAAACAATTTTTCGGTTCCTTGATGCCATTTTTCTATCTAAACATGTCATAAATTCTTCAAAGATTTTACATGTCATCCATGGAGATTTAGTATGCCGATAGGTGCATGGGAGGGACTTAACATTTTTGAAATATCTTGGATTTTTAGACTTTCCAATGACTGCTAGTGGCAGCTTTTCAGATCCATCCATATTGGTACACACTAGAACTGTCACTCTTTCTTTGCTTCGTTTTCCCCCATGGCAATTTTCTCTTTTAAAAGCAAACGTTTTCTCTGGGAGAAAATTACAAAATAACCCAAATTCATCTGCATTAAATGTATCTTTCTTGTTGTACTTCTCCATTAGTCTAGGAAGTACAGCAGCCTTCCATACTTCAACTTTTTCAGTATTTACACTTTTTGACTCACCACTAATTGTCTTATAAACGACTCCTGCACGTTTTTTGAACCGGTCAATCCATCCATTCGATGCAGTGAATTCCAAATTCATTTTAAGAGCTATCTCTTCCGCATTTTCTCGTATAACAGTTCCACCAATAGGAAAGTTTAACGCACGCGTTTGTTTAAACAATTCCAACAACACACTTTCCAGTTTCTCGTTTTTTGCAGATTTCATCTTCTTTCGACTTGGTTGCTGAACAAGGGAATCGTTCAGTATCTTTTTCCGATTAGCCATGATGTTATTGAGCGTAGATACGGGAATATTAAGTCATGTTGCCATCATCACACGCGTACAGTTTCGATTGGCATCTACTTTACTTATAATCTCCAGTTTTTCATTTAGTGAAAGTGGTTTTCTTTTAATTCCCTTTTTAGATGACATCCCTATTCAAAAATAATATACTTAGGTTAATAAACTGAATTTAAAAAAGGAAATCTACGACACAGCCACAAACACACAGAACACTATGAATACTTCGAACACGCTATCGTAACTGAATGGTCAGAGCCGAAAACTACAATAACATAGGAAATTACAATACTGACCGGAATATAAGTTGATGGTTTTTTTGTAATTATTTGAAACGTCGCGTCCAGTGTTTTCCCTCTTTAAAATTTTACCGCTTCGTAAGTTAGCCTCTTGCGCTTGTCGCTTCGAGTTTGTCAGCTGTTTCGTCTGTTCTGCGTCGTCACTTGGCTTAATGTGTTCATTGTAATGTTATTTCATAGAAACAATATTAGGTGGCAAGGTGTTCCATTCCAAAATGAATGAATGACTGGGATATTAGATTTCCTTTTATAGAAAAGTTTTTAAAATATTTAGAGAAAAATTACATTTCGACTAATATGGAAAATACACACGGGAATGTGAAAATCGCATTCATTTTTTATGTAAGAAATGAAATTAAAGTTTCTGGCATATGTATACTTGAAAAATTTTGGTGGTCGAGTCATGTAAAATGTAGTCAAAAACATATAAAACAGGTACATTTCCATTTTTTAAAGTTCGTTATGACCATCTTAGGCGGGAAAACATTTTAAACAGAAACATATTAAACGGGAAAAAATTACATTGTTCTTATGAGGAAATTTTTGGGACCGAAAGATTTGAACATCTTAGGTAGGAAAACATCTTAAGCGAGAACATCTTAAACGGGTTCCATTGAGTGGTTACAAAGTGGAACTCACACTTAAACACCAAAAGGAAATCTTAAGAAACCTTAAGTTGCAATGCTCTGCCAATGGATCAAGGCATCGTGGCAACAAATAAATGCAAAAGTAATAGTGAATGGATTTAAGAAATGCTGCTTATCTAATGCCATGGATGGGAGTGAGGATGATGTTCTGTGGGAGACTGATGATGAAGTTGAGAGTGATAAAGATAGTGAGCATGAGGAAAATAGTGAAGGTTGCATAGACAGTGATGATGACTAACACAATAAAATGATTTTATGCAGCACTTGGATTGAAATGTTTTTTTGTTTTCTGAAATGAGTATAATCTGTCAATGTATTTACTTTATTTTTAATATTATCTTAAAATGAATGCTACCATTTAATTTTTTTGAAAACCTGAATGGTTCTATTTGTGATGTGATCTTATGATTTTAAAATACAAAGACAAAAACATTCAAGAAAAGTATAGGAGAGAATCACTATTTGACAAGATTTATAATTTTTATAGTAATGAAGGTCAATTGAAGCATTTTTCAGTTTTGGATTCATCCAAATGGGGGCCATCCTAGATTCAGGGTCGTCTTGGATTCAGGTGAATACGGTATTTATGAGTGACAAAGTAACTAGAGCTAAGTGACCATAAAGAATGTGTAAGAAGTTCAGAAAGATTAAATACATCATTCAGAGGTTTTAAAAAACAGCTGATTAGTTGACCGATATAATAAATGGAAGTTCCACATTTCATAAGCTATAAGGAAATCTTTACAATAGCTATTAGAATCCATTTTATAATTACTTCAGAGGAGATTGCATTCAGAATACTATGTATGTATACATATTATATATATCTATTTAGAATTACTTCAGAGGAAATTGGATTTAAAATACTATATATATATATTTATATGTGTGAAAGTAACTAGAGCTAAGGGAACTTAAAGAATGTGTATTAAATAATATTATATTTTCTTATACTTTTTCATGTTTTTTTATGTTGTTTAACCCTCTCTTTCATTGAAGTTCGCATTCCGAGTTGTTTGGAATTCAAATTACATCCGTATTTATATGTTATTGATACCTCTCTCCCCGTATCCAATAGATAAAAGTTTCCCAAAGTGGAGTATGCGTACACCTGTGTGTACTTTTAAAGGTATAACAGGGGTACTTTAGAAAATATACGTAATGTCTGATATTATGACACTGGACACTCCTGATCAGCATTTTTCACTTTGATGTTGTTATAGAAAATTTTTTACAATAAATGTCTTCACTGTGTGTTCACATAAACAATACAGTATACCAATTTTGTCTCTATAAATAGTGAATACAAACATAACAGTAATCTGCATCCTTATCACTGAGGGTGGCGGCTTAAATATTTTGTTTGCTTCCGTTGACCAGGGACAAACCATGTTACGGATTAAGTCATAAAACCAGGTAAAACAAAACTGGTGAATCTGAAATACATACACATTTCTATTCCTTGGTTTGTAGTAATCAGATATAAAGAGACATTTGGAAGAACTCACGGAACAATTATGAAAATATTTTCCAGAAATGGATGATTCTTCTACAGTAAAACCTTGTTATTTAAAAAATAAAGGGACCAAAAAATTATGACTTCAAAGTATCCGGGTTCGAAATAATCAAACTTTCTTTACAATCGAAGTTCTTTACGTGTACTTGGGCAGAAAAACCGCAATACAGCATCTTACCTATTCGTTCTACAAATGACTTGGCCTTACAAGTTAGTATACACGGCGAATCCAAACAGAGCTGAAGTGAACACTTAGTTTGCAATTCACAAAGACCACCACATGTGAAAAAAGCCTCCAGTGTATATCCCGAATTTGGGTGAGAAATCCGTTTGACAGGTATTTTTATATTTATACTTTTATATGACAGGAAAATAACAAGAAAGCCTCATGGATATTTATACTTACGCTGACTTGAAAATAACATTCTCAAAGGTATCTTTGATTGCTTTCTGGGCAAAATTATCAAACGAGTATGAAGAAGTGGCTAAAACAGCAATCAAAATATTGATTCCTTTCCCCACAACGTGCATGTATGAATTTGGATTTTTGCCTCTGAGTTTAATTAAGACAAAAAATCACCAGAAACTGCATGCCGAACCTGACTCACGATTGAGGCTTTCTTCAATCGAGTCCATAATTGATTCTTTATGTCTTGGAAAATAGCCACATTCATCTCAGTAAGTGTTATTTATTATATGTAACCTCATTCATTTTTAATAATTCCATTTGGGTAATACTTGTCGTATTATTTTATAGCGGAGTACAGGCGACTCCTGAGATTCGACCAACTCGAGAATTCGACCGGTCGAATCGACCCAGCCGATCGATCGGTTGAATTAGAAACTAGTTTATGCGAAGTAATTTTCAGCCCGCCCGACCACGAGAGGTTTAGTTTCAGTCTAGACATCGTTATTTCTGCTCTAATTGTTTGAATTTGTGCTGATTCAATGATTCGAGATTCGACCACGTTTTAAGGAATGCATCCCTGTCGAATCTCGGGAGTTGCCTGTACTTGTATTGACTGAGGTCTATGGCAGGAGTGGGCAAACTTTTCTGCATGGTGGGCCACATCGGTTTTTGCGAATTCTTCAGCGGGCCGCATTGAAAGGTGCCAATGCTTAGGCAGGCCAGATTACACGTAGACTTTAAATCAGAAATTGCTTATATTCTTAGGCATCATACATAAGTGAAAACAACCACAAACAAGGATTTTATGGCTAAATTTTCAAAACTAAAGGTTTTATTATCATAATTGTATCAAAAGTAATATGAAATTGTGTTAAATATTACGGATCGCCTTTTCACCAAAGATTTGCAGGCAGCATGTAATGCTCTCGAGGGCTGCAAACGACCCGCAGGCCGTGCTTTGCCCGTCCCTGGTCTAAGGGGTACCTGGCCAATAAAAGTTTGAGAAACCCTGGCCTAAAGAATTAGATCCTCAAGTATTGACATAAAACCATGAATAACTACTGTATATCTTTGACTATAAGGTGATTCAAGTATAACTCAAAATGGACTCTTTAGCCTGAAACAGTGTCTAAAATCCAAATCTCGAGTATAAGTCGAAGCAAAGAAAACAAAAACAAGATAATTTTCAAATTTACAAAAAATTAATATATATAAAGGTGAACCTCTACTTACAAACATTCAAGAAACGAACAATTCGTATTTACGAACATTCCATATACCAATGAATTGCACCTCGCACTTCATTTACGAACACACCCTCCCGCACTTACGAACATCAGTCGCAGTAAGAACCCATAAAGTTGTCAACACTTGTCATTTGCGATTGGTATTCAAAACCGTACGGGTGCATGTTTATGTACTTATTGTTTTTTCTTACCCTTGAAATATGGAAAACAATCGTAAACATAGTGTTTTTGAAAGTGCTAAGAGTGGTAAAAAATGTTGAGTGCATTCAATGGACATAATAAATAGATCAGAAAAAGGTGAGTCGCTTGCTTCAATTGGTCCTATTTATGATCTCAATCATTCAATAATTGCATGCATTTTAAAAGACAAAGGAAAAATTGGTGATCATATTCAGTCCGTGATTATAAGTAAAAAACAAAATGTCGTCGTTGAAGAAATGGAACGGTGTTTAACAATTTCAATTCAGGATCAAAATAAAAAAAACCAATGCTTGAGTACCTAATTGATTCTTCTCTTCAATCCACTCATTTGGGTAAGGTTTTTAAAGATAAAATATAAAATTCAAGTTTATCCTTGAAACTAAGTATGGCGATGCTGTTTTATTTTATCATTAGTCTTCACATTTTCCAATAGTTTGCGTGAATTTTTCATTCTAATGCACTTCAAGGCCAGACAAATGTTGTTTTTCACCAGTCACGTTTAATTATTGTCCCAGAAAAATGTCCAACTGGTTTGCGACTCAAATAAAAGTCGAAGGTAGGGTTTGATCAGCCTAAAAAAGCAAGATATTTCTCGACTTATACTCAAAGATGTATGGTTCGTAAATCCCAGGAAAAAAGCAACTCCTTCGGAGAGATATAACGTTGTGATCCGTAGAGAGCAACAGGTGGAAGGTTAACACACACACAAGGGCCATTCCGTCCAGGATAAACCACATTATAATCCTGAATTATAACCTTTTGACATAGTGGAGAAATAAGAATCAATGCTAATATGTCCAGAATTAGTTTTTCGTGGTTGAAGGTGAAAATGACTTTACGTGGTTTAATATCTCCCAAGAGAAGAAGGCGGTGAAGGAATCGGTTGAGTTAATGCAATGTTAACCCTGACTTGAAATAAATTCAAACAGAAAATACTTGAGAACGGTTAGATGTTGATAAAGATGCTCCTATTATTCAGCATCTCAGTGAAGATGAAATAATAATAAAAAATCAAATTTGAAACTGAAAGTGAAAGCGATAAAGATTACATGAAAGATGAAGAAATAAATTCTTTTCAAAAATGCATTCATTATACAATTCGTTCAATTACAGGCCAGGGTATCGAACCTGAACCAAAACAGAAAAAACCAATATATTTAGTCGAACTCAACCAGAAAAAAATGTTTTTGAACCAGAATCGAAAATGAAAACCATTATTTATTTATTTCCTCTTTATCGGTTTGCTTAAATGTGGGAAACAGGAAGTGTTCCCTAACGCTCAAATATGGCACCTTTTTGAAAAGATCACGATTCTACTGAACCAGTCTGATAACCTCAAGGGCCAATACTTGTCTTGAGAGTACGTGGTCCTAAGCCTTTAGAGCAGTGGTCTTCAACCTTTTTTGAGTCACCGCCCACTTTTACCATATGTTGTCCTTTGAAATAAGTTCACCGCCCACCCAGTGGTGTAGTGAGGGTTTCTGGCGCCCGGGGCAAAGAATAATTTTGCGCCCCCAGTAGCAAAGCGATTTACGGAGGTATGGTAACCCTAATACTAGTGAGATTGTCGTTAGATGAGATTACCGAATATGGTCTCAGTGGTAATAACAGTGTTTAAAAATTTATGATTTTATATATTTGATAAAATTAAACTTAAACGCTTCGCTGCTTCTGCGAGAGACTCCGACCACCCTCATGGGCCTTTCGATTTTACCGCAGCATGGATATTTTGTCGCTAGTATAGTATGATATGATACTATAGTTAACGACAAACTAACTGTAATAGTTGTACATAAAATACTTGTACAGAATATGTGTGCTTTTTTATAGAATTTTATTTTTCAGTGTAAAAATTAGAATAGCATTGAGTTCTTTAACGCCCACCAAAAATTCAAAAACGCCCACTGGTGGGCGCTATCGCCCACCTTGAAGACCACTGCTTTAGAGATATGCATTTTTGACTGACTGGAGAAATGCATTTTAATCAGAATTTGAAGTAAGGCTTTTCATCAAGCGCTCAATAGGTGAGTGTAAAATTATCAATATATACATATTTTATTTTTATTGCAAGAGGAAATTTATTTCAGCGATGATTTATATAAAATGATATGACGTAAAGTTCTGGAAAGTTCTCTTTTTAAAAACCAAAATTTTCTATAGCTAATTACTTCATCATCGTACTTTCTTTAATCATTTTTACTTTCTCATATACGAAGTATATTGATAAAGTATTGTAATCGCAAAAAAAATTCGATCTCGAGTTTTTGATGGAAACACGTTTTAGGTGTACCTGAGTTCAAAAAAGTGGTTTTCGCAACGCCGTCTGTCTGTCTCAAACAAGTTAGGAAAGTGTACAGCGTATCGTTTAGTGCAGTGGAGCGTTTTAAAGTTCTTTTCTTCGTCATAAATAATCCATTTTTTTCCTATTAAAAATAGTGCATGCACACGTAAGTAAATTAAACGTTTGTTTGTGAGATTGCTTATGTTAGCAACAATGAAGAAGTAACCATGCAAGAAATTTTCAAGTTCAACTCGAATTAAAACATTCTTGTTAAATTTTCTTAATAACGGCTACTCCGACGGTAAAAATGTAAGGGAAAAGAAATACTCTTCTTTACGAGTTCAACAAGTTTCATCTGAAACATATTTTGATATGAGCAACACTTGACGAGATATAACGGAAAGTTCATTTTTGTCACCAGTAAAGTGGTACTCCTGATTGACGCACCTGATTCATTTATGTGATTTTCTTAATAACTTTGATTGTAAGTCCCTAATATCAAATTTCAGGAAAATCCGTTCGGAAGAAGCCGAGAACGAACATGCGGACGGACCGACGCTAATAGGCGCTCACGCTGGAAGCGAAACGCCCCTAAAAAAGAAACCACCAGATGTAACGATGGACGATGCAATTCCACGACCTTCGACTTCCGCTTTCGATGATGAAATTCCACGATCTTCGAGTAGATGCAATCGATGATGGTTAAAACAATATCGATATTTGTTAGAAGGAAGATGAGTGAAGAGAGAAGAGGGTAGAGAGGGAAGGGTCGAAGAGAGGGAAAGGAGTAGAAAGGGATAGGGAGTAGAGAGGGAAGGGGCGAAGAGAGAGAAAGGAGTAGAAAGGGATAGGGAGTAGAGAGGGAAGGGGCGAAGAGAGGGAAAGGAGTAGAAAGGGATAGGGAGTAGAGAGGGAAGGGTCGAAGAGAGAGAAAGGAGTAGAAAGGGATAGGGAGTAGAGAGGGAAGGGGCGAAGAGAGAGAAAGGAGTAGAAAGGGATAGGGAGTAGAGAGGGAAGGGGCGAAGAGAGAGAAAGGAGTAGAAAGGGATAGGGAGTAGAGAGGGAAGGGGCGAAGAGAGAGAAAGGAGTAGAAAGGGATAGGGAGTAGAGAGGGAAGGGTCGAAGAGAGGGAAAGGAGTAGAAAGGGATAGGGAGTAGAGAGGGAAGGGGCGAAGAGAGGGAAAGGAGTAGAAAGGGATAGGGAGTAGAGAGGGAAGGGGCGAAGAGAGGAGTAGAAAGGGATAGGGAGTAGAGAGGGAAGGGGCGAAGAGAAGATATACCTGAGCTGGTTTAGAAATCTTCAATACCGATTCAAATTTTTCGAAAATTACACATGTCCATTCTAACGGAAGCTCGCATATCTCTTATCAGACGAATTCCCCTCCTTTGAGCTCTTTTATTCTCTCTTTTATCCCTATTCACCTCTTCGCCTATTTCATTACTTCATGATGAATTTCGAATTTAAATATGTAATGGAAACAACCGCGGGACAAGGGATGCGTAGGGAACTACGTAGGTATACATTAAACTGCGGCATTGTTCCAGCGTTCCCTTTACTCTTTCCCGTTATGCTTTGCCGTTTCCTCAACTGAACCGAAATTTTCCAGTTGACGGAGGGTTTCCTATTCGATGGAAAAGTTCCGAGTGCTACTTTCGACTCCCGCCTGAACTCTCTCGACCCTTATAGTCTGTGAAGACTCCCTTTCCGCTACGCAGACAGTCGCCCGAGCAGACCTTTTAAAACTCTCCTAGAAGAATCACTTGTATCCTCGCCTTCCTACTTCCCTCCTCGCATCGTGGTTCGCTGTAGTCGCGAGCTGCACGGCACCCGCGGGCCGCAAGAGGTCCTCAAGGCCCTCATCTGTGCTCCCCGATGGGGTTTTTCCAATAGGGCTTGTATGTACTAGAAAGCAAGTCTGCTTAAAAATGTCATCCCCATGTGCAGCACTCGGGACCAGAGAACATATTTTCTACATTGCTATTTCCAATTTCCATTTTTTTTCCTCGAAACAAAATTTAAGTTTGCAGTCAAAAAAGTTTGCTATCGCTGTTGTAATGCGTAAGTGAAGTAGTGTTCGATAACTCGAACGTCAACGGAAGAAAAATAAACTCGAGTAATTGAACTTCATTTTAAGGCATTTGAACACAGAAGGGAAAAATACCTGCCTCGATCAATCGAATTATAGACGTTCGAGTTATCGAGGTTCTAGTTTAGTCACAATTACATATTACAATTACATTTGATAAATAATGCCGATGATCCGTCTATATTACTTCAGAGATTAAGACAGCCACGAGAGAACATTATAAATTAGCGTTAAGGAAGCTATTTCGAACATCAGAAGATATATTAAAACGTGTCTTGGGGCTATGGAATCATTATTCCGACAAACTCAGAATTAAAAATCAACCCCTATAATGACATTCGTGAGATAGGAGTAAGTATTATAATAATGGTACACAAGAAATAGCACTTGGAATAATTATCTTTTACATCGAAGAACTCCATCAATGAAATTGATTGATAAGAAGCTTTTATTAAACAAATTTTAGAAAATGAAAATAAAATTGTAAACTACGAACTTAGCTAAAATTAAAAGGTATTCTTTCTCGACTAAAATGTTCTTTCTCCATTGCACACGAAGTGAAGTTACCGTAAAATGTGAAGGAATCGGTCACGTTTCATGGTTGCACTGTAGAAAGGAGTGTATAATTGTTCTATTGTTGCCCAATAGTCCCTTAGTGTGTCTCTAACGTCATGTCCCATTTGTAAAGTTATCGCCAAAAAGAGAAACATGTCATGCTTGGTCACGTAAGTTTTTGGAGATGGTCCCTCATCTAATTTATCAATATACTGATGGTAATATCTATTAGTTTCATCCACCAGGAGTTGGATAATTTCCATGAAAAAAAGCAAGAAAACTCTCATCGGAGATGAACCAGCTGTTATTCCCTGAGCTTCGTCATTATTGATTCCAGGAGGACTGCCAGTGAAGGGTTGAACACTACTGGCATCTCTTCGATGTTCACGTGGAGGCACCCATCTGGATGACTCTGCGAACCTTTCTGAGGAATCTTCTTCTGTCAATTCCCCCTCATCATCAGTTTTGCTCTCTGTCTCGTAGGCATCAGAGTCAGAATCGACACAAAGTTCCTCCTCTATCTGAACATCCGTAAATTTACGTTTTGATGTCATTTCTATAAATAAGGGTTTAAGTATAAAGACAATATATAAGGGCAAAGGGAGAATGAATATAAAAAAATCAACTTACCAAGGAAAGAATAGAGAGATTTTCACTTTTCTATAAAGAAAAAAATTCTTGTCCCAACAAACGCTCTGTTCGAAAGTCTGCTAACGAATGAATATACGCGGTCTAAACATGCAGAGAAAAAAGGGAGGAAGAAAATAACGGTAAGGGTTTCAAGAAACTCCTCCTATGCCAGGACATTTTTATTGCCCACACATGGAGTGTGAAGTGGGTTACGGTTAGAGAGCAGCTGGGCTAATTGTCTCTCTCTCCCTTACTCTTGGGGTAAGGTCTCCCCACCCCCAGTATTGGAACCTACGGCGTGTTTCCTCAACAAATCTTGAGAAGCGGCTTCTAGGTTGATCCCTCCAAAATTTTACACATCCAGGATGAATGCATCATCTGTAGGCGACTTCCGAAAATAACTGTTCCCATACAGGCACGTGAGGCACCGAACGGGACAATTTGGCATGCCCATACAGGAACGTGAGGTGTTTAAAGGTTAAAAGAAGCTGCTTACTTGTTCTTATCCTTCTGAGTAAAGATACGAAAGGACACTGCTATTGTTTTGCTACTGAACTGCAATTTGCACCATCCAGGTGCCTCTCCCATTGAGGTCAATTTCGAGAAAAGGTGGAACACTTGGGAGAAACCCATGCCAGCAGGTAAGCGGAGGAACTCTTTTAGGTTTTCCTGTTTTCCCCCGCATACCATCATCCATTTTCACATATAAGCTAAACTTTAAAGCTTAGAACTTCAGATACTCTTCCGTGTCATGATAAAGACCTTGGCATGCCACTCTGTGACACGTGTCAGTGGTTTGCCATCCTTGCTATAGGCAAATAATGTAATTCTCCAGGTTTATAAAAAATGCATAGATTTTATTGTTTAATCCAGACAACACAGATATTATGTTGTCACAGATCATGTTCAAGTAAAGCAGCTTAAATTATATACTTATGCTGATGAATAATTCCTAAAATAAATAACCAATATATATAAAGTAAAATAATTTTTTAGACAATTAATTTACAAGTGCTGTTATATCAATGAAAATTACTTCCATGATAAAATTTTATGCATCAATTCACCTCTTCATAGAGGGATTGATGCTGGAGTTTGAGAACTTCAAATCCAATGCTAGTCCAGCCAGGTAGAAGATATCTTGCAAACAACTCTAAGCAGCGGGAATTTGGTTTTAAATATGGCTTCAGTACTTCTGAAAATGAAACAAATTAGGTTAATTGTATCACATTTCATTATAGATAGATTTAAAATTATCTGTATTAAAAAGCATATAAAACATTATGCTGATAAAGGAATGGCCATAACATCAAAAAATCTGATGTGGCCAACACATGACTTTCTCCATACAGAGCAATGAATACTATTACTCTTGACATCACCGTTCTCAGAAATATTTATCAGCGATTACACTAGAGAAAAATTTTAAAACATTTTCAATAGTCTTTATTAAAAACAAAGTGGAAAGAACAAAAAAACACCAACCAAAAAATCTCCTCAGCTCAATGTATCACAAGGTAATTTTAAAGTAGTGACTGATGCTTTGAATTTAGTTGCTATGTAAACAAAAAAAATACTAAATTGCATGTTATAGTAAAGAGTAAACATTGACGATGCGAAACATTTATAATAGATCATTTCAAAAATATATATATAGGTGAGCCTCGCTTAACGCAGGGGATGCGTTCCTGAGGTCTCCACGTTAAGCAAAAATCTGCGTTTGCTGGGAACCATAGCCTTTAGGCATTCAGAGGGAAATAACTTCCCAAATGG
Organism: Uropetala carovei; assembly: GCA_036926305.1. NCBI lineage: Eukaryota > Metazoa > Arthropoda > Insecta > Odonata > Petaluridae > Uropetala > Uropetala carovei. The sequence continues at coordinate 1,357,115 of JAXCHB010000140.1, forward strand.
TATTTTGGACCCACATTCAATGTAAAACATATTTCTACCGGACTTTTAGAACTTAATTTATTAAACAAACTATAAAATTACCTAGTAAACAGTAAGACAAAAAAGCTTTTTAGCGGTAGATGTACATAATTTCAAAATATTTCTCAGAAAACCTACGAAATTTTATTTAAAAAAGAGCACAGGGTCAATTGCTTAGCTTTTTTTCGCTTATTACATAAAACTTGTTGGTAGCATTCAAATAGTCCGTCGCACTTGTGTGAAGTCATTGTGGTCCTCCAACAAAGTCATGCACTGATCGACGATGCTCTTGCAGCTCCACTTATAGATCAAACCCATAGTAGTGCGTGTTGGGTTTTCTGCAATTTATATATCATTATACACAGTGATAAGCTGAAGTCAGCTCCCGCCGGCTCGTTCGAGCCTGTTGTTAATTTTTCTCAGAATTTGCGAGTCGATAGTTAAATTTTTAGAAAATATGAAAATTTATCGATTTTGTCCTTTCAAGTACATTGTGCCCTATCTGATAGTCAATTACCGACAGTGTATGAAATGGAATATATTACAAACCAAACACTTGTTACGCTATGGGAGCGGTATTACTAAAATAGAGCGATATGGTGCCCCTGGCATATAGGCCTGCCACCGTTATACAAATTTCCTAACCCCCCTTTTTTTTTAGAGAGCCGGTTCTTCATTTTTTTCCAGCTCATCACTGATTATATATTATTATACATTATATGAATTCAAACATTAAGATCCCTCCGTGCGTACCACATTTTTTCGTATGTAGATTAAAATTATATAATTTTTTTGTGTAGCGTTGTTTTATTATTATTATTTACTGGTTAATTGTGCTTGCATTGTGCGAGCATTTTCTCTCACCTTAAGTAAAAATAAAAGCTGAAAAATAATTTTCAACGCTTAAGGTTGCATCTTGGCTCCGAATTACGTGTTTTTCTGTTTTGAAAATATTGGGGTATAAACAACCCCTAAAATTTATAATTATAAAACATTTATAGGTTTTTATCATTTTTTACGAATACCTCACATTTATGCGAAATTTCATCAATGTAGCACCTCTAGAAGTGCATTTATATGAATTTCATTGTTTAAACTCTTTTAATTTTTAACAGCCACAGCAATAAATATTTCTAAAATCTTCAACGTTATTTACCACCGGGACATTATTTCCTAACTCTGTTAAAATTTTCAGCTTCCTGGATCTACAGAAAGTACATAAACATTAGTCAATTTGTTAAACATTTGAGAATTTATTACGCCCGAACGAATAAAAATTTTCAAATTTCTATATTCCCGTTTTCATTATTTGGCAAATTCTACCTCTTGAAAAAGTTTCTGCTTCATAGCCCATTTGGAAGTACCTAAACCATGAAATGTTAGTAAAATTGTTTATAATTTTTTACGACCAAGAAAATAAACATTGTTGCAATTTAGCATTTATTCCTCCGATAATTTTTTTTGTTTCACCTGTGTATTAAATTTCAGCTCTCCAACTATAGTAGTTTGGGCCAGACATTAGTATCCTCCTATATCCTATATATATCCTATAGCCTCCTCTGTAAGAAGAGTGCTTATAGAATGATAATGACATGCTAATACGGTAAATTAAAATTGTAATAAAGTAATTGTCGAAAATATAAAAATATAAAAAATATAAATCATCAAAAACATTCTTTACGATCCAATGATGCCAAAGAAACATGAAACATGAATTATATTTCTATTTCCGTTTAACAAATGTTTTCCGCCTTAGGAGATGTTTTTTGTGTTAGACCCATGAAATTTACAGGGAAGAGAGTGAAACTGGCCACCAGACAATGCAATATTATGCAACACTGCTGAAATATCACAATATTTAGGTTACTTTATGAAATTTGAGTAGTGAGAAATTTAAAAAATTATAAGATATTAGACTGTGGTCGCACTGTGCACAAGATAACTATATTTAAAAAAATTTTTAATTTAAAATAAAATCAGCATTATAACGAATCCGCGTTGGCTGGGGCCGCATTAAGCGGGGCTCACCTGTACATATTTCGAAGTTAACTTTTGAGCTAAAATTATTATTTTTTGTGAAATAAGAATACAGTCAACCTCTTTAAGCACCATTATTGGGTAGATAATACTTTCCAATTTCTCTGATAGGTGGTGTCGCTGTGAACTGGAATTTTACGAATAAGTTAAATATCTCCGAAATGGATCATTTTATGAAAATTTGTTTCAAACAAAAGTTGGAAGGAATATTATTCCCTACAACTTTGGTCCTCACAAAGATTACCAACAATGACGTTTTAAGGAGATATTTGACGGAAACCGAAAAAACCGATTATTAATAAATAATTCCTAAACAATAACTGCTATGGAAAATTGTTTCAAATGAAAGTTGTTAGAAATTACATTCTCTATAACCTTTGTATCGAATTGTGTATACAATAATGATGTTTTAATGGAGATATTTTGCCAAAACTGAATCGGATTTCGAATAAACCTTGACTTCCGGTTAACCGGTATTGTCCAAAAACTAATCAGCTATTCGTGCTCATGCCAAAGTGATATATATGAAATTTGGAAATGCTATGGCAGGTATTTTTCGAGTTAGGGCGCCCACAATCACATACACAGACATCATTCCGAAAATAGTCTAAACGTGTTCAAGGAACCTCAAAACATGTATTTCCATTGAAATCTCAAAATCGATTTTTTTTCATGAAAACAATACTTTCTCTATACTACGTATATCGAGAAAGTAAAAACACCATTCTTCAAATGACCCAATATTGAATTAGAAAGATTTTACTGTAATAGTAAAATATCAAGAAAAAAAGAATTACCTAATCAAAACAAAACAAGTTAGGAAAGTGTACAACATATCACAAATGGGCGCGTTTCGTGCGATGGAGTATTAGAAAGAAATTATATACCTGTACGTAAGGGAAATAACGTTTTAAAGTTCTTTTTTCATCATAAATAATCCATTTTCTTCCTATTTAAAAATATTGCATGCACACATAAGGAAATTAAACGTTTGTTTGTGAGATTGTTTATGTTAGCAACAATGAAGTAACCATGCAAGAAATAGTTTCTAAGTTCAATTCGATTTAAGACGTTTTTGTTTGATTTTCTCGAAAACGGCTACTTCTACGATAAAAATGTATAGGAAAGAAAATACTCTTCTTTACTAGTTCTACAACTTTTATTTGAAAAATATTTCCATATGAGCAATACTTTACGAGATATGACGAAAATTTCATTTTTTGTCTCCAGTAAAGTGGTACCCCTGATTGACGTACGTGATTCATTTTTGCGATTTTCTTATTATCTTTAATTTTGAGTCCTTAATATCAAATTTCATGACAATCCATTCAGTAGAAGCCGAGAACAAACATGTGGACGGACGGATGGACGGACCGACCGACGATAATAGACGCTCACACTGTAAGCAAAACGCGCCTAAAAAATCATCAATAGATGCAACTTTTTGTTTCATTGGCATAAGTAGGCATTACTTTTATTGAGGATATTTCTATCTATTATATACATAAACCAACATGAGTTGTATTCAATAATACCTGCTAGTGGAGGCTTGTGAGAATGAATAGCACTTGGAACACTTGCAATGACTTTTCCATCCTCCCAAGGAATCCTCTGACCTTCATCCATATTTTCATTCATTTTTCTCTTTCCAAATACTATCTGCTCAAAGGGTTGCCTACCAGGAGGAGGGTAAAACTGACAAACTGGCTCCCCATACTTTGTAACCTTGAATTAATAAAAACATTATCTGGCATAAAATATACTAGTTGAAAATTAACAGAAGTTTTATTAAGATAGCAGAAACCCAGTGTCAGAATTTAAGGTCAACTTCTACCACCACCAGAGATAGTATGGATGGCTCTTAAACCCATGGACCTGATGAGTAAACTAATCATGCAATTCAATCAAAATGGTTAGAACCTTTTAAAAATGGTCATGTGTTTATCTTTTTAATACTACACAGATGGGATAGTTGTTAGTGTGGTGTAGTTTAATTCCAAAGGTTAATGGATGGAGGGTTCAGAAAATTCATACTGGCACCAAACTCCATATCTGGGGATATGCGACCATAAAAAAACTGCTCTAAGGGGTATGTGACCATTAAAATAAAGATCTTAGGGGTACATGAGTAAAAAAGGTTGAAAACCTCTGGTGTAAGAGATGCCTCCATGAATATGACTACACTAAACAAATTACTACTAAATGGAATTATATCATTTTAAGATAGAGAGGCGTTCTTGGATACACTAGTCTGAAGTATAAAAGCTACATGATTATGCAGTTATCTCCATAAATAATAATATTTATAGTATTGATAATATAATATAAAAACGCTGATCTGTGAGAAATGCAAGATGGTTGACAGCAAAATTTAATTAGACCACTAGAAAATATGTTTTGTCAGTTAGCTAATACTGAACACATTCTATCACAATATATTCTTGGTAGTTGTTAATATTCAAGTGGCACATTTATTTGTTAATGTAAATATCATACCTACCTATGAAGAAAATAACAGAAATATCAAAAAATAACCATGCTATCAGAAATACGTGACGATAAACGACAAGTTGTTGTTATAATTATTAGATTGGAAACAAAATTGCAATTTACGTACAGATCATATTTATACTTCTTAATATTAAATTTGGTTGATATCGGTTAAATGGCTCTCAAAATAACTCTATGTAGTACTGTAAAATTCATGTACATTTTCATGTAAAGTGGTCGTTGATCTGATTACACGATACCACATCTCAGTTTCAATGATCACTGCACTTCACACATTAAATTAATTTTATAGTTACGTAATTTCACTTACCTTTCTTTCAGCGAAAACGACGGGAATTATATAATAAATACTTATGTTTATGTAACGGTTTCTACGATAAAAAATTAGTTTATTTTTTTGTCAATAAGGATCTCCAGTACAACAATCCATTCAATTATCAAGGGAACAGTTTACAATGTTAAAATAAATTGGTGATTTGTTTTTGTTCAGATAGTATTCAAAGAAATTATTCCTCTGATTAATTAGTTAGTTTTTAATTTAAATCTTTTAAAACGTTCACCCCGGCGTGACTCACTGGTGAGTCACACTGAGTTTTCCTATGGGGTGGCGTGGGTCACCGGTGATTCACGGCGCCTGCTCATTTATACATCGATTCATGTGAACCCAGCTTGTGGTTGAGTGTTTCTGTTATCCGTCCCGCCCCATGAAAGGTATCAAAATTTTTTTCTTGGACTTGCAAAAATATAGTAATCTCTCTCTTATCAAAGGGATTTATTTGTATGGTTCTGATTATTAGTTCTTGAGTTAGAGCGCCCACAAGATTTTTAACCACAGACAGACCAACGGACACAGACATCATCGTGAAAATAGTCAAAACGTGTTCTAGGGACCCCAAAACATACACTATATCCGTTGAAATCTTGAAGTCAATATTTTTGCAATTACAATACTTTCTTTATACTACGTAAATGGGGAAAGTAAAAATAAATATCTTCGAATTTGGTTACTTTCTATAAGTGGGCATTTTTTGAAGAACTCATGGAGGGTTTACTATATAAAAGTAAAAGAAAATATTTTTCAATGAAATATACCATTTTAATTTTTTTTATTATATATAAATTATCATAAATAACAAGTATAATATTTTGGTTGAAAATTTGTTTATTATTATTGAAAAGTATAAGAGAAATAAAAATATCCCTAGGAATGAATCTTTTCAAAACAATTTAGGCATAATGGTGGCTGACCTCCATAACTTGGACAATATGTCATTTTTTTTACATTTTTGATTGCATATTTACGACCTTTTTCTTGGGACATACATTCGCAGCACTCTCTACACCTTTTCCTGGTATTTTTTGTGGCTCCTTCATACTTTGTGAGAAAGTGGAGCTTGTCTCTTGATGGTGCAACGTCTCTCACTTCAGGTATTGTTTTATTTAGAAGCTCTTCAACAATCGCTACTCGAAACTGTAATATGCTCATTTTACTTTCATTGGTCCATTTTCGATGTATTACCCAGGCATTTACAAGCATTGTCCCACAAATTAACTCCATCACGATTTTCCTATACCATTTTATCGTTTTTTGCAAGGAGGAATAATAGGACGACATTTGGTCTGAATAATCGACTCCTTTCTTAGCGATATTGTAGCTGTGAACAGCATCAGGTTTTTGTCTTCGGTTTCGGGTTTCTCCTTCCTCAACCAAAACACGCTTGTGTTTTTTGCATGTGGTTAGCATTTGTACTGGTCTTTTATCAGTCCATTTTAGGAATTTTATGCCATCCTTATCTTCAAGGCTTATAATTTCACCCCTTTTTTGTTTTTTTTTGCTTCCGTTGGCAAATTCTTCCTGTTGCTGCGGATGGTACCACACAAAAAGGTGTCTTTTCCCAGTAGTTCTTGCACTAAAGGCACACTAGTATAAAAATTGTCCGTATATACAATACGACCTTCATATAGAAGATCAGTCATTAGTCTCATAACAACGGTGCAGGCATGTCCTTTGTTTGTTGAATTCCCAGTTTTTCCAGAATACACCTCCATATTGTATGTACAGTGGGTGTCCGCTTACCGTGACGTCTGCATTACCGTGATTTTTCTTTTGGAACGCATTAAAAAATATCGGTCAAATCCACTTGACCGTGATTTTCTGAGGCACGCGAAAATTTTTTTTCCATTTCAAACGAGTGAAATTTGATACCGCCTATCAGCGACAAGTATGTACTTGGGAGTAAAGCACTGCACCCACAAGACGTCACGCCATAGAATAGATATTAAATAGAATGTGCACTCAATGTATTTTTAGCACGGTTGCACCGAAGTGAAAAAGAGATGCAAGAAAACATTCTACAGTCACGCGTCGCGCATGACACTTTCTTGTCAGTCAAGGGAGTATAGACCCGTGCTTTGCGTATTTTGGGATTTCGGAACAATTGAACAACTTTTATTATTAAAAGCGAACTATAGTGATTCAATATACTTTTTTGAATTGGTGAATTGTTGATACCAGTGCATTATACTGTACAGTGTTATTAATACATGATAATAATAATTCTGATTATATTAAAGTTTTAATTGTGAAAATACCTAGTTATGGCGCACCCACAAAAACAGAAAAGTGATGCTAGTGAATCTGTTTCAAACAAAAGCAAAACTAGTGCATATAAAAAGTTTACGGATTTGAATACGAAATTTCGTATCATTAAACAAGCTGAAAGAGGTGAACGTGTGGCTGATATTGCACGCCGATTTAATATATGTCATGGACAACTGTGAAAGACATTATCATTAGTAAGGACAAATACCGTGAGATTGCAAAGCACGCACAAGGCTTCATAAAAGTGGTTAAGCCAAGGGAGGAAATTTTACTGCTCATTGAAAAGAAACTGCCCAAGTGGTTCGCAGACAAACGTGAGAAAGATACAGATGTGTCGGCAGAAATGATTTGTGAGAAGGCGCGGACCATATTTGTTGATCTGAAAACGGAAGATCCAAGTTGCACACTCGAATTTAAAGCAAGTTCTGGGTGGTTTAGGCGATTTAAGAAGAGAACTGGTATCAAACCAACTACCAGGCATGGGGAGGCAGCATCAGCAGATAAAGCTGCAGCCAACGAATTCGTGGGAAATTTTGAAGAGCTTGTCCAAGGTTATTCACCTTTCCAAGTGTTCAACTTCGAAGAAACTGGTCTCTTCTGGAAAAGGATGCCCAAAAGAACATACATTATGAAGGATGAACAGAAGTTGCCAGGATACAAAGCATCGAAAGATCGTCTCACGTAGATGTTGGGATCGAATGCCTCGGGAGACTTCAAAATGAAGCCACTCCTTGTCTACCATTCCGCGAACCCGAGAGCATTGAAGAATGTGATTAAGTCTCGACTCCCAGTGATTTTTAAGAGTAATCGAAAGGCGTGGGTGACCCATGAAATTTTTCAAGATTGGGTTGTGAATTATTTTATGCCAGCAGTGCAGCGATATCTTCAGAATAAGAACTTGGCGAAGAAGGCTCTCCTCTTTGTCGATAACGCATCATCTCATAGCTTAGACCTTGAGTATGCCCCAGAATTCATAAAAGTGAAATTTTTGCCCCCGAACACAACTTCATTGATTCAACCAATGGATCAGCATGTCACCGTGGACTTTAAGACGAAGTACCATAAGCTCACGTTCCAACGTTTCGTGGCGACCGATGGAGAATGCAAGCCGACATTAAAAGAATTTTGGAAGAGTTATAAAATCAGAGATGCTATAGATAACATTGGTAAAGCATGGGAGAACGTGAGCCCGAAATCGTTGTCAGCGGCATGGAAAAATTTGTGGCCCCAAATTGTGCCTGATTTTGAAGGGTTCAAACCCACTGAACAAGAGCAAAAAGAAACTGAACAAGTGGCACAGCTTGGAGAAAATTTCAGCCTTGAGGTGACATCGGGAGATGTGGAGGAGCTTGTCCAGTCTCATTCTGAGAACCTCTTTGAAGAAGAAATTCTTGAAATCGACGAAGAAGTTATGTCAGAACCTGTATATACAGAGGCTACTAAAGAACTCACTGTGCAAAATCTGAAGGAAATTGTTGCTGTGGCGCACAGATTGAAGTCATTATTGTCTTCATATGACCCTCACCATGACAGAGCATTCAAAGCTTGTTTGGGAATTGACTCTCATATCGAGCAATATGCGTTTATCCTGAATGAGATGACGAAACCGAAGCAGACGAAAATTGATTCGTTCTTTAAGAAGAACTTGACTCCCTACTCCCCACCTTCAGAAGAATGTCAAGAATCTGTCCCCTCCACATCAGGCATCCAAAAATTTTTTACTGTTCATCGAGTTAATGAACTCTGATTCTGTTGATGGGGTTGTGTTTTTTTAGAACAGGTTGCCAAAGAAAACATTTTTTTCATTAAAATTTTTTGTTATAATTTTCAAGTTTTTTTATTAAAATGCAATGGATAATTGTGTTTATAAGTATTATTTTTTGTTTTTAGTGCAGGTTTCCAAAAAAGACATTTTTCATTTAAATTTTTCAAGTTTTTTATGAAAGTGCAATTTAAAGTTGTTTATTTTAACATATGTATTTTCTTGAAAAATAAAAGGTGATGAAGAAATTTTTTTACATATTCTTTATTAAAACAGCATCTATATATCATTACTAGCAGCCTGTTGCAGCTATGCTTGCAAATAATCTAAATAGTTCGGCCCTAGATTAGATCTTCTTTGTTCCCTATTTCTTTGACTTTCTTGTAATCTCCGCTCCTCATCTATACGGGCAATCCTATGAATTTCCACATCTCTTTCTCTCAACTGCTTTGATTAAATCGTTAGAAACGCTTCCCATATGCAGTCAACAGAATAATTGTCCTTACGTTGCTATGCTTCATTAATTTTGATGTTCATACATTCCATGCGAATAACGCTTTTCTTTCATCTATTTGAAGGTTTAATTGGCCTTAAATGAATCGGAGGCAACAATGAGAGTCTCCTTGGCAACGCCCGGAATGAGTACGAAAAATCCACAAAATTTTGAAAAAGAATGTATTTCTGAAAAATTCAACCGTGTAACATGTAAACATTGCAAGAATAAGATAGTATAGAGCTTAGCCGTCAAATAAAGTAAGAAAGAAGAAAATCGGTGCATATTTACATATTTTAACGAATGAAGTAAATCTTTCACTCTGAAAAATCGAAAATCTCGTGTACGTAAACTTATCTCTTACTATTATAAAAATGACGTGATGTCTGTCTGCTACTCAATCATGCAAAAACTATTGCACCGATAGAGCTGAAATTTTGCACTGACATAGCTGGGACATCTACTTAAGACAAAGGCTTTAAACAAAATTTGTTCGCCATCTTGAAAAAAAATGGTGGCCTGCTATCTCAGAAACGGTTAGTCCAATTCTAACCAAATTTGATGAGATGGTCTGTGGGCCTATTTAAATAGTAAAAAGTATATTCTGAATTTCATCCGCCATATTGAAACAAAATGGCGGCATGCCATTTTAGAAAGGTTTAGTCTGATCCTATTGCCGATGGTGGGTGGGCCAGTGGAGGGGGCATGAGAGTACTTGATGGATACGGTGGTCAACGATGGCTCCACCAATGCAAACGATCTGGGCCAAATGGTCATCCTGCCGTCCACGTTCACGGGCAGCTCGCGCAACATGCATGAGCAAGAGCAGGACGCACTCACCTATGAGGCACTACGGCCGGCCCGACCTCTTCATCACATTGACGTGCAACCCGAAGTGACCAGAAATAATAGCAGAGTTGCTGCCGGGACTTAAGGCGGTAGATAGACACAACATTGTGGCCCGTGCCAAAAAATATTGTTTACAAGCAAGCTTTGAAATAAATATTAAAACATATTTTTCTAATTTATAATGCCTTCATCCTTTGGTAAAAAATGCACAAAAGGTGAAATGATTGTATTACCATATAATACATAATTTTATTCGCCAAACGTCTGCCATAACCCGGGCATCACCGGGTACTTTCATCTAGTGGGAAAATAAAATTGTCTCCTGGATTCAAATCCGGGACACTTTATATATATATCAATGACAAGAACAAGTTGGGAGAAGAATATCAGAATTTTACAGCTGAAAATAAAAACCAAAGACATTTACTAAACGACAACAGAATATTCACTAGAAATGTAGTATATGATGAAATATTTCATATGTAATAGTGTGCTATTAATTATTTTAAGTTCAAATATTAATAATGAATCTATCTATAATTCTTCCGGTGATATTTCAATGGACATTACACTAGTTGATAATAATATTGTAGTACCTCTAAAAAGGAATGAATACAACAAGAAAGGAATAATGCACACATCATGTGTACAGTGGTGGACATAAAAACTGCACACCCTTGCGAGCGCTCCACCGAAATTTCAGTGAACTACTAGTCTCGAACGAGCTGTCACGCGATATGGCAACAGAGATGGTAGAGGAGGGCGTGAAGGGTCTTCTTCCTCTCTCTCCCCCCCTTAGAGAACGGTTTACGGTTCTCTCCTAGCTCTAAAGGATCGGATATTTTCCCTCAAGATAATGGTTTTGAATTCAGTAGCGCTTACTTTCCCCATTGCGGTAACACGTGAATGAGTGTCAGATATAATTCTTTTCATTTCAAAATTAGTTAGAATCGAGACATGAACTCAGGAGTTTAACATACGGACGTCAAAAAGAACGATGTTTATTTTTCCATTCAAGGGAGTGTTTATATGGGGCGAGAAACTTCGTGATTAGTCGTTCGAGAATTCACGACCGCTTTCTCGATTCGTGTAAACGCGGCTATAAGAATCGAAAAGAATACACATTCTAACGCCTTAACAATGAAAAAATGTTATTTACCACTACTACTTAATGCATTATTTCGTTGCTTCGACGCCAAATACATATCTGTTTTTGAAAGCTATTAGTTGAATTTGAACAATATCTTTATGCTATTTTACAAAGCATTTATTTATAGTTTTTCTATACACGAAAGAGCTTTTGAGGATTCTTCTCAGTTATATGTCGGGATTACAATCACTCAGATAGGCAAAATGAAAGAATAAGTTTACAATAGCGCAATAGGAATCTTTTTTGGAAGGCTAGGCAGGCGTGGGTTAGGATAAAGGGGCGGAGACGGGTATGGGAGCCGGTGGGAGATGCCGACAAGAGTTCGTAGATGGTAGAAAGGTTGCAGGTAGCAAGCAATGGGGGGTGAGTGGCGAAAAGTGTACTCATGGATAATGGAAGCAATATTTCTTGGAAGAACATAGAGTTATCTCAAGTTTTTCTCAAGGTGGCTCTTATTTACCACATGCAGGGCTTCCACAGAAAAGGAGGTTTTTGTGGTTTTGCTCCAACGACGTTATTGTCCACAGATCAAATGGAGTTCTTTTTAAAAAAAGTTTAGTTAGGTTGTTATAATTTCATTTAAAATATAAAATGAAGTAAATATTCAAGGTTTTGATCGTTCAACGACACAAAAGCAATACAACTTCCCTACGCGGATGGAGTTTTTTTTGCGTATCGTCTCATGAGTAAATATTGGAAGGTAAGGAACAAACAAGTCCAAACACTTGAGCTGTGGATTTCCTTCTTCCTTTCGAACGGTGAAATCTTTCATTCGCAACAAAATTTCACCATTCGGAATTCCTTGAAGTGGATGAGGGAAAAGGACCGAACTTGAACCTAAATGGCAAACACTCAGTAGTCATTGAACTATAGCTATCAGTTAGTCGGCGTATTCTTTCCGCCGACTTTTGCGAGTTTTTGCAGCGTTGGCGTAACTTACACGTTTGCTTGGTCGCATAAATACGCGTATACTTCGTAGAATTACGAAAATAAACGTAGATGCAATCATATTGCAGAGAATTTACTATCGATACTCACAATTTATATAACCTGATCAGAAATCCTCGTGTAAGACGCGCACCCCCTTTTTTCCCCGGCGTTTCGGGAAAAATGTGCGCGGGGTACACGAGTAAATACGGTAATTCCTATTTAAGAATGCTAGTAATTTTATCGTTTAAAAAAATGTTTCGTTTATTAAAGTTATTTACTTAACTTTTGGTTACACATAATTCATAAACTTAAATTTAATAGTTTCTCACTTAATTCCTGAAATGTTACGTTTTTCGTAGTTTTCTATACTTTGTTATTTTTTAAAATTGCTTATCTAAGTGCTAGGCATCCCGTCATATAACTGACCAAAATTCTCCTCCTATGTAAATGAATAAAGATATTGTTCAAATTCAACTTATAGTATTCATAAACAGATATTGGGCGTCGAAGCAATGAAATAATACGTGAAGTAGTCGCAAATAAACATTTCTCATTGTTAAGGCGTTGAAATGTGTATTCCTTTCGATTCCTAATAAATATTTATGCTAACTCGGAATATAATTAATTTAATCTTGAATGGAAAAATAAACATCGTTCTTTTTGACGTCCGTATGTTAAACTCCTGAGTTCATGTCTCGATTCTAACTAATTTTGAAATGAAAAGAATTATATCTGACACTCATTCACGTGTTACCGCAATGGGGAAAGTAAGCGCTACTGAATTCAAAACCATTATCTTGAGGGAAAATATCCGATCCTTTAGAGCTAGGAGAGAACCGTAAACCGTTCTCTAAGGGGGGGAGAGAGAGGAAGAAGACCCTTCACGCCCTCCTCTACCATCTCTGTTGCCATATCGCGTGACAGCTCGTTCGAGACTAGTAGTTCACTGAAATTTCGGTGGAGCGCTCGCAAGGGTGTGCAGTTTTTATGTCCACCACTGTACATAAATGCATGGCAGAGGCATTCTTTACAATTTATGCAAGCAAAATAAAAAAATAATAGCTTAATATAATGCTAAACACTGCAATATGATACATCAGAAGAGATGCCAAGGAAATATGGAATTTTTTATTTACAGATTTCTTTTCTAATCAAACAATAAAAAATTATTTAAAACATAGGTACCGCACTGAATTTACTGAGTATTACTGGATATGAAGAAAGACTAATGCAAGAAGTGCTATGAGATGGAGATTTGAGGAAACATTATTAAGATGGGAAAATTTTCAGATAATCAGGTAACCATAGCAGGAATTGAAAAGGAACTCCAGAAAATAATTAAAATAAAGTACAGGCGACTCCCGAGATTCAACAGTTCGAGATTCGACAAATTCGAGATTTCGACCCAGCCGATCGAATTGGGAACTACCATATCTGCCCTAATAGAAACCGACCACGGATTTTATCCGACCCCAGATTTTATGACCCCCCAAAATTTCCATTTTTTGTCAAAAACCTAATTTCGTAGATTTTATGCTGAAGTGTGCCGGACATTCATGCACATCTTAGAATACATTATTCGAGATTGAAGAAATGAGTGGGAAATGGTTCAGTTGTTGACATTTTGAAATATTACTCCAATTAATAATTTTGAATTGTTGAATAATGTTTCACATTCAGTGACAATAATTTCATTCATCTTCATTTTCACAAAAGGGCAAATATAGTAATAGCGATCTCACCAAGATAATTTTTCATCCAAGTCTATTTCCAATGAAATTAGCATTTACATTGCCTTAAGAAATTGCATTTTTATAATTATACACGTTCCATGTAGTTTTACCGAAATTCAAACAGTTGAGCATTCAAAGCAGTCATCGCATTTTGCGTAATCATCTGCATAGTCAAAACACGCAAATAATGTGACCACTCAAATAATATAAAAAACTCAGCCTTAAACGGTAACAAAGCACAGGTAGTGCTAAATTCAATATTCTAGCCTTTATTATTTATTCATTAATATTCATCGTAGGTCAAATATTTACTTTATGAAAAATATACAGTAAAACCTCTTTATAACGAAATTGAAGGGACCTAATTTTTGTCCCTTTGTTGTAAGGAGGTTCTTTGTATAGAGGTTTTTTCAAGATCACCATATTTGCACTTAATTATTATTATTATTGTTTGTAATTTATATCACCACTAAACATTTTATAAAAGGATATTTCCACTACGTTTATTTTATGACAAAAACAATATAAATAATATGCATTTTGTCATTCCTGTGTGTCTGCGCTACAGAGCTATCCCTATTAATTATCTAAACTTGGATAACTTTCTACTGACTTTACATATTTAAAATATTAGAATGGGCATGAGCATTAGAAACAATAGTACATCAATAAATAGACAAATATTAGAAAACTAGTAATGCCCTAGTAATAAAAAAGTAATAATGTTTTTAGAGTGGCTAGATTCCACCTGGCTTTAAATTTTTGTAGCCATCCATTGGAGGCCTGGAAATTATCTATGCCCATTTTTATTGAGAAATCTCTTGCATGTTGCTGCAAAACGGGTCCTGATATAGGGATATTTGAGGCTCTTGACTTCATTACCCATTCTGGAAGTCGGCACCATTGGCCGTGCATAAGATTAAACGTATGCTACAATGCATTTATTAAGCTACAAAATGTTTTTATTTGAACAAATCTGCCCAAAAGTTTATAAGTTAAGAACATTTGTTTGAAATCAAACATTTTTATTTAAATATCGTACATTAAATCCGGCCACGAGCACCCAACAAGGGATTTTAATTCATACGATGAAGATTAAATACTCGAAAGATATACATTATGTATTAGCATTTATAATTACTGTATTTAATTGACTGTAAGCCGACCCCACTTTTCACAAGGCCACAGAAGGAAAAATTTTGATTTTAAAGTGCTTAGACAGCTGGGGTAATTTATTTCAAAATACCAACAAGTATGAACGCCTCAGATTTTCAGTTCGTAATTAAAAAAGAGTATTAACTAAAATTACGGCGACATAAAATACATTTTATTCACTTATTCATAACAACTCTTACTAAAAGAGTAATTTGACCTCGTTATCCCCCGGGATCTTATTCTCGTAAAAAATAGCCGTTTCTCGTAAATCAAATACGACACCGTATTACATAACATACAATAGTACTACACGATCCTATTCACTTTCATTCTTAAATTATTCTCCCAAGTTGGCTGCTATGCCGCTAATGCACGAGGAAGTGACTATTCGCTCGGGAAATCCCAGTATGCACATTCTAGACATACTGAAACAAGATAGGGGAGGGGGGTAGGAAAGGCAAATGTTTCGATTCACGAGTGAAATGAAACATTGTGTACATATGTAGCTTCTTACGCATACGAGCTCTAGCGCTGTGTTTTTTTACTTTGACACGCCACATATTATTTACATAATCTATCTCTTCGTAGGTGTTCAGTCATTTTGATTCTTTTTTGCATACATTTAAAGTAGATAGTTTACTTCCACTTTAGTACACTTATATCTTGCGTTATAATGTAACTACGGACATAAATTCATTCACTACTTTTTTTACACCGATTCTAAGCCGAGTGGCGATTTCTGCGGTGGTAAAAATGTAAAAAAAGATCAGCTTACAATCGATTAAATACGGTAATTTTCGTACTTAATCATACATATTTATACTTACATAAAAATAAAACGATTACAATTTGCAAAAACACAAGAACATGTATCATCAGCGTATCATGATCGTCAGTGAGACTGGTGAGTCCTAGTAGTGGTACAAATAGTACCTTTAACATGTAAATAGATGGCATTGATTACATATGGTGTCTGCTTTATATAAGTGCATAAAATCCATTAACATTTATTTTTATTTATAACTTTCGCTGTATAGAGGTTCATTTTTAGTGGAACGGGTGCAATTTATATTTTGTAAATGAGAGATTTCATAATTATCGGAGGTTCATAATATAGAGGTTTTCTATATAGTTAAGCTAATGAAATTGTGCGGACTGGCGCTGCATTTCGTTATACGGAGTTCTTCGTTCTAAGGGAGTTCATAAGGAAGAGGTTTTACTGTAGTACTATCATTTGAACGCGATGGCAATGAAAGACGTGCTGCCATCTATGGGTGACTACAAGATTTAACCCTAACCCAAATTTTCCTCGGACTCGCATTTAAGCCGAGAGGTGATTTTTTCATGATAGATTTTGATAAAAAACATCAGCTTGTATTCGGGCAGATACAGTAGTTTATGCGAAGTAATTTTTGTCCCGACCAACCACGTGAGGTTTAGTTTCAGTGTAGACATAGTTATTTCTGATCTAATTCTTTGAATTTGTGCTGATTTCACTCTTTTTTCTGTTAATCTTTTATTTAAATTTATTTATTTTATTGATTATTCATAAATTTATCACTTGACATGATATCTAAAAGGAAATGTAATAGTGATAATGCAAGTGAATCAAATAAAAGAGTGTCGTTGAACTATTAGCACTTATGTGAAACAGAAGGAGAAAATTCTAGAACATGTGATAAAGTCACGTAATTTGATGGCTGGTTTGACAGATTTAGAAGAAGGACAGGTTTGCATAACCTTAAATTAACTGGTGAGGCTGCAAGTTATTTTGTGCTTTTTAATAACTTTTATATTAATTTCACTGCGATATATAGCTGTACGTATAAATAGATGTATGCAGGGATGTACTGCAGATGGCTCGCTCCGGCTCGCGTGAGTCATTTGTAACAAACAACTCGCGCGAGCCGAGATGCGGGAACTTATCCCCCGATTATAACATGAAAATCTATTGAAAAACGGTGTTCGACATTCGACAATTCGAGATTCGACCACATTTTCAGGAACGCATCCCTGTCGAATCTCGGGAGTCGCCTGTATAGAATGAAAATATGTAATTATAAAAAATCTAAAGTTGTGAGAATATCAGTAGAGTACTTGAATAATAGATTGGTAGAAAGCAATACAATATTTTAAGAAAAAGGTTTTAATGGCATACTTTAAGACCAGAGAGTGTAAAATAAAATAAAATTATTTCTTCAAATAAATGCAACTCTATACAAACCTTTACCCAGAACCATCTGCCAATGAAATCCAATCCCCACTGCGGGAATATCTTCTTCTCTAAGGTTTCCATGTTACTCTCTGAATTAGTACACCAAACAGCTACCAATGCACCAGGGTTAAGAAAATTGCCCACAGGCACCAAAGCTAGTTCTTCATTGTGCATCATCTGATAGCTGTGAATTAAAAGATACTTTCAAAAACCTTCATAAATGATCTACTGAATACAATACAATAAAGGATCCTTTAATCTAAAAATATAGTTATAATTTACCATTGTATTTTAAATATTTCATAAAATACATCACTGCAATCAATGCATAGTTTTTATAACTAGAAAATGTGATAAATATAGCAACCTCGCTTAGCTATAGCACAAATACAGTGAAGTTTGAAGTTGAAGGACCTATAAAATGACATCTTTGAATTATCCAAACTGTCTAAAACATATGAACCTTACTTAATATCCATGATTCAGACATAAGTATGTCTTGAAGAATTGTTGCATCTTATCTATTCTCTCAAAAATACATTGGATTGCTGATGATTTGTAAACTGGGCTGTAAATGCATAGTTAGCCATTGACATACGATGACTAAATCCTTCAGTAACCCACCGTGGCCAAAGTTAAATAGGAAAAAATTTGCTGAATTACTCTAATACACCGTATTTACCTGAAAGGAAGACTATGTTTTTTCCAAAAAATGTCCGCAAAAAAATTAGGGATCGTCTTAAAATTGAGTACAAAGTTTATGGTGAGAAAAATGCGTGCATTTTAAACACCACATGGAACACCCAGATTTCGAGTATATGTCCATGAAAACGCCTTTATAAATGCATACAACAATACATTACATTTAATTAATTACTATAATACATTAAAAATTTGTCATCATAGTTCTTAAAGTTGCACAAAGTACGAAAGAGTACCTCCGGGGTACTGATGGAAGGGGTGTGTTTATGGTTGGGTAGGGAATCTGATATGTGCGAAAACGTATATGGTTAAGCAAGGATTGGCAGCCGTATTTTAGGCATCTTGTTACATTTTAAACATGTCTATATATTACAATTAAAAAATCTTCTACCTTTCGATTGGTGCACCAGTGGCAGACAAAAGTACACCTTAATTTTAAAGAGCAAAAAGTTTATGAAAGAACTCCATTAGTACTCGCTTCGCCAAGTTTTAATGTGAAGGGAAGACTAGTTATTATTTTTTAGTTTAAAATAAGTTACCCCAAAGGACTGAAATGACTGATTGTGTAGAGAAGAAAGGCACGGCTGTAAAAGGGAATGCATCAAACAGAATAAGACGAAGTTATGACAGAAATTTTAAGTTAATGGTGGTGCAGTAAGCTGAAGAAACTAATAATTGTGAGGCCGGGAGGAAATATAATGTGACTGTGGCAAATGTGCGAAGATGGAAGCAAATAAAAGAGAAACTTGAAGGTGCTAAATCGACATGGAAATCATTTAGAGGACCCAAACGAGGTTGATTTCATGAATTAGAAGAGGAATTAGTAAACTTTGTGCATAATCAAAGAACAGACAAAAGACCAGTATCGCGAGAAATCGTTAGAATGAAAGCTCATGAATTACTGCGATCGCTAAACATCTCACCTCAAGAATTCAAGGCTAGTAATGGATGGTGCGTATGAACATCTACCTTCTGATTACACAGAAAACCTGATTGCTTTCCAGAAGCATGTACTGTAATTTTCCGATTATAATACATTTTTTCTCGAAACAGTTGACAAAAAGTTAGGGTGCATATTATATATGGTTATAAATGCATGCAACTTTTTTAAGTATGGAAATAATTTATATTTTCGAACATGTTTTTACCAATAAATCGTACATTTCAATGCATTTCGATAACATTCCTTAAAATATTGTTTTTAAAAACAAAAATAAGAATATTTATTTATTTACTTTAGCTGTCAGAATTACTAAAGCCTAGGAATTCATTACCACTCCCCTCAATGTCCTCAAACAGTTCCTCGGCTATCATGTGATGTTCTCTCTCATCGTCTACGTAAATTGTATCGCCAAGAACATTTTACACACCTCGATCAGCTTGTATGAACGATGTCGCTAGGCAGCAAAGGACAAACTGTTATTCTAACCGACCAGGTTAATACAAAAGGCAACATTGAGACTGAGGTTTTTATACATTGTATCGATCCTTAATGGGAGTCAGAACGTAACGTGATATTTTTGTAAACTCTCTCACACATATCTAGTTTGGCAGCAAAGTGCGAACTTCTATTCCAACCAACCAGATTAATACAAAAGGTGACATTGAGACAAAAAATTTTTTTTTATACAGCGTAGCGATCTTTAATGGGAGAGTCAGAACGTAATGTGATATTCTTGTTAACTCTCTCACAAATATCTCATATGGTGGCAAGGCGAGAACTGTCCCGATGCTACACATAGTCAAGTAAAATTACACTGATCTTTTACAAAAAAATAGGTGCATGTTATATATAGCGATAAGAGAATTTTCATATTTCACTCATGAAAACATGGGTGCGTATTATATAGGTTGCATATTATAATCGGAAAATTACAGAAATTGGGTTTCGGAAAATTTACGATTACCTCCTGAGCCAAATGGGTAATGCAGATGAGACACATTTATTTTGACATGCCATCCAATTATACAGTTAACGAAAAAGGCACAAAAAGTATCACTATAAAAACTTCCAGGAATGAAAAAATACGAGTTAGCAGATGGCACGTAGTTGCCGGCGTATGTTGTTTTAAAATGCAAAACAATGCCTAGGGAACTGCTACCTAAAGGAATAATTGTTAGCTCTGTGTGTTGATTGGTATTTAAAAGTTTTTCGTAAATAGACCTTGTTTTTTTAGGGTTCATCTTCCTTTCGGGTAAATACGGTACATTAATTGTGAACTATGAATAAAAACATTCAAATAAAAAACACTAGTAAAGATATTAAGTAAATAATTATAAGATAAACATTTTTCTTCAGAGGTATAATTATACACATGCCAAACAAAATAAAAAATATTATGACATGATAACTGAAAAAAAAGTTAAATCCCAGAACTATTTCAAAGCCTTATCTGACAAGATCACATTAAACACTTGAGAGGAGCTCTCCAGGCAATCTTTGTGGATGTGCCACCTTGTTATATTTTAATACTGACTCTCCCTACGTCAAAATTCAATGCCTTACACTAGCATTTTCCTTCACAGATACACAGTGTCTCGGACCCCCGTTATTTGGCATCCCAAAATCCAGCAGGACCTGAAGTTTGGCAAAAACTTGTGTGGTAACCAATTTGAAAGTGGAAGATAACGGAAATTTTTGCAATCTCAAAAAAGAGACAATAATTGCACTGCTGTTTTATTGTTGTTCTTTTTGTTAGAATATGCTGTGTTTCAAGAATATAAAATCTTTGTAGTCCTCTTTTTATAAAAATGTCGAAAAAATCAGTGGTAAAACCTGTGGTTATCATAAATGCAAAGAGGAAGCACTTAACACTTAGTATTAAGAAGAAAATGGAATTGCTACAGCGTTTAGAGAAAGGTGCTTCAGTAAAAACATTGTGCAATGAGTATGGTGTTAGGTCATAGACTGTTTATGACTTGAAGAAGCAAAAGAGTCAATTAATGAAATTTTACGCAGAATGTGATGTTCCGAAGTTAATGAACAACAGAAAAACACTCCATCAGTCAAAAACAATCGACGTGGATAAAGAGTTACTAAATAAAAAGCGGCAGCTGATCATGAAGCCACAGAGGAATACTTGAAAGAATTTTCTTCAATGATATCGAATGAGGGTTTAACAACAGAACAGGTGTACAATGCAGATGAGTCTGCATTGTTTTGGCGCTATAGTCTCAGAAAAACATGTAACGGCGGGTGAGTCAGCACCAACGGGATTCAAAGACTCCAAGGAACAGCTTACTATATTGGGGTGTTCAAATGCAGCATGAACCCATAAGCGTAAATTGCTCATTATTGGAAAGAGTCAAAATCCTAGGCCTTTCAAGGGGATAAGGGTATTTCCAGTTGTTTATAAGGCTAACAAGTGTGTATGGATGACAAAGCAAATTTTTCTTGATTGGTTTGAGACCCATTTTGTCCCCAAAGCCAGGACTAACTGTTGTCTGTAGGTCTTCCTGTGGATTGCTCATTAAAGACAATGTTTATGGTATTTATTTACCTCCTAACTGTACATTGCTTATGCAACCAATGGACCAAGGCATTCTTCAGGTATTGAAAACTATATACAAGGCTGAATTCATGCAAAAAATGAATATTGCGTGTAACAAAGGAATAAGAGTGACCCAATTCCAAAAAGAATTTAACATAAAGGATGCTATTTGGAATGTTGCAAAGGCCTGGGACAATGTTTCCCAGACTACTTTGTTGAATGGACGGCACAATTTATGGCCATCCACCAAATTTCTAAATGATGATGATGAAAATGAACCCAATTTTGAAGGTTTTCCTTCTTCTGAAGAAAGTGAAATTGTTGAAGACTTATTGGCATTTGCAAGAAGGCTGTCATGTGATACAGCAAAATTGGTAGATACAGAAGCTATTGAAGATTATTTAAACATTGACAACGGAGCTCCAGTTTACCTCCAACTAACAGATAGTAAATTTGCAATATGGTTATGAATCATAATATAATGAATGCGAGTGATACCAAAGGAGATGATGAGGAGTTGAATGAATAAGTATCCATTGACAGGTGTATACAATTAACAGAAGAACTAATTCATGGAATGGAACAGATGAGTTTTATTACAGAGCAGCATATTTTGTTGGTTTAGAAAATACAAGAAGTGTTCCAGAAAGATAGACCAAAACATGTGATACAACAGACTCTGAAGGACATGTTCAAGAAGGTTTCAACAGAGCCTCAACCTTCAACTTCTTCAGCCTATACCTATACTGCAGCTACAACTTCGCATATCCATTCTGATGATAACTGTTCTTTGGATGAGTTTACAGAATAACTGTCCCAGCAAAATTTCATGGCTTTGCTGCGGTTCATGATTAAAACCTCGAGATGAAAAATTATTTCTGTTTTCAAAGTTTTATTTGCGAAATTTTTATATTTAAATAAAATAAGGTCTAGTGTTTGAAATTAATTTGGGGATTTTTAATTTAAATAAATATTGGATGTGGTTGATTCATTTTCTAGGTAGCATGTGAGATCAGCTCTCTTTTAACCCTCCGGTACTCGCACGGGGTAGATTTCTACCCCACCCATCACATTTTATGACGGTTTCCCTTTCGTTCGGTTTTCGCTGGCCCCTCCTTTTCAGTAGCTGGAATGACACATGTGCGGAAGGTTTTTAGGCATAAATCTGTAGTATTGTGTCGACCGTTTCTGAGTAAGGACGCTTTTTCTTAGACGGCATAAGGCGATCTGAGACGGACATCTGACATATATCTCCTTTTGTGGAAAATATTGTTGCTATTTCGGAAAATTAGTTTTTAATACAACAATTGCTGATTTTTTATAATTCTGTCCCACCCTGAACAACTTTTAACAGATAACTATATTTTTGAGGTTAGTAAAAAACTTTTTTCTTTTCACTTTCTCTCTCCATATACAATATTATTTATAGTAAATACTGAAAATTTTACATACTAATTGTTTCACATTCATTTATTTATACTTTTAGATGTCAGGTTTGAATACAGAAATGGATTTTCAACAAAGAGCATTTCTTTTAGACCAATCATCAGATGAAGAAATTTCTGATCAAGATGTGGGATCTTCAGAAGGTAGCGCCAATGAATCGGAGCATGCTACAGACATGGAGCAATAAATTTCCAATTCAGAAATTGAGGATTTGCATGAGAGCAAGGAAAATGTTTGGTATGGAAGAGATACTACTACGAAGTGGAGGAGAGAGGAACCACACCGTAACATAAGAAATCCTGGTTATAACATTGTATCGCAAGCACCGGGCTTCAAGAGGGTGAAAGATAGCGTGAAAACCTCTCTTGAATGTTTTGGTCTAATTTTAAATACGGACATATTAAAACACATTGTAAATTACACTAACATCCAGATTGATAAAACAGCACACATTTACTCTCGTGAAAGGGATGCAAGACATACTGGCAAATAAGAAATCGAGTGCCTCTTTGGTCTTCTTATTTTCGATGGAGTTTATAGATCAGGTCAGCAAAATGTAAAAGATTTGTCAGATCAAAGTGGACTAGGCATTGAAATTTTTTTATACTTCAATGAGTTATCAAAGATTTAGATTTCTTCTGCAAAGCCTTCGATTTGACAACATAAATGATAGAGTAGAAAGAAAGGAACTCGATAAATTGGCACCAATAAGGGAAGTTTTCGATTTATTTGTACAGAACTTCCAGAAATGGTACATGACAGGAGAATATGCGATAGTGGATGAGACTCTTGTTGGATTCTGGGGATGGTGCTCCTTCACACAATATTTGCCAAGCAAGCCCGCAAAGTATGGGATAAAAATATTTGCCCTGGTAGATGCAAGGGTCTTTTACACCTTCAACCTGGAGATATATGCTGGGTTGCAGCCCCAGGGTCCTTTCAAACTAGACAATATGCCGAGAGAGGTCGCAAGACGGTTGGCTGGCCTAATCCTTGGGACAGGGAGAAACATAACCGCTGACAATTGGTTTTGTAGCGTTCCCCTTGCTGAAGATCTGCATACGAAAAAAATAAAGTTGGTGGGAACAGTAAGAAAAAACAAGAGGGAGTTGCCACCACAAATTATAAACACTAAAGGCAGAGAAGTGAAAAGTAGTTTGTTTGTCTTTAGAAATAAAATGACTGTTGTGTCATACATTCCAAAGAGAGGAAAGAATGTAATTCTAATGTCCACAATGCACCACCAAATAAGTATTGACAAAACAAGGAGAGACGAAAGAAAGCCCAAAATACAGTAAAACTCTGTTATAACGCACCTCACTATACCGCGGATTCGGATATAACCCTGAAATGATTCCATTTATTTTCTTCGTAAACAAACTTGTTTCAAAGTTCACCACGATTTATTTTTTTGTAAACAACTTTATTCAAATTTTACCGCGATTTATTTTCTTCGTAAATAACTTGGTTCAAATTTTACCACGAATTATTTTCTTCGTAAATGCCATCAGCTGTCGTGCCAAAAGAAAATATCGGACTATTTTAAAAACACCGATTAAAGTAAAGTAACCATTTAAATCAAAATACAATATCAGTTTTTATAGTATTTTGTAACTAAATTTGTTATAAAGCATATACTTTCACGTTTTTAAAAATTATTTCCCGAAATACTGCGGGTTGCCAATAATGCAGGTGTATATTCTGTCTTCCGAAACCCGCATTATAATGGGGTTTTACTGTAGTAACATATTATAATTACACTAATGGAGGTGTTGAACAGTTGACAAAATGTGTGCCACATATACTACAGCAAGAAACACAAGAAGATGACCATTACCAATTTTCTTTCATTTGTTGAATACAGCAGGAATAAACACCTTAATAATATTCAATCAGGTCAATCATGAAAACAGAATGACAAGATGAAAATTTTTGCGTGAACTGTCCTTGGAATTAACACGGCTGTTCATCATAAAACGAACTACCATGAAAATGATCCCAAGGCAACTAAACAGAAAAGCTGAAATATATGGTGAATCTTCAACATCCATAGAAAATCAGGAAAGATCTAGAAAGGAGAAAATCAGAAGATGCGGTAAATGTCCAAGAAGTAAGGAGGTCAAAACTTCAAATTTCTGTGAAATTTGTGATAACTGAACGTTCATGAAACATCTGAAAAAAATATGTGAAGAGTGTTTTGAAAAACATTAACGTTATTATAATTATATTTTTTCAACTTTTATTTTTTATGCATTTTTATATTAAAAATAATTGTAATTTGTCTATTTTCACTATATTACAATTTGAATTTTGCTATTACATACCCCAAAGAAATGTGCAATGTTTTTGATGTTATAAAACAATGATTTGAGGTTTATTATTTTTATTTTATACTAATATTATTAAAGATTTTAAAATTTTGTAAATGTGTATGAGACATTTGAAAAGGAATCTGAGAAAAATGAATGTGCACCAAAATTCTGACAAAATGAGGACGCTTTCGAAAAATAGGAATATTATAATAAATATACTTTTATAAACCTTTGTTTTTCATGTATGTTTATAACAAATAGTAATTGTAATTTAACCATTTTTCAACATATTTCATTTTGTATGTTTTTGCATCTAGAAAATGTATGTTCCTTATTTTTTACATTATAAAATATTGATTTAGGGTTTTGTAATTTTTTTACAAAGTAATATTATTAAATCTTGTTAAAAAACGATATGTTATGTTTCCATTAAATTGGATTTATATTTATAATTTTTTTTCGACGAATGAAACACATTTGCCAAATATAATCCAAGTTTTTCATCTGGGATCTCGCACAAGTACTCGCGTTAGAAAAACTAGTGCGAGTACTGGAGGGTTAAAAGCATTGAAATCTATATAAGATAGTGAATTGAGATGATAATTCAAAAGTAAGAATGAGCTAATACAAATAATAGATAGCTGAAATGTGTGATGGGTTTTCTTTAGCTGCCTATATAGAGAGGAAAGATTCATTCTAGAAAACAACATACTTTTAGGTAATAATAATTTTAAACGAAAAAGATGCCTTGATTTATCTGAACAAATTTAATTGTTTTGTGATAGAATTCGATATAAAGAGAAATTATCATTTAATTTTATACTCCATCGATATCTTACAAGCATATACTAAATTAAGGACATGAAATCCGGAAAATCCCCAAATCCAGCAAACGTCTGGTCCCAAGTTTGCCAGATAAGGGGTCCGGTATTGTATATGAATTTTTGGAAAAGCTGAGCTTCAGATTTTGGTCCTCAATGAGACCCTACAATTTTGAACCCAAGAGAGTAAGAACCAATTTGATACATTTCAAGTTACCAACATAATACTCTCCTTAGCGTGTTCTTCGACTTATTAATATCAGTTGAGGTGGATCAGAAAATTGTGGGAAAATGTCTCTGAGTTAAGCAACCCTGCTCAGAATCTTCAAAGAACCTTGTCTTTCAACAAATATATGACTAATGTCTGCTTTAGCATTCATTATGATATGATTTTTAAGATGACATGGAAATATCATGACTTTTTCGTTGTTTCCCAATGGGAAATTTATAAATCAATTTAACATATTCAATTATTTAACAAATTAGTTCTATTACAGCTGTATTAAATTGAGGATACAAAATTACATTGTCTATCATATATTGAGTTTATTCTGAAAATTTCACTATACATAAATTCAGATTTTCCTATATAAATTGCAATAGCTTAATGAAGACAGCACAGCAAGTCAACCAAAACACTTCCCAAATTATAGTAGTGTTATTTAGTATAACATAAGCACCTGAATGACTGTAAGACCTTTATTTGGCACATTTTTATTCTCATATATGAAGAATATTGAGAAAGTATTGTAATTGCGAAAAAATTTGACCTAGAGATTCTGACGGAAATAAAAAACGTTTTAGGTGTAGCTGAGTCTGAAAAAGTGGTTTCCACAATGCCGTCTGTCTGTTACTGGTTCTAGAGCCTAAAAGGTAGAGCAAAAATTAATGAAATCTCGTAATTAGGTATTTTATCATACAGAGCAGGAGTTATGGAGAAATGGTTGACATTGCTCAATAAGTAAGGGAAGTTTATTCTACGAATTTTTAACAACAATTTGATTTTCTCAAAAATGGCTCTAACGATTTTGATCAAATTCCGTAGAGTAATTTGAGTTTACATCTTCAATAATACTACATAGTTCATATTTCTCAAAAAATGAATAAGGCTAGTTTAGTCTAGGCAACTTTAACAATAATTTGATTTTCTCAAAAACAGCTCGAACGATTTTGATAAAATTTCATACAATTACTTGAGTATACATCTGCAATAATACTACATATTTCATTTTTCTCAATGAATGAATATAATGCTAGTTTATTCTTGGGCAACTTTAACATCAATTGGATTTTCTAAAAAAGGCTCATATGATTTTCATCAAATTTCGTATAGCTATTTAAGTTGATGTTTATAATGATGCTAGATAGTTCATAATTTTCTAAAGATAACTAAAAGACACATTAGTATATGGGAAAGTTTGTACAATGTATGTTGTACTGATTTTTTCCAAGGTAATCATGCCTGAAAAAGTTCCTTTTTTAAAACCCTAGTTAGTAATAAAAAGATGACATTTTTCCAATTTACTTTCTTTTATTCAAGAGAGCACATAGACTTTATAAATTATAAAACATGAAATTAAGCTTAATTTTTATTTCCTTGAGTCTCTAATACAGGTGACTCCCGAGTTTCGATCGTTCGAGATTCGATTAATTTGAGATTTCGACCCAGCCGATTGAATTGGGAACTACTTTATGCGGAATAATTTTCGTGGAGGAATTGGTTCCGACCAACCACGCAAGGTTTAGTTTTGGTGTAGACGTAGTTATATCTGCTCTAATTGTTTGAATTTGTGCTGATTTCACTTTTTTCTGTTAATCTTTTATTTAAATTTATTTATTTTATTGATTTATTTATAAATTTATCGCTTGACATGGCATCTAAAAGGAAATGTAATAGTGATAATGTAAGGGAATCAAATAAAAGAGTGCATAAGACTAATAGTTATGAATTGAAATTAGAAATTTTAAAGTGTTGAGAAAGGTGAAAGCCATACTGAAATCGCACAATCGTTGGGAATGTGTCGTTCAACTATTAGCACTTATGTGAAACAGAAGGAGAAAATTCTAGAACATGATAAATTCAGGTAATTTGATAACAACATTAAACAGTTCCCCACCCAATAGCTCCTCTTCTTCCAACTAAAATCTTCCAACTTCTCAATCAATAAACCAAGTCCAGTGAGTGCAGTTGAAAAAGATTTTAGGTATAAAACTATTTTTAATTTGATTTCCCCATCAAACCAATAATCCAGTTTATGTATTGAAAATGTTTACATATTTGTTTTTATTAATGTTTATATAGGTTTATACATGTTTGTATTATTTCTATGATGTCCACAGGCCCCAAAAATAATAGGTTCCGCTTTAAGTTGGAAACCGCTTTATGACGGTGACCTCAAACCTAACCTATCGTAAAACTGGGGGCTGACTGTAGTTTTTTTAGCTGTGTAGGGCAGTATTCATTAAGGTGGCGGTGACAAATATCTTTCAGCAAAAAGGGGGCGTTGGGCTGAAAAAGTTTGGGAACTACTACTCTAATACAAAGGGAAATATTAGTTGATTTAAATACAATTTCAATTTTGTCATGAAAGTTTATTTTAATTTTCCATAAATTATACCCAAAGAAGTGGTTTGTGGAGGTGGTGTCTATGTGGCCATCTGACATCCAAATGGTTAAAAATATTTTCACTATGTTTGCCTTCTTAACTGTTAACCTATACGGCAAGCTCTACATGAATATGAAACTAATAACATTAAGTCCACTCAATTTGAAGAGTAAAACACAAAATGGAAATTCAATCAAACCTGTTAAATAGATTTTCATACATTTATGAATAGAAAGATCTTAAAAAATACTATTCTAGACAAATGTCTCAAAAGTAATTGCAGGGCACAAAGGAGCTTTCCTTCTTTATATAACTCATTTGTGTTGAAAATTAAGCATATATCAGGGCTTTGCACGGAGATTTCACTTTAATTGTGAATTTTAAGTGTTCTTTGAGTTGAAATGTATAAACAATTGGTGGCACAAATAAACTTCATGTTGACTTGTAACAAAATCAAAAATGTAACACAGAGTATCAACAATATCTTTAAACCCCTCCATAACTTGTGGTTTATCACTGCTACAGCTACATTTTTGGCACAAATCTGTATTACATGAAATTCCATAATTATAGTAAATTACATGTACCTTTAAATGTTACATAGCTCCTATATCCAATGATTTTGCACCAGGTTCTGAGTGACATTTTCCAGAGCATCTTTGTTGCTATATTTTCTCTAGGCCATTCATTCCTTGGTAAAAAGCCATAAGGCATATTCACACATGGAGAGAGGTCAGGACTTCTTGGAGGAGATAAATTTCCTTAACTCAACACATCAAATGAATCTCCACTTCACAAAAGAGACGTGCCGATGCCACATTGATAAATGATTTTTCCTTGTTGAAGGTCTCATTTTTTAATGTTTTATTTTTCTCAGGAAGTAATTTTCTAGCCTCGAATTTTTATTTATTTTTTAATGTTGAGACCATAGCTTCAGTATCTTGCATGTGCGTGGGTTCAGTAAAATAAACTGAAATGGCAGATACTATAAAAGTTGAATCTGAAGGATTTGGTAAGCACTATAATTGACAGAATAATATATTGAAAGTGTCAAAGTTTCAAGCTGATATAATTTGCTGTTTTCAAGATATATTGGATTTTATGAATTATTCTAATTTTAAGCTTTGATGATTTAAATTTATAAGAGCATTATAAAATATTATTTCTGTGCTGAGGCTAAGATGATTTAAATCTGAGAAGCAGAAGGTTAACAGGAGGCCAGTGAAAACATTGATATGTAGACGTGGATTACAAAGAAGAAATGTGCAGACTAGATACTCAAGAGACACTGAATATTGTGTACACTGGAGAAAATTAGTTTACTGGGAGGAATATTGGATTTATGATTGATGGGTACTTTATTATTTCTTATTGCTCCACAACATAGCATAATGATCCTCAGTTTTCTATCTAAATATGACTCACAAAAAAAAATGTTGACTCAGAGGAATTCTATTTAAAGGAAATAGCAGAAAAGTAAAAAGGACCCAGATTCAAAAACTTAGTATCAAGGGAAATTGTTACTAAAAGAGGCATTTTGAATCTCCTGTAATTTGCATCTTACATTGAAATTTTCATACCAGCTCTTCCATCATTTTAACAAAAATAATGTATTAAAAAGATTCAGGTTTAATGAAGTTATAATTTAAATCATTAATAACTACAAGAAAAAACATAACTAGTGGTAACACATCAAGTAGACAAGGAAATAAAACATAAACCAAAGAGAGAAACATAACATATTACTAATTTAAAAAAATATTTTTATAAGATTACATGTACAGTAATTTCAAAAAGTCTAGCAGCACGGCACGGTCACGCCACCCATAAGCCAGAGCTGAAAGTTCCGAGTATGTTGGTACCCATTGCTTGAGGGGAAGCAGGAGAGTGGAATAATATGGAGGGATAGAAGAGTAACAAAGTCTAGGTAGGCGTGCAGGGAGAAACGAACGGAATCAGAGCAGATGAGGCAAACCCCATTCAACAGTGCGAGGGCATCCAATCTGACTTGGAGAAAGGACTCTCTCATTGGTTTCCTTTGCATGCCAAGCGTAACAACAAAACCTCCGACATAAAGAGGCGTGTAAATGGTTCAAAGTCCACAGTGAACTCTTACAATTAGAGAGGGAAACATAAATAAATATTCCACGTCTAGAAAGCACTTGCAGAAAAGATGCAATATTTTCACCTTTTTGGGCATTATTAATGCAAAATGCTAGGCTGTACTTCACTTTGGAAAGCGTAAAAAATCATCAATGTGTCAAAGACAAGAATTATATAATACTCCATAAATTACGATAACAAAAATGAGAGCTGTTGATTTAGTGGAGATCTAGAATGAGTGTCTTCTGCCTTATGTCAGACAGATAGTGTCAGATGCCGAAGACATGGTACTAATACAAGATAATTCACCGCTGCATACGGCCGGTGTAACTCAACAATTTTTTTAGCAGAACCGGCAAATCGACGTTCTGCCCTAGCCAGCTCACTCACCAGATCTGAATCCCATCGAGATAATATAGTATAATGGTGAATGAGTGGACGGGAGGAAATTTGAGGATGGCAGCCACTCTTGGAGAGCATATTATGCAACTCTGGGGCTCAATTGGACGACGGCCACAAATATGTGAAAATTTAGTATGGTCCATGAACCGTCCAATGCAAGGAATGATCGACTCAGGAGGAGACTTCACTAAATACTAAAATAAAACACTAAATAATCTTTCATTGTTTTCATTGCCTATTAAATGCTACCAGAATAAAATTTTTATTCAAAAATTCAAATCAAATCAATATAAAATGTATCCACTATCTGTAAGAAGAGTGCTACCTGTGATAAATTGCCATTTATGAGAGTTTTGGTAAAATTAATTGGATAAAGGATGACACTATCTGTCTGACATAAGGCAGAAGACACTCATTCAGGATCTCCACTAAATCAACAGCTCTCATTTTTGTTATCGTAATTTATGGAGTATTATATACCGTATTTTCCCATCGATAACGCGCATCTAATAGATACCACGCACCTTGAAAATTTTCATGATCGTGAAAATGTATAGATAACGCGCACCTAATAGATACCGCGCACCCTATGCAATTTGTCATACTCACTGTGATATGTAGGTGGCGCACAATGAAACAGACAAATGAATAACGGAATACGAATAAAAAGACCAAAGATTGTTTCATGTTTCTGAACACGTGAAATATTCAAATTATCTTGAGACATCCTAAGATTCGTTCCCGTAAAAGTTACGTAGCCATGGAGAATAAAAAAACTGTTCGAAGAAGATCCTACACGGCGAAGTTTAAGTTAGAAGCCGTTAATCTCGCCAAAGAGAAAGGAAATCGGAACTTACGGCATTTCCGACGTGTTAACTTTGTCCACAGGTGTCTATAGAAGGGAGAGGAAGAAAAATATTGACATTTTCACTGTTTTTCGCTAATTTTTCCACTTTAGAAGTTACTATTTTTCGAGTTTATCACGGAGGCCGCCATCTTGGATGAGCGCCGATTCTCTTTGTAAAATTAAAATTTTTGTATGCTGTGTTTTCTTTAGTTTTTAAATAAACTGTTAATGGTAAAGTAATTTAACATATAGTTAACAATTCCATGTAGCTGTTTTATTGACAATTTGATTGAACATGGTTTCAGGGTGGTTTGAAAATAGCTTCCAGTTGTATTTGCGGTAATTGTACCTATTTTCTCGTTTTCATTGTATAATGCGCACCCTTGTTTTTCTTCATCAACTGAACTTTTTTGTATAGATAACGCGCGCGGTATCTATGGGAAAATACGGTAATTCTTGTCTTTGACACATTGATGATTTTTTACGCTTTCCAAAGTGAAGTACAGCCTAGCATTTTGCATTAATAATGCCCAAAAAGGTGAAAATATTGCATCTTTTCTGCAAGTGCTTTCTAGACGTGGGATATTTATTTATGTTTCCCTCTCTAATTGTAAGAGTTCACTGTGGACTTTGAACCATTTACACGCCTCTTTATGTCGGAGGTTTTGTTGTTATGCTTGGCATGCAAAGGAAACCAATGAGAGAGTCCTTTCTCCAAGTCAGATTGGATGCCCTCGCACTGTTGAATGGGGTTTGCCTCATCTGCTCTGATTTCGTTCGTTTCTCCCTGCACGCCTACCTAGACTTTGTTACTCTTCTATCCCTCCCTATTATTCCACTCTCCTGCTTCCCCTCAAGCAATGGGTACCAACATACTCGGAACTTTCAGCTCTGGCTTATGGGTGGCGTGACCGTGCCGTGCCGCTAGACTTTTTGAAATGACTGTACATAAAATTACTACTATTACTGTAACTCAAGTTGAATCATGTTCAGGACCACTTTATCCAATGGGCAAAGTGGGAAGCTGTCCAGGGCCCTCTGATTTTAGGGGCCCCCACTGCACGAGTGTGGGTACCACGTGCTTCTCTCTTAGACCACAAAACAAACATTTTATACCGCTCACTCATACGCGGAGCATTTTTTACGTAAACAAATTACGTTTTAAATTATTGTTTTTAGGCGCGTTTTGCTTACAGCGTGAGCGCCTATTATCGTCTGTCCGTCCGTCCGTCCGTCCATCCATCCGCATGTTTGTTCTCGGCTTCTACCGAACGGATTTTCATGAAATTTGATATTAAGGACTTTCAATCAAATATAATAAGAAAATCGTAAAAATAAATAACGTATGCCAATCAGGGGTACCACTTAACTGGGGACAAAAAATTAAATTATCGTCATATCTCATAAAGTATTCCTCAAATCAAAATATTTTTCAAATAAAATTTGTAGAACTGGTAAGGTAGAGTATTTCCTTTCCTATACATTTTTATCGTAGGAGTAACCGTTATCGAGAAAATCAAACAAGAAAGTCTTAAATAGAGTTGAAATTAGAAAACTTCTTGCATGGTTACTTCATTGTTGTTAACATAAACAATCTCCCAAACAAATGTTTAATTTCCTTACGTGTGCATGTAATATTATTAACTAGGAAGAAAATGGATTATTTATGATGAAGAAAAGAACTTTAAAACGCTATTTCCCTTACGTACAGGTATATAATTGCTTTCTAATACTCCATTGCACGAAACGCGCCCATTTGTGATACGTTGTACACTTTCCTAACTTGTTTAATATTAAAATAGCATCCCTTTGATCCAACTTTACTTGTTTATACTCATCAAGTATTCTAGTTTCAATAAACAAACAATTACAATCATGATATGTGGGTAACATAAACCAATGTAATTAAATATAAATTACATTAGATTTATGGTGTGCGACCTACATGTGTATAGCAGTTTCACACCATATGTTTAAAATTGTTCTATAGATTCAACAATGAAATAGTTCTTTTTTTATTAAATAAAGAGAGAGAGGGGCTCCAAGATCATACTTTGCCCAGGGCCTATCATTTCCTTAAAGCAGCCCTGATCATGTTGGTCATATTTCTCAAGAAACAAAAAAATAATATTTTAAAAATGGGAGAGGAGCT
Organism: Uropetala carovei; assembly: GCA_036926305.1. NCBI lineage: Eukaryota > Metazoa > Arthropoda > Insecta > Odonata > Petaluridae > Uropetala > Uropetala carovei. The sequence continues at coordinate 1,391,452 of JAXCHB010000140.1, forward strand.
GAATAATTTTGAATATTGAACAGAAATGTGGAATTAGCCTCAAAATAGAAAAACATATTTAAATCAGGCTTCAGAGGTAACTGGAGAAATACCAAGTCCTGAAAAATAATTGAGCATAATACAGAAAATTAAGCATGAGGTAGATATTGTAGATAGGTTTAAGAATTGAAGGGATAGTAAAAATGGAGAGACTTGATAAAAAATGCAACTATCTAGATCTTGAATTTTAGGGCAATAAACAGAGGTCTTTTAATAAATTATTATAGTAACTAAGGTCCTGAAAAGGTCAGAAAATGTTTAATGTCTTTTCCTCAAGAAAATCCTCAGTATAAATCAGAAATTAAAACTCGCATCAGCTTTCAAACTGATAGAAGACTAATTTCCTCCAAATAAAACTCAGTAGAGGCTAATGCTCATTAAAAAACAAAGTAAATAATGGGCCATTCATTAAAATCCTCTATTGTGAGAATAATAATAATATAGACAATATTAAACCTTTAAATGCCGAAAGGGACGCTGGTGTCCCGCTTAGCTCCGAGGCTGATCACAGATGTCGTCTTTGTCATAGAATCAAAATTTTTGGAGGAGAAGAAAGACGAGGCATCCTTTTCCATCTGCTCTCCCAAGGCTGAAGGTCTTTCGTATTGGGGGTGGGGAGAGTAAACAAACAATCGAGAGTGCCTCGATCAAAGTGTATGCCTCCGCCAAGGTGAGACCCTCTCTCGCAACTCAAAGAGATGCAAAAAATTCAACCCCAGGACTAAGCCCTACCTCAAAGGTCCCTTCCCTTTGTTATTTTCTTCTTCCTTTTCCGCATATGTGTTTTACTAAGTTGCAACCCAAAGAGATGCAATAAACTGAACCCCAGGACTAAGCCCTATCCCAAAGGCCCCTTCCCTTTGTTATTTTCTTCTTCCTTTTCCACATATGTGTTTTACTACATTTACGTTCATTCATTTACAAACCACGAAGTAGAGCGGGTGTAGACTTGTGCGTGCAAAATATCTGTAGCTGTTCATCTGTTTATTTTTTAGTGATTTATTTATTTTATACAATTAGTTCGTAGTTCGTTTTATTTTTTTGTAAATATTTTTTGAAATGGGCCCTAAGCATAAAACTCCGAGCGAGGATATCGCTGAAGTCTTCGTTGACTCTGATTCAGACGCTTATGAAGAGGAAAGTGAGAGTGAACTTTTGGAAGAACAGCCCGAGAGAGATACCTCCTCAAAAAGTGAGTCGGAATGGATATCTCCACATCAGGACCGAAGAATAATTAGAGAGCACCCCTTTACCGGTGGCCCGAGTGGACTGAAGGATGGTGCGGCTCCGAACATCTCGAGTGATTTGACTCCACTCAGCATTTTCCTCCTTTATTTTGCGAAGTTTTCCAACTCCTGGTGGATGAAACAAACAGGTACTATCACCAATACATAGACAAATTAGACGAAGGACCTTCACCACAGCTTGACGTGACTATATACGAAATGTACTTGTTTTTTTCTATAACTATACAAATGGGACACAATGTAAGAGATACAGTGAGGGACTACTGGTCGACACTGCAACAATTCTATACTCCTTTCTTTAGTGCTACTATGAGATGTGACCGATTTCTTCACATTCTCCACTTTCTTGATTTCAATGACAACGTTAATGAACCTGATAAGAATGACAAAAATTATGACAGATTATGGAAAATTAGAACTCTCTTTGAAATGCTCAATGACAGCTATGCTAAGTATTATAAACCTACTGAGCACTTGGCAGTAGATGAAGTCATTGTGCTTTTCAAAGGGAGAGTCATTTTCAAACAATACATTCCTAAAAAGCACAAACGTTTTGGCATAGAAATCTATAAACTCTGTGACAAGACCAGTTATACTTACGACATGAAAGTGTACTTGGGGAAAGACAGACAAATTGTAACACAAGACATGACAGCGACACATGCAACTGTTAGAGGACTTACTAGGAGAGTGGAAGGGGTTGGGCATAAGTTACTATATATGGACAATTTCTTCTCCTCTCCTACTCTCTTCGACAATATTCAGTCAAAGAAAATATACTGTTGCGGCACTGTTAGACAAAACCGGAAAGGCATGCCCCAAGACTTTTCCAGTAAAAAACTAAAACTAAGACGGGGAGACATACGCACTTGGACCAGGGATGACTTGACCGCGATGATGTGGAAGGACAAAAGAGACGTGTGCATGCTATCAAACATTCACGATCCACCAGGAGAAGGAAACTTCTGTGATGAAGAGGGAAAAGCTGTGAGGCCCGTTATAGTCAAAGATTATAACCGCCACATGGGGTGTGTGGACAAGGGAGATAGGATGGCTAACAGCTACACCATCGGTCGCCGCACTTGGAAATGGAAAAAGAAATTATTTTTTCATTTATTCGATCTAACTATCCTAAATAGTTGGATCCTCCTTTCCTCATGTGGCGGCACATTTTCACATCGGCAATTCCGACTTTCCCTTGTGTGGCAATTGGTTGAGGAGGGCGCTAGGGTTCTTCCTTCCCAGACTCTCTCAAGGGGGACGACCTAGTGCTACTGGAACGCAAGTAAAGTGCTTAGAGGCCAAGGACAATAAGCATTGGCCCATTTCGGGGGCCTGTATCCATTGCCGTGTGTGTTCCTCAAAGGGCAAATACATAAAGACGAAATATAGGTGCAAGGCGTGTGACGTGGGACTATGTGTTGAGCCCTGCTTTGAGGATTACCAAACTAGCTCGACTCTCTAGGTAAGTGTAAATACTGGGGTTGTGTCAGCTGTGGACTGAGCAGGAACCACATTGACAAAAAGTGAGTAAATGCAGTTTTTTTGCACTTTATTTTGATTTATATCAACAATAAGTTATTTCGGCATCGTAATGTGGTCTATTAGAGTTATTTTGCCCTGTTTATTACTACTAATAGGCAGAAACATAATTCTTCCATAGTTTGGCCACAAAATGCATTTTATTTGAACATTTTATCACAAATAGTTCACGAGATATGCGATTTTTGCAAAAGATGTACACAAAATATTTAAATGTCCAAAATTAAATCCGGCAGCGGGACCCCGCCAGTGGGTATTTAAATCCAGCAGATAAAGGTTAAAGATAACCATGAAAAAATAACATTTTTAGGTTTCCATTTGAGTAGCTACTCACCCAGCCTCAACACATTTTGCATTTTTTCTACGAATGTATTTATTCCACCAAGGGGGATCCAATACAACCAAGTCAAAGAATCCCTAGAATGAAAGGGATTATAATTAACATGTTACCATTTATTTTAATGTAGAAAATTCAACCATAATTTTCACCTAATTACAGACTATTTTTGAAGATGTAACTTTGGTTATTTAAACTACTGTTGGATTCAAATCAGTTAAATCTCAGAACTATTTCAAAGCCTTATCTGACAGTCAGGATCACATTAACACGTCAGAACACGCGCTACCTTTTATAACACCATGGCACGCACGTTAGGGAAAATACCAATTACTAAAAACTTGCATTTTGAAATTTTTAATGTAAAAATTGTATTTGTGAAAATGTTATTTAAAAAAGCTCATAATTACATATTTATAAAGAATGGGGATGATTGAAAATTACTATGGTTAAAAAAACAGAAGTATATATAGGAATATTGAAATACAAAACTTTTCATTTACTTATTCAGATTCTTCTTCAAAATTCGTTTGTTGATAGCATGAGGAACAAGTGAATGTTATATGCTGTCTATTGATCGGCTTTTCACAATGATTAGATCTTGTTTTGGTTTTGGGGTTCTTTCTTTTAGAGCAATAAGTGCCAAAATGCACTGTATTTCGGTTTCGTCCATGTTGATTATAAAGGGCAATAGCATAAAATAAATTTTGAAGTGTAATAAACTTGTAAACCACATCAAAATCGAACAAATAAAACACTCAAAAATTCATAGAAATCCATCAAAATTCAATTACGTGGTAACACACACAACGGGGAATCGACCAAAAAGATAACAAAAAGACCACTGACACACAGACACGTGCTAATTCATCATTGTCACGACGTCGAATAATTTTATGGATGTAAACAGGAAGGTAGACGAAGTCTCTAGCTTACCCTATTGCTGGACGGTGAAATATTTGAAAAAATTAAGAAAGTGCGGGGATTCCCCGTAGGCGCATGCTCTCATGGGTTAAACACTTGAGGGGCTTCAGGCAATCTTTTGTGGATGGGCCCACATTTTTGTAATTCAATACTGACTCTCTCCCATGTTAAAATTCATACTTTCATAAAATTTACTCTAAAGCAATGCCTTACAAGCCTTTTGTTTCACAAATATATTAAAACTAGCAAAATTACCGAGCATTGCTTGGGGCATTTATAAGTTCTCTTGTTTTTTTTTTGTTTTATGTAACAATGGAAACCTTTTAACATATGTAAGAGACTTGACAAAACTAAAATTTCAGTACTATTCACTCACCCTGAACACACACACCACCACCAACACACCTTCAGAAGATGCTGAAGAGAGTTACGTGGTAGCCAAAATGAGAATTTGTCATTTTTGTGCACTGTGTGCGCTTGTGTCCGGGGTCATTGGAGTGTTGTAGAGACTCATCATCCCTTACATGTGTCTTGTGTTGAGCTCCTGTATGTTGCTGGCATGAGAGGTCTAGAAGATCCTGAACACTGGGATGTTTGCCACTGATTGGGGCCCCAGTAGACGTGAAAACCCAGCATTGTGTGTTTGTGGGAGTGTGTTTGTACTGGGTGAGTGGATTAGTACTGAAATTTTAGTTTTGTACAGCACTGTCGAGTCAATTTCATATGTTATAACTTTAACTGCCGTAGTGCTCTTAAGAATGTAAACAACGGAAGCCTTGGTTTCCAAAAAAGCAAACTGTATAGTATGTGAGATAAGTTCTCGTTTAAAGGCATTGATCTCATTGATATGGTATTTAGTGCTTTTCACTGTTACAAACCTATACAAATGCCTTTTTTCGTGATTAAAAACTCATTTTATGCTAAATCTGCTTAGATTCGAATTCTGTCTTTAAAAAATATAAAGTTGATTCTTTCAGCTTAATACGTGTTTTTGTGCCAAGTTCATATTTTCATTTTAAGTAATTTAAATTTGCATAAGAATAAAATTTTGCACGTGAAGCAATCAATTTTTACATTATCTTATGGAAAAATGTTAATCTCCTATATTGGCTGCACTGACTAATCCCAGTTGATCAAACCTTGACCATTCACTAAGTTATGATGTAAGTAAGAACTGTACCAAATTTGGTAGTTCTAGGTCTAATAGTTTAGGTGGGCATAATGAGACGCACAACCTTTTAGAAGTATATACAGCGGGCCATTGATATCTGTCGGCTTCCCAATCTGTCGTTTCTCATATCTGCAGTCCACTATTTAACACCATTATTTCCATATCCATCGTCAGTTCTCATATCCGTCATCACGTCGCCATTTGTCTCACGCATCATATATGGCACTTCCTTTTGTACAGCAGCATCAATCTACCAGCAATATTCCAAATGAGAGGTCCTCAAACCAGTTCTTGCCGAATTTGTGTCTTATTTACTTTATTTTTGCAACAAACTCAGTGTCCATGTCTGCAAAGTCAAATGAGAAAGCTAAGAGGCCAAGAGTACAGTGGGCCCTCGATAACTGTCGACCTTCTAATCCATCGTTTCTCATATCCATCATCCACTATTTAACTCCATTATTTCTGTATCCATCGTCATTTCCCATATCCGTTGTTTTCTCCAGCTGACCCATGTGTCTCAAAAATTGGTCCCATTTAGTTGACGTCAATGTTTGCATTTCCCAAGGATTGAGCCTCTTCAAGTGAGTCATGCAGAAAAATCTCGCTTTTGAGATTTTTTTCATTTTGAGCAGCAGGGGGACATTCAGATTCAGACATCCTGAGACTTCATATGGTAGAAAGTTAAAAGCTCGTCATCTGTTACCACACCTCAAGCGGCAGAATACCTGTGAACGTTCCTGTACTCGAGAACTTTTCTTTCATACCCTGAGTCATCAAGAATTCTCTGGAATGAATTACTATTATAAATGGGAGTCCAATACTCCGTATCCATCGTTTCCTTATCCGTCGCACTTTTAAGGAACCAATTAATGACGGATATCGAGGGTTCACTGTATAAGATAATAAATAGAATTTTTAAGGATAGCATATTTTATATGCATTATAGGACTTAAAGTGTGTCTCTCAGTGATCATTCCTTCTAACCCTCAATTTCCCATAGGCCGTGGCCCTCACCACCTATGGGTTTCGCTAACCACAATCAAGCCAAGAACATATCCCTTGTTGTTGGCGAGGGATTACTTTTGTGTTAAATACATAGTGAATTAAAATAAATTAGTTTTCACTTACGTTGCCTTTTATATTTTTTAGCAGTTTAAATGGAAAGAGAAGAAGATACTGTTATGCCCTAGATCAGGGGTTCCCAAAATTTCTGAAGCCATGGAACCCTTATATTCAAATATTTTTTCTCGCAGAACCCTAACTAAGAGGTGATAAGCCAAATCACAACAAAATTAATTTTAAAATAATTGTTATGTCTATTTACATAGGTTATGTATCTTACAGTATACATTTTACAAGTGAAGCTCACGTTTCCTGCTGTATATAAGAAAAGGAAGAGCGTATCGGGTCTCTTTCTTTGTCTATCATGGAACCTCATTTGGCTTCTGCAAAACCCTTGGGTTCCACAGAACACGGTTTGGGAAACACTGCCCTAGATTCTGGATAAATGACAGTAAGAATTATGCGATGGGCTACATTAACTCCGGAGCAGCGTGAAAACATTTATATTTTACAATGAGAACCTATAACTCACTGAAACTTACTTGTTACTTGTAATTTTTAAACACTTTCTATTACTTTACATTGAAAAAACAATAGGTAAACAAAATTGTTAGGTGTATCTATGGATAAGAAAATATTGATGCACAATTAAAATTGCCCTTGACAGCATACACATCACTATCAACAATTAGAAAATTTTACCATAGCAGTGGAATCAATGGTATCACTTAGCGACGTACTTCACATAAACTCACAAGGGGAGGACCAGGCATCGATGTCATGAACTGTGACCAAACTTTGCTGGTAGATAGAAGGATAAAAATAAACAGACACGTGTCTCGGCTTTTGACTTAATAGACACTAGTTTGCAAGATATCAGGGGTCAAAGTTTATTGAAGATTACTGAGCCCCTTAAAACCCCTTAGTGGAGAGTGTATTGATATGTTGTCAGGGCGGCTGAGTGTGTAAAGCGCTAGACTACGAAGCTGATGCTTGTTGTTTTGAGGTTCGAATCCCTGTGCTGGCATTTTGAAAATCTTTGACAATGAAGTACATGCTTTTTGGCATAAGTTTTATTCTTTTCTGAAAAAATGCCTTGGATTATTATTTTAAGAAAAACAAATTATGCAATTCACGCACGGTAAGCGTATGCATGAGAGAAACAGTTCCTCTTCCTTACATAATGCATATTCATCAACAATTAATTAACTTATAAATAAATTTCAAAGCAGCAGCATTGTTGAACAGTAAGAAGATATATAATCAATGGTAGAAGCTTTCATGTGGTGGAACTGCGTCATATTTAATAAAACCAGTAAAAACTGTAAAACAGTAAAACCATAAAATGGTAGAAACTATAAAAACAATTGGTAAAAGTTCCACAAGTAAAAAGGTCAAAGTTACGACATGTTTTGACTAGTCATAGACATCATCAGATGAGGGAAGTGAGTGAAGCAGCAAAATATAAAGACAAGCGGAAGGGGGGGAGGAAACGGAGTAGAAGGGGGAAGGTAGGGGGTAAGAGATGAACATGGTAACAAGGAAGAGGTGGAGGGGATGTTAGGAATTCGAAGTTAAGAATTTGAGGTAGCTGCCGGCTAGTGATGGAGAGTGGCTTAAAAACAAGTGGTCATTAGTGAGAGTATGTTGGTTGTTTTTCAAATGTAAAAGAATTTATAACTGTTCAAGATGATTAATCCTAAAACCTTTCCATTCGATGTGGATAATTTTTAGAGTGAAGTCAGAGGAGTGGTTATTCTCAAACAGATGTTTAGCAAAATGAGAAGAGTCGGATTTGATGGAGAAAGCATACTTGTGTTCGTTGGCCCTAGTAATAAAATTTCTCCGTCTGGCCCATGTAGATAGCATCACAATCTGCATAACAAAGTTTATAAACACCACTTTTTGAAAAGAGGTCAATTTTATCTTTACCATTTAATAATGACATCCCAATTGAATTGTTGTTGTAGAAAGCTGGTTTCAGTGTACCTTTAGGAAAAGAATTGGAGATGTTGAGTGATAGATTTCCATTGTATAGCATTCGGCACCAATGTGCCTTCTTGTCATCAGGGGTCGTCGGGTTGGCAAAGGCGTTATTAAGGAGGATTTTCCTTTGTTTTCTGGAAAGAAGTTTGTCAATGAGTGACTCTTGATAACCGTTAGCTTTCGTGGAAGATATAGCTAGCAAAAGAAAAAAATGCACTGGATATGGAAAAGATCGTTGCTCATACCACATATACTTAAACAGTAGACACACTAACAAAGACTGTTATTAATTAAATTAAAACATAAATACTCCTTAACCGTACAAAGTAACTTTGTACGGTTAAGGAGTATTTATGTTTTAATTTAATTAATTCATCTCGCCGTAGTCTCCGACTTTTTTTTATTTATTAAAGACTGTTATGCATCACAAACATAAAAAAACAATGTTCACCTAATTAACATTAATTATAATAGTTAAAACTGGCAATAATACAAATTGACATTTCTCTATACTGTTAAAGAATAATTTTCCTTGGCCACTTAATCCATGAAATTTCTAACCTACAACCTAAAAATAAGTTGAAGGCTTTTTCTAAAAGTACCAATTTAAGTAAATCTTTTGTAAACTACAAAGGTAAATCAGACTACTCCAAAAAGTGCTGTATTTACAAGTTAACCTGCAGTGACAACAATGCAATGCATATGTACATTGGTGAAATGGGAAGAAGTTTTACTATCACAGTGGATGAACATCAGAACATGCTTCAATTCTCCAATCATCTGACTTAATGCCAAAAATCTTCCATTTAAAAAATAAAGGAAATAGAATTAATGGAGCAGATTTTAATCAATTCCTGTACCCAACATCATAGCACTGTAAATTCTCCCATTCTTCTCTGCTAACATTAGTTTGAAACCAATGAGCCTAAAACACATCTGTTAATTGAAGTCAATTACGGAAATCTTTTGGTGCAGTGTATTTTGCCCAGCCCAAATGTGATCTATGCTTATGGCACTTTAAACAGTATCATATTCAGGATGATTTTATGTTTATCAATGCATATATTTTAGTTGCCAATAGCTATCAGTAAAAAAAAATGAAAAAGAAATTTCCTCTACAAATCTTCAAAATTGAAACTTTCAAATCTTTACGAGTAAAAAATATAGTGCAGAACTTTAATATGATAATTTAAATATCTAATGAAATTGAGAAATTAATTAAAAATAGCACCAACTCTAAGGAAAAGAAAATGAACTCAAATACCTTTACATGTTGAGTAATGTCCTTGACGTCACAGCAGTGAAAGCAACACCTTTGAGGGAATAAATACAATGAACTATCTTCACCTGGAACATTTTTCATCACTGACAATAAACTGCTATTCTTTCCATGAAAAGGAATTATTCCTCTTTTCCATGATGCACGATAAAACTCCTCTGCAGCTGTCCTTGCTCGGGTATTTCTCTCAGGTTTTGCAAGACAAGTTATATCTCCATCAGATAAGTCTTCCTTCCTATCCACAGCTTCCAAGAATGAAGACTTAAGGTCATGTGCAATTATGCATTCTTCCTCTCTATCTCTGACTGCAGAACGAGATGAGGAAGTCGCTTCCTTCTCAAACATGCCTTTCTTCCTCCCTTCTTCAATCAGGACAGCCAGTTCTTTCTTAACCAGCAAAGCCTGTTGTTAAAAAAAACTCACATTTAAAGTTCATGAATGAACAAATTAAATGATACAAATGATTTGTTTTCATATTCTTACAATAAATTACAAAAATATGAGTAAATCATGAGGAATGTATTGGACAAGAAAATCTATTTATATTCGCATGTACTGCATGGAAAAGAAAGGATTCTTTCCGATAGAAATTATGTTTTAAAAAATACATCAAACATCTTTAGGCAACAGAAAAATCAATGCTGCAACTACATGAATGAATTTCTTCAGTAGAAATGAATCCCAGTCACATACCACTGAAAAAATCAACTCCACATCAACCATGTGTGATGCACATTTTGGGAGATATAACTTTTTTGTAATATCTTTTTGTCACTTATCTATGCATAAAAATACAGAACATTTCTACCATTTTCAAGAAATGGATTTTTTGATGTGGAGCTATACAACAGCAATTTATCAGTTATGGCTACGGATATGCGATCTGGGAACCAAAAGAAAAGGTTAAGTTGACGCTGTGTGATTCAAGGGATAGACAAATATACTGCAGTAGACCATGCAGCTTTTTAATCCAGTTAGTTGAAAAGTGGGAAGTTTGCTGACATAAGAATCAATTGTTAGAGCAGCATATTTAATCATTTATAGATAAAGAAATATATTTAGATCCCTTAAGATCAATGCTAGACTTGGGCAGGAATACATGGGAATGTTGTTCCACTTGATACAAAACGAAACCCATAACTTTCCTGTTGTTAAAAAATCAGATAAAATGTTGATTACTAGTGTTCAATTTTCCAATTTGGGCACTGCTTAAGATAGAAGTGGGCAAACATTTTCAATTAGCTGGTTGCAGTACAAATTGAAAGTTTCTGTGTGATAAAACATTGAAAATTCATTTGCACTAAATGCATGTGATTAAAATGTTTACAGAACCAAAACTGGGCCAGAAAACTTTGCAATTACATATAATGCATAATTATAACTTAATGAATGTGTTGCTTTAATATTTAAGCCTATTATAGTACCTTTAATAATGATATTTTTAGATTACTTTCTCATATACAAAGTGTATAAAGAAAGTTTAAAAATTGTGAAAAAAATTAACTTTGAGATTTTGAATAATGCACAGATTTTCGTTGGCCACGAGTCTGAAAATATGGTTTATACAATTCAATCTGTCAGTTGGGCTTTCTAAATTTTAATGGATAAATGATTTAAGAGAATCTGAAGAAACATCATGTTTCTGAATATACTGCTTGGAATTGGAAGTTGTTGAGATTAGTCATATTGCACAACAATGGAGGGTAGTTTACTCTAGCACATTTTCACAAAATGCCAATTTACCCAAAAATAGCTGCAAGAGTTTTAACTGAAATTAATCCGGTTACATAGCTTAATGTCATAAACAATACCAAATAAGACATTTAAAAAATATAACTATATAGTTTTCTGTGACATTATAATTTATTAACGATACTGGGTCATATTTAAATCCTATTAACCACCTACTTTATGCTGACCTCAAAATCTATCATCCAATGAACACGCTTGAGGATGTTAAAGATCTGCAAACTTGCTTAACTAAACTTATACAGTGGTGCAATACAAATGTGATGGATTTAAACATAGATAAGTGTTACAAAATATCTTACTGTAAAATGAAATTTTTTATGCAAATTGATTACACTGTTCTAGACAAGGTTCTCAAAAGGGTAGATCACTTATCTGACTTAGGTGTTACATTTAATACTAGTTTATGTTTTGGTTTACATATTGAGTTGATTAACTATCAAGGCATATAAAATGCTTGGATCTTTATGTCGTATATGTAGAGATTTTAATGATATAAACTGTGTAAAATTATTATGTTTCATTTGTAAGACCTATTTTTGTATATTGTTGCTTGATTTGGAATCCATATTATCATAAATATGAATCAGCATTAGAAAAAGTTCAACAGAAGTTTTTAAGGTATATCTCATACAAATTTAGAATCGATAGGGTAAGCGGTGTTTATGATGAGCTAAGGCAAAATCTTGATTTACCACTACTCTATTCCAGAAGAAAACTGGGTTTAATTTTCTTATTTTCTGTGTTAAATAATCATGTGAAATGCCCTGACATTTTGTCATTAATAAACTTTAAAGCATATACAGCTAATACACGAAATACTGAGCTTTTTATTGTGCCTCACCTGCAGAAAGATTACTTGTACTTCTTACCAATTTTTCGCATCATGCGTGACTACAATCATCACTGTAACAACCTTGATATTTTTAGTGATTCCTATACAAAATTTAAGAAAGTGGTAAAACAATGTGTGAGGTGAAGAACAGAGTGCAGTATTACTCTAACTATATATAATTTTGTTAAATTTTATTGTACTGTATAACCATATGTGCTGTGAAGTAGTTACTGAGTGGATTTTATTATAATACATGTAATTTAATTTTCAAGTTACTTGAATAATTATATCTTTTCTAAAGCTTGTAATGTAATAATCTCATTTATATGAGTAATGTATTTATTTACTGATAATAGGGCTGATGCCGGTAAATAAAATATTATTATTATTAATACCAAGTTTTTTTTACTTGTCATAAGCATGCACATATAGAGTGGAATTTCTCTAACAGCCATGTTTCCCATGAATGAAAATAGTTAAGAATATCTCTAAGAAATAAAAGCAAGTTCAGTTCTGAAATGTAATTTTAACACCCACAGATATTTTTTTACATATCAGTTTTTTGTACAAGTAATTAATCAGAGACAGAAGACATAGTTGGAACAAATACTACGAGGAAAACCTGTCATAGTAGTGAAAATGCTTGGAAAGCCTCAAAGAGGTAAGAGGATAACAGGGATTGTTAAGAGTGAGTAATGATATGGCGAAGAAAAGCTGTCTTATGAATTTATTTCTACCTGTTACATGATCTCATGATTTATTATTTCAGGCAACCCCTAACTGATCATCAAAGTCATTTGCTTATTTAAAATATATCACCTCCCCCATTTGCATGCCCTATCTAATTAACAAAATAACGTTAACGAATACATTAATTTACACTATTTTCTTAATGCTTATCAACTTCACTGGACCATACTTAATACAAATACCTCGTTGTATTACTTTAATCCTGCAAAATTTAAAATGCATTATCAACGAATTCTTAAAAGTGAGGAAACTCGTACCATTAATTCTTCACACTTTCCAGTGGTTGACTAATTTGGAAAATAATCTTCTTCTTAAAATTTAAGTTCCATTATTTTATGGTACCTATATTATCAGTAATACATTATCTGAATCAAGACTGTGTATCGAGAGTTTAATTTTTAGAGGGAGGATGCCATTTATCTATGCGATATCACGTGACTTTTCACTAGAATATCTTCATAAGCATTTAGCTAGGAATAAGCGTTTGCATAGTTATGACACAAGAGTGAGGGTTATTTTTTAATGGCTGCATAGTAACACAATCGCTAATACATGACTGCGACTATTTACTAGCTGAGTTGAATGACTGAAAACCGGTGGGGTGATTGCACAAATAATTAGCTGAATTCGAGAACATTATATATTTGGCGTTAATGGTGTCAGCAATGATACAAGTTTAACATAAGTTAATCTAATTACTTGGTGTCATATTATTGTTTTGTATTGTTGTACCGTTAATTGTGCTGAAAGATTCCCATTATATCTGTGCTGTTTAATCACTAAAAAAAGTCTTCATTGGCTATTTCTAGCTGTACACCGTGTCATGTAATTGGAAATATCGACTTCCCTTCTAATGGATCTTACAGAATGTTTACTAAAGATAGACACGCTTTCGTCAAAAAGTAATGCGTAAGTAATTAATCGATCTACACCCGACTTTAAACATAGTTCATGCAATACAATTGTCGGGCCCTTACATCTGAGAGGAATTTTGTAGTAAGTAAAGCATTTGTCATTATTCTGAAGTTACGCTATATATAAGTCGTCACAAGAAACTTAATGCATCTAGAAAATACCGATATATGCGTATATACATTTAACGAAATAAATTTCAGAATGATCTACCTACCATTCGACTAATCTTCACCGAATAATCTGACTCATTTCTTTTCCTCTTTTTCCTTGAGTCAGAGTTGCCTTTAAAAATTTTCACCGATTCATTTTCTCTTAAGAAAGGAGTATTTATATCAAAAAGTTCACTTTTCAACTTCATGGACATGAAATTCCTGTCAAAGGAAACCTTCCTAAAAATGTTTTCTATATACAGTTGGTGAGAAATAAAAAATCCCCTATCTGTTTTATACAACACAGCCATTCCGAAACAATTAAAGATCTTCTACTTCCACAGAAAACGTAGAATACATTTTTATATACTATCCTTATGAATAATAGCAATACACCATATATGGCGTTACTACGTATACGATCAATTTATGTAGCTGCTAACTTCAGTCGTGATCGTCGTGATGACCCCCATGCAACTTGCCTCAAAAATCGTGACAGAGTTCTGCGGGGGCTTCATGCTAGTAGGCGCTGATGTCGAGTAAAAGATAAAAGGAATAGAACCACTGTTGCCAACGGTAGCGGTATTTGAGCTTATGTGAGACGTAGCGGCGGCGATTCAAAAATTGCTAAAAAGTAGCGACTTTTGAAATATTATATTGAAATAAAAAAATACTGTTTTAATTTTCGTGTCAACATCGCAGATTTCTATTTAACACTAGCTTTTCGTACCCGGCTCCGCCCGGGTGCATTCGGACTGCAAATAGTTATACTTTTTCCCGCTTAGAAGACAGCTTGAGAAAATGATACATACTAAAACTTCTCCTCTCCTTTCTGTAAACTACATTAGGAGTCTTGAAATAAAGTGGAAAGAACACGAAACGAACCAATACGAAAACTACAAAAACCACCATGAAAAAAGAAATGAATTAAACGCTTACCAATACCCGGTAGAAAAGGATGTAGAGCAGCCATAGCAAAAGAATTCAACATCGGATCTTCCACGCTCTACGATATCAAGGCTCATAAGGCTAAATTAATAAAATTTGTGTCATCTTCTGAGACGAGTAAATCAATTAATAAACATCATACGCTTCATAAGCCAAAAATGGAGGAACTGGATAAAATATTATGTGACTGGTTTTCACAGAAATGTTCAGAAGAATTAAATAATTTCGTCCTTTTATAATAGAGTAAATAAAGATAAATAAGAAAGATATAATCCAATAAATTCAATTTTGGGAACAGGTTCACTGCCGTAATCTGCAAACTTCCCGGACACCCTAAACTTTTCAGTAGTCTTTTTGGTTTGCATGTAAGCGTAGCAACGTATTAAATAAGAATGGGTAAATAGTGTCTATATCTAACTAGGTGTGGAAGAATTAAAGTGGGAAATGCAAACCCCATGCATAGTTATGTTTGGGGAGTACGATAGTGAACCTAAGCCCAATTTTGTTTGGTTATTGCTAAATTTGCGATGTCAAAATCGAAAAACGCTCACCAACCGGATATTTCTCCTAATCGGCTTTCCACAATCCCCAAGATAGCCAGATAACACAGCTTTTACTGTATTTGCAGTGAGTCGACTTCAATGCCGTACTTACATATGCAAAGAGATGCTTATCAACTTCGCGGCATGTAAAATGTTCGACTTCTATTACATACGATTTTTTAAATGGTCAATTAATATTATTATTATGGTCATTAATTTACATAAACATTTCACATTTTTAATATCAATTTCAAAACAAAGGGAGCGTGGAAATTCGTATGGAAGGGGTAGATGGAGGAAGGGGACCTCTACGAACAAGTGCGCGGTAAACTGGCGGAAACTCTTTCATTACTTATCGCTCTGCTCGCCAAAATTCGTTATATATGGGGCATTTATTGCCACGGGACCAAACATTTGTTCGTTACAGCCGGGAATTCGTAAAATGCGTGTTCGTTACATCCGAGAAATTTAACCAATGCCCTTATGGAGAAGTTCAAGGGACCGAGACATTTCTTCGTTATAGCCGAGATTTCGTTTTAGGCGTGATCGTTATAAACGAGTTTTACTGTAATAGGAATTGCAGCTTCGATCTTTTCCCGAATACCTATAGATGTCTCTGGTGGTTGCGCCTGCAGCGATCCTATCGGTCAATGTGAGTCTAAAAATACCCATTCCACACTCATTATTCAAACCATGGAAGAAATAATTAATTATTCTTCCATGATTCAAACTGTTCAAACCAGTTCGTTGGAAATCGCCCGGGAAAGTGATGGGGTTTTTCTGCGTCGTGTTTTTCTAATTGTTGAAATGGAACGGAATGCTTATTGTGCAGCATATTGGTGCAACAATTTTAACGGTTGCAGGGTAGACAAGAAGATTTCGTTTTTCAGATTTCCGAAGGATATTTCGAGGTGAGCTTAAAGAAGAGATACCGCATAAAACGGAATACTTGTGTTAAGTTGAGAATTACGTGTTTTTGTTATTAGTCTTGATGCCCATTTCTGCTTTATAATTTAGGGCAAAATTTTGCCTGAGGGAGGATTTAATGTCTGCGGATATCAACTGTATGAAGAAGTATAGGGTCTGCAGTGATCATTTTACAGATCATGATTTCCGCAGCAGATTCCCTCAGTCTCTCCTAAAAACGAATGCCCTTCCTAGTGTATTTGAAGGTATGAAAACAAGTGTGTGTATTATACATGGTATACAGTGAAACTTCGATTTTATTATATACCGGTTTTTCGAATTTCGTTAACTTAAACCTATCGTATTCTAATTCTTGTAGATGAGCCGAGGGATTCTGAGGATGTTTTACATTCTCCCAAAGCTCACTCAACACCAAACCATCTTGGTAAGTTTTAGAAAATTTTAGCATTTATTAATTTATACTGTCCACTTGCCTTTACCAACGAGTCGCCGGAACAAATATTATTGTTATTTATGAATGTATTTCTATCCGGAAAAGAATGTTTTTATAAATGTTGTATTGTTATTCTTTACGTGAGTAAATAAAAAAATCTTGCATCCAGTTGTTTTGTTTTAATTTGAGTCCTAAACTTATGTTAAATACATCATCTAGCTTTTTAATTCAAATGTACCGCCAAAACCTGGTCTGCTCGAGTTTAAATTAGGCGCGCTTCAGTTCGTATTGACCGCTAGATTGCTCTGCTGTCAACGTATTACCATTGTCCTTAGGGAGCTGCGCTTCCTATTATTCTTCCATGGCGATAGTTTGTGGACACATTGCCACTTATAAAAATAATGTTTCCTGGACAGGTGTCATATAAACAGAGTTAAAACTTTTATTTCGTTTTTCAAATTCAGGGGTATCTCGATAGTGAAGATAAGCTCTTCAAGAAACTCGTTATTAAGCAGCAAAAGTACATTTAGCAGACTAAAATTCTAGCCGGAAATATGCGGTAGTTTGTATGCTAAAAAAAGGCCTCAACGACCATCAGCGCCATACGGTCAAAGGCAGAACTAGGGCTTCACTTATTTGCCGCATAAGATTTTCTTGTATCCAGACCTTATATTCTAAGACCGTGGTTGCCACATTTATTTGAGCAAAGGCGCCATTTTAAGCAAATGGCGAGAATTTTGAATTAAACTGAATTTCAGGCAATGATATCTCAAAAACGAGTTCGGGTAGAAGCGTGTATTTTTCCATAAAACAAATTAAATAGCACTGATTATTTTAATAAAGTATTTTTAAAGGCGGCGTTGGGTTCCCTTCACCCTCAAATATTTTTATACTTGTCGGTGATTATCTACTCATAAGGGACCATATTAAATGTCATTTTTAAGGACGATTTACAGAAAATTTAGCTCGGTATGATCAGGTTTTTTTTAATGCAATGGATAAACCGAGCGTTCAGGAATGCATAATGTGATTTTCAGAATTTTCTTGGATAATTTACTTTATGGAGGAGCCACCTTATACGCAGAACAATAATTTGTTTTCCGTGGTGTGGTTGTAGCTTTATATGCGCTCTATTCTTTATAGTTTTGTTTTACTACTACATCCATGGTTTTTTGTCAAAATGAACGTATATCACTCATACCACTTTTAAAAAATCTATGGTTGTAGCTGGTTTCTGTGGTTTTAGAATGTCACAGGCCATAAAGCACGTGTAAAGTTTTCTCAAGTCATTGTCACAAGTTTCAAAAATTAAATGAAGTAATTGGAAAATTGAATTAATTTGTTATGGTTAATTACATGATTTGTTCCAATTTTATTTTGTTTGTTTTAAGAAAAATATCAAACGAACCGCAAGGAGGGTTTGACTTTGGAGAATTAGTATACGATTAATTAAAAAAATTGGATTTTATTATCTTCGTTAAAATTGTTTTTAATAATTCAATATTGATGTATTATCGAAATGTTTTTATTTTGTTAAAAATACTGATTCAAAAATACGTATTGTATTTTGTATGTTTTTTCATTTTGTACAGCATTAAGATTTTGGAACTCTGGTCACTTTATTTAAATGTATCTACTCATCTTGTGATAATTTGAGGACTGCCGCTGTTTTTAAGTGATATTTAAACTTGCACAGAAAAATGCCGACGATTATAAGGTGTGCAGTCGTTGGTTGCGGGAATACACAGGAAATTCCTGGCATAACGTTTTTTAGTTTCCCGAGTGACAAGGAGTTGTAAGTAATTTTCTATTTTTCCGAGTAATTGGTGCCTGTCGGGCGAAATTCTTGTAGAATACAGACACATATTACTCGTATATAATACTAGTTAATTGTGCTTTCATTCTGAAAGCATTTTCTCTTACAATCAGCTTAACAGAAATAGTATGAGCCGACAAATAACTTTTAAACGCAACAACGTTTAAAAATAATTTACAGAAAATTACAAGCTTAAAGAACCATGACAAAATAAACTTTTAGCTGGAATTCTTCATTGTCAGGATCCCCTTTCATTACACCAGTATGCTATTAGTAAGCTATGCCACTGTTCCAACCTGTCTTTAATCATGCTCTCTCTTTCCTCAGGTAATGTCTGATCCAGTTTACCTCCCTCTTTCTTAGTCTGTATCAGAGGTCTCAAACTCAAATCATGTGGGGGCCAAAAATGAAAAATTATACTTCAAAAGGACTCTAACATAAGACATTTTTAAAATCTTTAAATTAAAAAAGTTCTTCGACACTGAGCTGGGCCAAATTATATAATTAGAATAAGATCAGTGAGAAGGCCACATAAAATGAACAAGCAGGCCATGTGCATCTCGTGAGTTTGAGACCCCTGGTCTGTATAACCATGCACACCAATTAACTCTTATTATAAGACCACTTTTAATGGAACATACCATTTTCTAGACTTTTACATTCTTACAAAATTGACTATGAGCAGTCTACCAGAATTCATACTGGTCAAGGATATTTTATGAATATTATTAGTTCATATGTAGGCAGGGCTAGATTAAGTGGTACGCAAAACATGAAAGTGCATGGGGCCTAGAGGACAAGGGGGTCCACATTGGGCTGACCCTATCTCATCTCAACAAAACCCTTTCTAAGTGTTGCAGCACAGATCACAAATCTTGTAATAATCTGTTACTTGTTACAAATTTATGATTCGGGTGAGAACTTAAACGTATATATGAGGCCTATGCATCTCTTAAGCCTTTGTAGAAGTACAGGTACGTTTAAACTATAATAAGTAGGCAGTTTTAAGAGACTTCACTCCATAGTGTTTTATACAACAGAAAATATGGTAAATAATAGTTTATAATGAAAGTTCCTAAGGCGATTTTCAATAAATGTAATTTTTTGGTTTTAACCAGTTGTGCATTTAAGCTACAAAGCAACCATCATCAGTGGTGATTCATCAATAGCTTTAAAGAAGAATTTATTGGTAAGTAAGCCAAAATTCACACATGGCTTTCCCAACCTTTTTATAGCTATTGGAGAAACATTATAGGCCAGGGGTCTCCAAACTTTTGTAAAATTTTATGCTCGTGGGCCAGAGTATCAACATGAAAAACCTTTTGAAAATATAGGCACACAACATAAAAATGTAGGCTATTTTCGTATTAAAAGGTGGTTTAGTGAAATAGGTAAATTACAATTTTTCTGGCAAAATTTTCCAATGTCCAATCTAATTTTCATTTTTTTCCTCACTGAATATGAATCAAAATCAGACAAATGAAGCACAGCTATTTTATCGTCATTAGTCATTTTGAAAATTTCGTTGTTATTCAAAAATCATTTTGTTATGTTATGCATAATATTTTCCAACACTGCTTGATTGTTATATCTGTCAAAAAATGGTAAAGACTTATTACAGGCTCGAGGGCCACATTAAATGGGATATAGTTAGGAGAGCCCTGTTATAGGTTACTAATTATATTTGACTCAATACAACTTTTTCATATTAAACAACTATAATATACCGTATTTGACCGAATATAAGCCCCCTCCGAATATAGCCCCCCTACCCATTTTTCTCACACAAATCTAGAAAATATTTTAATACCCTGAAAGGACATGATCATTTTTAGGACTTTAATGACATGAAACATGCTGTATAATTTGAAGAAATATCAAACTTGCACTCATTTAATAAAAAAGTACCAATTAGCGAGTGATAAAACGCCATGCTAATTGCAATTTTAAGGCTTTCAGATTTGTACCTCAGAATTCAGAGGGTATACTAACGAAAGAGATATTTGACAAGGAAATGAACAAAAATACATTTTTAGGGAGTAAAAATAAACTTTAAAAAGTCGAAATAACATAGTAATTAATACAGCAATATTAGCAAGTCGAAATAACATACCAGTTTATGCAGCAATATAAATTCACCCTTTGCTCATATTTCGATGCGCAATGCTAATCTATCTTTCGTTTGTGTAATTAACAATTCGAGCTTAGCCAGGCAATTAGTCCATTCTCGGGTAAGGTTAATTTTATTGGTATTACCGTATTTGCTCGAGTAAGCTGCGCACCTTTTTTCCCAAAATGCCGGTGGAAAAAAGGGGGTGCGTGTCTTACACGAATTCTTGAATTTGCCGCTCACCTTTTTTCCCAAACTCGTTTCGGTAAACAAATATACGTTAAGCTAGCACCCATGCCGCATCTATTACTCTTTTTCTAAATTTCGGTGTATTTAGTCATTTTCATTCATTGTATAAAAATTTTAAACGAGTTTTAAGTTTATTAACGGGTGCTCCCCAAACTCGACGGTTTTCTGCTACAATTGTCACGGAGGCCACGGCGCATGCGCGACCAGTTTGGGTTGGTGGTGGTTTTGTTCTCACGGCAGACGACGCCTACCATGCCGTGGTGATCATTCAATGATCATAATTTTAGTTCGCCAAAAAAATGACGACCGCTACGGTAGTGATCAGTGACCATATGGCTGGAAAATTACGTACAGCAGAATGATCGCTACCCGAGCGTTTCTGCCGAACATGACCAATATGACGACAAAAACAGTTAAGTGTTTAACAAAAGAGGAATACCGAGGAGATTTCTGCTAGTACCGATATAAAGAGATCACCCAATAAATTCGTCACGTAGGAGTGTGAAGATGCTTAACTTGAGCGTAGCATTTTTGAGAAATAGGAATTGGTTATTTAGAAAACCCTTTTTCGGCTCAAATAAATTTTTTTCCCTAGAGCTGGCCCAAAAACCGGGGTGCGCGGGATACACGAGGGCGCGGCTTCACGAGCAAATACGGTAAAACTTGCAATTTGACGATAATCAGAGCGATCAGGTAATTGAAAAATCCTTCCTATATGGTGACGTCAATCAGCCTTGCAAATAAATGCAACCCGAGTAGTTTAGTCTTACAATGGATAGAAACACTTACTGACTCGAATGAAATTCATCATTATTGAAGCTTTGCACACTTGTTTGTACCCACCTAATTTTTAGTGTCCGAAAATAGCCCCCCCCCTCAACTTTTGCGCTTCACTTTTGGTCAGAAACAGGGGGGCTATGTTTGGTCAAATACGGTACTATTGTATAAAATTGATTTACTTAGGGATTAAAATAAAAACTATTTTGACAAGCCAAAGTAGGCAATAATAAAAATTAATTTCATATATAGGGCATATATTCCTACAATTCTTACAAAAGATTCTCCGTAGCATTTCCACTATTAACAGATATCCTGAGAGAGCCAGTGATAGATGTTTAATAACATGCAAGACTATATAGGCTGTGATGACTTATCTGAGAAATGTCAGATATTTCCCTATTATCTGGCCAACATTCTTTAAAGAATTAACTGCTTACTATAATAAATATTTCATGTTTAAGAATTAGACAAAAGCTTGTTTATATTAAATATTACAATAGGATACAGGGTAGTCATGTTAAGAAATAATATTAAAGCAAAGAACGTGTTATGACATCAAAATGTAAGCCTTATGTGGATGTAACATGGGTGTAATTTTAGCATTTGAAGATTCCTACACCATTTCCTACTGCACAGTATTCACCTGAAAATAAACATTTAAATGCATTAGAGTTTCAAGTGACTTTTAGAAGTTTCTGCATGGTCTATGTATTGATTAAACAATATCAGACACTTAAGGTTAATTTACAGTCTCAGTAGCTTTGTCATAACTATACATATTATGAAATACTTACAATGTCATCTATCTTAAGAATACTTCTTATGGTTTCAGAGGCTAGAGTAATTGCACTAACTGACACCAGAAGAGGTTGAACTACATTTTCTTCCAGAATGTTAGTTATTGCTCCCTGAAAAAATACAAGATATTTTTTTAATATAATCATCATAGAAATGCAACCTGTTTGAGTGAAACAACCTCCCAATTTAGTATTTTAGATAAACATTAAGTGGTTTATAACTTTTTTATGCACATTTATAAAAATATAATTTTAATATTATTCAAATGAATACCTTGAATATTTTATATATATATGCTTAAGTAATGGCGTCTAACGGTATAACTATTGCTTGTTACTCCTGTGAAAATGCGATAGAAAACCTTGATAAAACTATCTGTTGTAGTTTTTGTGAAAATAGTTTTCATTCTAAATGTACCGGCTTAAATGATAACATCATTATAGCCCTCGATGAGTGCAATTCCATTTTTTGGAAGTGTTTATCCTGTCGCAATCTCAAAAGCAACGCTTTAACCAAGATGGCGGCGGACATTGAACTTTTGAAAGAAGAAATGACTAAATTAAAAAGTAATCAAGAGTCTATCCGACCTCCACGATCAAAAACAGTTACTTTTGCCAATGTGCTCTACCCTGATAAACCACACTCCAAAAAATCTCCTGCTCCTGAAGAAACGTATACGAAGTTTACGTCTTCAAACTCTCATCGAACTGCTGTTGATATACCATCTGCACCTACTGTTCATCCTGGTGCATCAATTTCTGCCCAAAACCCTGCAAAAAATCCAGATAAACATAACGCAGCCCATTCTATAACCGCTATCATCCCCGAAGATGCTGATGGCTTCAAAACGGTCGTGAATAGAAGAAGTAGGCAGAAATTCATAATTGGTACTGCAAATCAAGAACCTGATTTCACTGTAAGTAACCTTCGCCCTGCCAAACGCACTACCTATATTTACATTGGTCGCCTCGACACTAACACGACAACCAAGGATCTCACGAATTATGTTAAATCAAAATTTAACATTGAATGTCAATCATGCGAAAGTGTGAATGGTAAAAGTGTTTACGGTGCCTTCAAAATTGGTGTTGACTCTGTACTGTTCGACAAACTTATTGATCCTTCCTTGTGGCCCTGTGGCGTAATTGTTAACCGCTTTTTAATGCCCAAAAATGATCGCAAAATCCACCTTGCCAACATTTCAGCTGATACTAATCTTCCAACTACTCCTCCACCACCTACATCAAATGATATCTTAAACCTCTCGTGTGATAATCTCTCTCAACCCCAGTGCAATAATACCCCTATCAACCAAACCACAAAGTGTAAACCAAGTACCCGCCTTCAGGCTGGTATTTCTAAGCCCAAACAAATCTGACTAGATTCAGATAACTCCAAGACTCTCAAAACAATAGCATTCAAGATACTATTACTAAATATTCGCCACCTACCAAGCAAAATTCTCGAACTTGAGTCTCTTGTTATAAAAATTGATCCTGACTTTATTTGTCTATGTGAACATTGGATGAAAAATGCCAACATCTCCATCCAAGGATATTACTGTGCTACCTCATTCTGTAGCAAAAATTTTTAAAATGGTGGTGTGTTAATTTTTGTTAAACATAATATTAATGTAACTGGCCTGTCTATGGTAGATAACCTCATCTGTGAAGAAAAAATATTGCAGTGTTGTGCCATTAAATTTACAATAGGAGAACAGCGATTTTTATTGTTTGTTATTTACCGCTCTCCCTCATCTTATTTTGATGACTTTCTTGACAAAGTAGATAATTTGCTTTACAACTTGTTAAATACCTTCAATCAGTATTATAAAATATTATGTGGTGATTATCATTGTGACATGTTATCTGAAGGTTCTGATAAACAGAAACTAAATAATCTATTGATTTTATACAATCTTAAGTCCTTAGTGCATCAGCCAACTTGGATAACCTCTCAATGTGCAACACTTCTCGACAATATTTTCACTGACTTCCCCATAACTTCTACCAAAATTGAAGTATTCAATCCTTTAATCTCAGATCATCATG
The DNA here is from genome assembly GCA_036926305.1 of Uropetala carovei. NCBI lineage: Eukaryota > Metazoa > Arthropoda > Insecta > Odonata > Petaluridae > Uropetala > Uropetala carovei. Next base: position 1,416,091 of record JAXCHB010000140.1, read on the forward strand.
CAATACTTTCCCAATTTCAAATTCCACAATCACCAAAAACAGATACAGTGCCCATCTACAAAAGGATTATATCTGAATCCAAATTTCAAATATGGAGTAATACCTACTTCATCATGGTTGGACTGAAGTGTACAATGCCAGAAATGTCAATACTGCCTTTAATCTGTTTTACAAAACACTCATATTTTTTTGATTGTATTTTCCCTTGTGTATTAACAAAGCCTTCTATTAAACCTCCCAAAAACTGGGTCACTCTTGAGATTTGTAACCTCAGTTTTGAACTAAAAAAACTATGGTTTACCTCCCATCAAGATTACAATCAATTCAAGAGACATTACAAGACCATAACAAAAGCTGCCAAAAAAACCTTCAATGATAAAAGATTTATCACCTCATCTAACCCCACAAAGATGGCTTGGAAAATTGTAAATGAATCATGTGGTGAACAGATACATCAATCACCAATGACCCTTTATTACAACTCAACTTCTATTAACTGATCCCATCACTATTGCTGACACCTTTAACAACCACTTCACTAAACTGTCCTCTATATCTCAATGCCCTCCCAAACCAAAGACAAATACCTACCATTTGAATAATAACAAGGGTCACTAACTCTATCTCCAACCCTGTACTCAACTTGAAATACTTAACTATTTGAGAAAAGCCGGTAGTAAATGCTATGCTGGTAGTGATGAAATAACTGGACCCCTACTAAAAGCATGTTCTATGTCAACTGTTGAACCACTTCCCTACCTTGTTAATGAATCTCTCAGAGAAGGCATATTCCCTGACGCCCTGAAAGTTTCAAAAGTAATCCCTATCTATAAAGGCAAAGGCAATAAAAACCATCCTGAGAATTACATGCCTATATCACTGCACCCCCAACTCTAAAATCTTTGATTATGTCTATAGCAAAAGACTTACCGACTTTCTGGAAAAACATAACCTTCTATCTAACTCTCAATTTGGCTTTAGGCCTGGTAAATCAACTGAGAAAGCTCTTTGAATTGATTAATTTCACTCAGGAGGAACTTAACAAAAATAATAAAGTAACAGGTTTATTTTTTGACCTTAGTAAAGCCTTTGACCTGGTGATCACAAAATTTTACTCAGTAAATGCCAAACCTTAGGAATAAGGGATGTAGGCCTTAACTGGTTATCCACCTATCTCTCTAATAGATCTCAATTTATTTTAATTTCCCATGATGGTCGCTGCTACTCATCCTCAGTCATCAAAACCTTTTGTGGAGTTCCTCAAGGATCAATCCTTGGTCCCTTATTATTCATTATTTTTATCAATGAACTCCCACAAACCATTAAACTTACCGAACTCTTTAAACTAACTATGTTCGCAGATGACATTAGTATCTTTTTAAGTAGCTTAGTTATTACTCCCACAATCATAAGAATAATGTCCCAAATTCACAATTGGTGTGAATGTAATCATCAAATTTTAAATGCAGCCAAAACACAAATAATGATATTCTCCCCATCACTCTCAAATAATGACTTCTCCTTCAAATATAACAACAATGACATTTCAGCTACAGATGATGTCAAATGTCTTGATTTGTATATTGATTCCACTCTTACCTGGAACAACCACATCAACTATTTACTAAATAAACTTTCCTCCGTCTTTTATCTTTTGTCAGTTTTAAGGAAAACTGTAAGCCCTTCTATTTTGAAGATGGCTTATTTTGGTCTCTTTTATTCCAGGGTACTATATGGTATCATCTTTTGGGGATCTAATACCCAATCAATAAAAGTTTTTAGATTACAAAAAAAAATAATTCGTTGTATGGCCAATTTGCCTTATAAAGCCTCTTGTAGAGAAACCTTCAATAAGTTAAAAATACTCACTGTGCCCTGCATTTACATTTACAGTCTTATCCAGTTAGCTAAATCAAATGAATCTTTTTTCCCAAAAAAAAACAATGCTTACCATCACCATAACACAAGAACTTGCACAAACCTTCATGTTAGGTACACAAACCTCAAACTCCATCAACAAGGTCCAAAAACAATGGCTATTAAATTATTTAACCATCTTCCTGATAAGATTAAAACTATTACCAATATGAAGTATTTCAAATCTGTATTATTTGAATATCTAGTACAAGGCTGCTTCTATAGTGTGGGGGAATACTTGGAATCCAGTTGATATATCTTGCTCTATTTGTTTTTTTTCTGCTCTGCTTTACTTTATTTTTTATTGGTGATGTATATTGTGCCTATGATGTCTTTTATATTATTTGTATGACGAATCCAATATCATATGTCTGTATGATCTCATGGAGAATAAAGACAAATGAATGAATGAATGAATGAATTATCCAAATGCAATGTAATAATAAGCAGTTGTGTCTTTCACAGTTGTAGTAACTATTAGATAACATAGTAACAACAAAGATTTTAACTTCCATTAGCTCTTAAATTAAGCAAAATTTAAAACAACCATATGTTACTAAAAATAAACAAAAATCCCTTCATATTTATTAATTACTAGATTAATTCCAATAACAATAAAACATTTAAGCAGACCAAATGCATATTTTCAAAACAAAGTAGCCATCTTCCTCTGCAGTTGGCAATTACTCTTAGAACTGCTGTAAGAAGAGACATTTCTAAATAAAATAAGGTCTACTACTTTGTGGTTCCGCAGTGCACTTGGTTTACTCAATTGTCTCATAGGACTTATCTACAAGATTAAAATAAAAATTAACAACGAAGTACAAAGCTGATGACGTTTCATTTTTTTCTATCTTTCCATATTCACATAGTTTTTGTAAAAACTATAAATAGCCTAGGTACAAGGCAACATTAACAAATTTAACCTTCCTTTGTCAAACAAGATTTTAAAACATTTTACAGAAACGTATGTACCTTTCTAACATTGATGCCAGCAGTCACTTCTCCTTGGGCATGCCGATTACGGAGTTCAGTAACAGTGGCAATTGGATTGAGGCCAGCATTCTCTGCAAGCGTTGATGGGATCACCTCCAAAGCATTAGCAAATGCCCTTATAAAGAAAAGATTCCAGTTCAGCAAATTTTCAAGAAGTAGCAAAATATTTCATTTAAAGATTAATTTAAGAATAAATTACCTGAAGCAATAAGCATCGACTCCAGTAATAGTTTGGGCATAATGTGCAAGCTGAAGACATAATTCCGTCTCAGGTGCACCACCACCAGCAATTAAAGCTCTGAAGTAAAAAGTAAATTAAACAATAAAATATCCATTTAGGAAAGAATGTACAATATAATACTGAATCCGGCATACCGTTGTTTCACTAGACATCGTACAACACAGAGGGCATCGTGCAGAGATCTATCAGCTTCCTCTAAGACAAGCTTATTACTGCCTCTAACCAACACAGTAACTGTTCGGCCTGGATTCTGGATCCCAGTGATCTGGCAGGAACAAATTTTAATATATATATACCTATATACACACACACCATTTACATAGCATTACTGACTATCATTTCAAACATCAGTCAAGAGTAGCAAGTTTTATTTTACCTTGACCAATTTACTATTACCAGTCTGAACTTCTTCAACCAGTTCCGCACTTCCAAAATATTCAGGAAGAAAATGGTCCAAACTTGCAATAGGTCGGCAGCCTAAAGTCTAAGTAAATTAAAATTATGTCAATTAAATTCATCCAGAGTAAAAGATAATTCATATTCACACTTAGATTGAAGTTCAAGTTACCTTAGTTACGAATTCTATATCCTCCCTTTCAATATCCTTCACAACCATCACTTTGATTTTGTCAAGGAAATGTAATGCTAAATCACTGACTGCATCTCTGTAGAAAACAAATAAAACCAATATTTTAACAAATGCTCTAAACATTAATGTGTTTGAAAATGAATCCACAGGTTTATGATAACAATTCTGCCTGTCATCAGTAGTAAGTCAAAGGGAAAATTATTATGAAATACTTTCACAATTGGCTGGTTTTCAGGATTCAGGTTTGGACAGAGGTTTTGCTGAGTAAAGAACAGCAAAAAATGCGATTTAACCATTTCCTGAAGAGAATGGATAACAAAAGCTGCTCTGATTATACATTATGTCAAAAACCATACTGTGACATTTTGGCCAATATATATACCTTAGAGATTCCGAGGAGAAGTGATGGTCTGGCAAATTTACGAGGGCTTAACGAAGGTTCAGATTTACATTGGAAAATTCTCAGGCCATGTGATTTCTTTCCATAAGCATTTCTCGATGCCAAAACATGATGATATGAAGGTTCATTCATATAGAATGCACACATCTACGAGACGAAATGAGTATAAGCTACGTCTGTTTGTACAAATATCCATACCACTTGAGATGGCAATCTGGACCTACATACGCTGTGATAATTGTTTCTCGGTTCCCAGGAATCTTTCTCGAGCCCTGTGGTTAGTCCGATGGAAGTCTTTACGATCTACACATTAGGAGTTTTGTCCTTCTTTAGAATGGATCGTGAAGTAGAAAGAAAGTTCCATTCCAGTGCATCGAAAGAAAAAGAATAGGCGAATTGGAGAAGATGGATTAAGAACTACATAAGTGAGTCATTTTTTTATCAAAATCAATGAATTACTCAACCCGACAATCATGGTAACCTGTCCTTTTGTACAGAAATATCTAGTTTTGTGGTTTACCTTCGTTAGGCTTAGGAGAGCATTGACCAAACAAAAATTTTATTTATTTGTATATCGACGATTATTTGGCAGTGATCCCTTTTCTCTGAGTAAGCAGTTAATAGTGGGCTGTTGAGTTATTTTTCTAGCACATCTACAGATGTTAACAAAAAATTGTAAACAGATGCTGACAGTCCTCAACGTAACCATTTTAAAACGTTATAGTATAAATTGAAACAAAATAAAAAACAAATTAATTGCACAATTTAAAATAAAACAATTCGCTGGGAACTTGTTTGTTATACACATGTTATTGACACAGCTAGAAAAGCTTCCCATATGCAGTCAACAGACTAATTACCCGTAAATATTACGTTGCTATGCTTCATTAATTTCGATGCGAATAATGCTTTTCTTTCATTTATTTGAAGGTTTAATTGGCATTAAATGAATCGGAGGCAACAATGAGAGTCTCCTTGGAAACGCCTGGAATGAGTACAAAAAATCCACAAAACTTCGAAAAAGGATGCGTATTTCTGAAAACTTCAACCGTGTACCATGTAAACATCGAAAGAATAAGATAGTATAAAGCTTTAGCCGGCGAATAACGCAAAAAAGAAGAAAATCGGTCCATATTTACGTATTTTAATGTATGAAGGAAAAAAACCTTGCACTCTAAAAAATCGAAAATCCCGTGTAAACTTATGGGAAAATATAAATGTCTTCTGGATTCAAACCCGGAACACTTTAGCAGACGAAAATATTTTTCCAGGGACCTCATAGCCAGTAGAAACAAAATGCCGTTTACCACATATCTTTATGACGAACGGTTCTCGAGAAATGCCGATATAAATTGTAAACAAATGTCTACAGATGTCACTGTAAAATTAATGTGTGTATTTACGTATTTACTCTACATTAAAAATTAGTAACCCCCACTCCACTATAAGAGGGCACAGCATGTTGCTAGCCCAGGGCGCCCAAATGTCTTAAGATGGCCCTGCATATCTATATTTTTAGCTAATAGAGTATTTATTTTTCCTACGTATTTAAAAAATTGCCTTTGCTCTGTAGCATCATTTTCCCCAAAAGTAACGTATACTTGGAATCCTCTGTGTACTTGTAAGGGCATTGTATTGCACGTTTTATTTTAATTGTTATTAATAATTCTCAAACATTACTGATGGACCCCTGGACTTCTTCTGGGGACCCACAGGGGTCCACGACCCCACTTCAAGAAATACTACTCTAAGAGGTACATCAGCAAATAAGGTTGAAACTCCTAGATTATGTTGTTAATACCTTAGAATGGACTTCTGAACCAAAAGTACACTGCATCCACTTTTCTTGATTTGTTTTACTATATTAAGAATGTAAGCCCGCTCTTCTTTAAGTACACGATCCATTGCAGCATAATCAGACACAACTACATTATGGTCCATCTGGAAGACAAAATAATTCAGATATGACATATGCAGTAAAAAAAATCTATTGAAACAGTTACTGATAAATCAGGTAGTATATGGAGTGTCTCAAAGGTGGTATTTGAATGCCACTTGTAAAAGGTGTCCCCCTCACCTCTCACAAAAGATGTAAATAAATACTTTTCGTTAGAATTAATATTTAGTCTATGTTGTTAAAATTATTTTAGTTAAAGTGAAAATTTTCTTAATTAAAACCAAGGAACTAATGTTCTTCAAAAAAATATTTTTTTAAAGCCTACTTAATCTTTATCATCCAGGTCATCACTAAAGCAAGCATTAAATGTATTCACGAGTGGCTGAGTGGTTGCTCTAGGTACCAGAGATACTGTTTCCTGACAGTTGTTTCGCATTCAACACAATAATAAGAAGTATGTTTTCAAGATGCATCTCAAAAGGCCTGAACCTGATGATATTTGTGAGAGACCGCATCTAAAGTTTGTGGTTGTGTCGGTCAGCTCATTCGAAACCAATCCCTTGTCAAACCATTTTGCATTTATCTGTCAGAATGCAGTAAACAGTCTAAAGTGCTTTGGAATTATTGAAGTCCCTTTGTATACAGAATTTCTTTTAGTTTACAAAGAGACTAATGAAATCTTCTGCGAGTATCTTTTGCACTCAGTTCTGAGTTTTGTTAGCATCCTACACATTTTTTCTAAGCAGCTTTTCCTGGAGAATTTTTATTTTCAAATTTGTTTTTAAAACCACTTCATGATGACTACAAAAATTACTGAAAGAGATAATTGTTTTTGGAGAATGATAAATTTGTCAGAATCAAGTAAGTGAAAATAAAGGCCTCTCCATTCGTGCTAGCATAATCCAGTGGAACAGGCAATGATGCTGCACCAGGTTCATATGATTTCTCCTTTTTCAGGTGTACCAAAGGGGTTCATAAAAGAAGAGGTCCTTACACAAGGTCTTCACCTGGTACGATATTTCTGATTTTATTCCAGGAAATTATTTAATTATTGGGGAAGGGGAGTAACACAAGTATTATAACCAAATACCAAGGGAATGCCAAAGGGTTTTGATGGAATCACAATTTAAAATGGGGTAATAAATGCATTCAGCTGAGGGACGACCTGACAGAGCATGGAAAATCAAATGAGATACACACCTACAGACAAATATACGCAATCCACCAGTCATTAGCTTTGTGGAATATCACACTCTGGGTTGTAAAATGATGCAAATAAACGTGCAGTTTATTTTACAAAGAACAACAACTAGCCATGTCAGATCATAGAAACTCACATTTACAAAAGGTCAGAGAGAAAAGTCCTCTCAAAGACACACAGATTCTCCCATTCTACGCTGCAATCTGTGACCTGTGACATAGAATGACAACAGTTGACCTCATTTAGATTCTTATTGAATAATAACAAGGATTTGTGTTACGTATCTTCATGGAGGCAACAGTCAATTAATAAAAAAGACAAAGTACCAGTCACTCAAGATTCAAATACGATCAAGTATCATCTTACATCTGTCTTAGGTGGAGAAATGCAGAACTGAATTAAAGCAATTTTTGCCTTCTCAATCCTTTTTGGATAGTTGGTTCCAGCTGCTTTCTGAGTGAACACCAGACCCTCAATTAATTCTGTGTCCTCGATGGTTCCTCCTAACTTCTTTATGATTTTGATGTCCTGAGAATAAAAATCATAGTGATGTATTAAACTTATGAAAGTTCTTTTTATACAAAAGCAATATTTCACGTGAATACCTTGAGGTCAACATTGGTATCCTTTGCTGGATCAATGACTTTCATCACAGCTTCCACTGCAAGAGGGGCTAAAATGCTCGACTGTTGAGAAACAACCTTAAAAGACAAATCAACAAGACTTTCAAAGTCTATATTTCCATACTCAATAAGCACATCAAAGTTACCAATTACTACTCTGTTATTAAAATTTTAAGAGCACTTTAATAATGTCCAAGCATAAAATTTTCAGGAAACCATCAAAAGCAAATTTGACATTTAACCTTAAATGAATAACAGTGGTGATTATAGTGAAATTGATGTTAAAGTAAAATTGAGTAAAAAATTGACTGTAAAATTCAGTATTTAGAGATACAGAAATTACATGTAACCTTGAAACATTCAAAATTATAAGCCATAGGGAGCTAATTAATAAAACAAGTTTACCACCACACCTTGGAATTTAAAGCTGTTGAAGCGCTTTTGATCAAACTTTCTTTGTCAGACAAATCTACTGGTCTGGCCATATTTCCTAATATTTCTACAGATTTAAGTGCTGCCCTCTGAAATGCATCTGATATGATGGTGGGATGAATTCCTCGAAGAAGTAACTTCTCTGCTGCCTCCAGAAGGCTACCAGCAACAATGACAACGCTCGTTGTCCCATCTCCAGCTTCAATGTCTTGGGCCTTAGATAATTCCACTAACTGGGTATAAAGGAAAGATTTAATTGTAAGTTAGTTACATAGGTAATTGTTAAAAGTGCCAAAAAAAATTATGTCATCCACTTCTCCAATGTCATCAGGTTCTAGAAAGCTAAATTACTGTCAATAAACAATTTTTATGCATACACCTGAGGAGAATATGAATAAAAGAAATAAGATACACATGTACATATTTTTAAGAAGATGAGAATGGAAAATGTGCAATTATCACTAAAGAGAGAGAACTCAATTAAATTTAGCAATGGTTCCAATAATTGAGGTAACAATGCCACCACAAACAACAGAAAAACTATAGCTCCTAAAATGTATGCTATTTTTAAAGACATCATTTAAAATTAGGGTTGCCAACCTCCAGCTTTCGGACTGGAGATCTCCGGGTCATCGCCATAATCTCCGGTTTCCGGGTGGGTAGCACAAATCTCTGGTTCAATTTCGATTGCAGCGGAAAGCCCTTTTTATGACTTTTTTGCGTTTTTTATAAGTTATTCGAATTAAGATAGTATGCACTTTAATTTCCATTGTATTTTGTTTTATACAAAAACAAATTGACAATGCTCTTACAATTTCCTTAATTAGCGATATTTAAAAAATAAACAACGATTTTTAATCATATGTCCTAAAATCATGAGTGCCTTTAAGAATATTGAATATATTTATCATTACATTTAATTCCTCTTGGGTTTCTTCTAAAGTATCCAGGTTTCAAGCAAACTCTGGTTTATGACTATATTAAAGTAGGCAACCCGTAACAACATCTCCGGTTCATGAATATCTAAAAGTTGGCAACCCTATTTACAATACAGGTAGTCCCCGGTTAACACAAGAGCCACGTTCCTAAAAAGTGTCACGTTAAGTGAATTCATGCTAAGCGAATGCATAAATACCATAAGGATGTGCCTTTTTTGCATCCCCTTGTGAAATTTAACCAGTAGGACCGCTTTCCTCTAACTGTATAGGATACTTCTAGGCAAATGGAGCAATAAAATCTTCCTCTCCATTGCAGTAAATGTTTCAAATGCAAAACGTGTGAAGAAAATCAGACAATTGGCTTTTGGGCGGCATAGTAGACAGTGTGTTGTGAAGTTAGGCATTTTTTGGAGTGTATCGTAGTACGAATAATGCGTACAAAATTTTATTTGCATTTAATTGGTATAAATTTCATCGTCTTTCATCTCTTGAAATATTGGAATCAGTAATGGCGTCATCTAGCAAACGTGCAAAATAGTCTTAGAAGATTGAGAAGGATATTGTGACATTATGGATGAAATTGATTCCAGTGCAGATTTGGAGGAAGTTTATATAAACACTGATGTAAGTGACAGCGAATCTGAGGGAGAAATTGAATTATTTGGAAAAAAATCTATTTCCCAGAAGTAAATACCCACTTACATTTTTATAAATAAAATGTAATAACCAATACAGTGTAAATACAATACAATGTATAAACAATACACATAAGACTTAAAGTATAAACCCGGCGACGTGTGCTAGTTCCGCAAGTCTTTGAGATTTTCTACTATAAATTATCCAATAATATACGAATAAATATAAATTAATATATACGTTCCATTAATGGCAATATTTTTTTAATGTTATCACGTAATGGATCATGTTGCAACTCATGTTAAAACGGATGCTTCCTCGTGTAAAGTGAACAACAGGTTCCCCCCAATTAGTAAATCGTGCTAAAGTGAATTTCGTGTTAAGCAAACTTGTGTTAAGCGGGACTACCTGTACAAACATACTAGCAGAAGTGCCTGTTGAATTTCAACGGATTTAGTGAATCTAAAACTCTTGACTATGTAACGTAAACATCGTAAGAATAACCTAGTACACAGTTTTAACCATCCAATAAAGCAAAAATGAAGAAAACCTATTTAAATGAATGAAGGAAGAAAATCTTGCACTGTGAAAAATCGAAAATTACGTGTAAACTTATGGGAAAATAAATATTGAATTAAACTCTCCCCCAAATTTTTTATTGTCATATATCCTATGTTACCCGCAGGGTAAAATTATATACCTATGTGAAGTTTCGTGATGATATATTCAAAACAAAAACCAGCAAGAACACAATAATCAACAGAAAATGGATGAACAAAGGAACATATGAAATTAATTAATTTAACGAAAGACAAAAAAGTAAATAGTTTAAGAATCACAGTGAATATTATCCTCTGACCATTAGCTCGATTCTTTCGTCCATGAGTTCTGTTACGAGAAAATTGTTTATATCGACAATACTTTGGAAACAAAACAAATTATCTAATCAAAATTTGTGGAAAATCTACGTCTAATTATTTAAGTTACTTGCGTAGTTTTAAAAACAGCTTGCTTAGGAGAACTCTACGCCACACAAAAATGTCATTAAAAACTATTTATCAGTAATATTTCAATTAAAATCAACAAATATTAGGTTGGCCTGTAAACAAAGCAAAATTGCACACAAAAATTGAAAAACGATATTACGTTAAAATTATTAAAAAATCGCAACTCCTAAGTTGAATTCCAGAAATACAGAACCTTACGCAACTCTGTTAAACAGGCCATTAGAAATGCGAAAATTAAATTTGCTTACTCGAATATCACACACGGGAGAGATACATCGACTCTGTGGAACAAACTGAAAGGTTTAGGAATCGGCAATAAGAAAGATGATATTCAGTCGCCAAATGTCTCCCTAGATGAACTTAATGATGCATTCTAATCCCCTCCAAACCTGAGAAATAAAACTCTTGCGGACATTTATCGATCAATAAATAACTACTTCCAGTCTTTTTGTTTCTCTCACATTTCAGTACCTGGAAGTGACGAAGTTGATTCAAAATCTAAAACCTAATTCTAAAGGATTCGATGAAATTACTGGGTCCATGCTTTGCAATTTAATTCAAGTTATCACCCCCATAGTTACTCATATAATCGATAGGTCATTCACTTGCTCCTATTTCCCACAAGATTGGAAATATGCACTACTGCGTCCCATACAAAAGAAGGCAAATCCCTCTTCACCACACGATTTTTGCCCCATCAGTATACTTCCTGCACTTTCTAAGTTAATTGAAAAAATTGCCCACACCCAGATATACAACTATATTAACAATAATAACCTTCTTAATGTGTATCAGCCAGGCTTTCGTGTTGGTCACAGCACTGCCACCGCCCTGCTCCAAGTCACTGATGATATTTGATTATATCTCGACCAAAAAAGGCCACAATTCTGACACTTCTCTAAGGCTTTTGATAGTATTGATAGTGATAGTTTAATTGCTACACTTACTAAAATGAATTTTTCACAGAGTTCCCTAAAATGGATAAGATCCTACTTCCACGAACGATATCAAATGGTTGCTATCTCAAACAGAAAATCTTCCTGGAAGCATATCTCTCGTGGCTGTCCACAAGGATCTATTTTTGGACCATTATTATTTGCGTTTTACATAAATGATATATCAGATTCCATAAAAAATTGTCATTATCATCTTTTTGCCGATGATCTCCAAATCTACATTCATTCCAACATTCAACAACTGAACACCAAAATAGGCAACATGAACGACGATATAAATGCTATCACTACTTGGAGCGTTAAAAATGGATTAACACTAAATTCTGCCAAGTCCCAATCGATCATCGTGGGCTATCCTAAATTATTGGGTAAAATCGAAAGAGCACCACTCTACCCTATCAAAATAAACTCCGTCTCTATAATCTACTCCAAAACATTTAGGAATCTTGGAGTCACGCTAAATGACACACTTGTATGGTCAACACATGTAAATAACTTATGTCGCAAAGTATATCTCTTGCTCCATTCACTCAAACTGCTAACAAATGTTCTCCCTGAAAAATTAAAAATACAGGCGACTCCAGAGTCTCGTTGGGGATGCGTTCCTGAAAACGTGTTCGAATCTCAAATAGTCGAATGTCGAACGCCGTTTTTCCATATACTTGCATGTTATGATCGGGGGATACGTTCCTGCATCTCGAAATAAAGTCTCCCCTCACGTTCTATAAAGATAAAATAACATTACTAATATGTTAATACAACAATATTAAATTATGAATAAATTATATAATAAATATTTTAAATGTATAACTTATTTTTTGCACTAAAAAGGAAAAAATAAATTTGTTTCGAACTTGTATGCAATATGCAGTGCAGACAGCCCGGTCCGGATCGCGCGACTCGTTTGTTACGACTCGCGCGAGCTGGATAACATACCTGCATACATCTATATATACATACAGCAATTTATCGCAGCGAAATTAATATAAAAGTTATTAAAAAAGCACAAAATAACTTAAGAATAAAGAAACAATAAAATTAAAAATATTTCATCATAATTCACTAATAGGAATGTTTCTGACACTGATCATCTACCCAAAGTTTTAAAAGTTTTTCCATTTTAGGAATCACAACACCGCGCCTAGGACTGTTTATTGTTGTTATCAAATTATGTGAATTTATCACATCATCTAGAATTTTCTCCTGTTTCACATAAATGCTAATAGTTGAAGGACACATTCCCAACGATTGTGCGATTTCAGTATGGCTTTCACCTTTCTCAACACGCTTTAAAATTTCTAATTTCAATTCATAACTATGAATCATATGCCCTCTTTTATTTGATTCTCTTACATTATCACTATTACATTTCCTTTTAGATGCCATGTCAAGTGATAAATTTATAAATACATCAAAAATGCGTAGTTGGTGATACTCATTCTATATATGAGATGGCTGAAAGTTTAGGTGCAAAAATTATGCGAATATAAAATTTTTCCCATAATTCGAGTCAAAAAGTTGGGGTGCGTAAATTACGCGAGAGCGAAAAATACGCGAGCAAATACAATACACATATTACACGTGATCCAGACACTTGAGAAATATCGCGAAAAACATTGAAATTACGTTTTGGACAGTTTCTTGAATAAATAAGTTTGGGGTCCATGACGTGACCGCATTATACTGAGACCCGCGTTATAGCGGGACCCTAGTGTATTTAAGTCCAGCCCGTCCCTACCACCATGGCCTGGGTCCATACCATGCACAGAGGCTAGCGATAAGGAAAGAAAACAAAGTCAGTACCATGCACAGAGGCTGGCACTGAAGGGTGAACATACTTTTCAATACTACGTATGAAATTCAGAGGTCCCGAAAAAAGATTTTTGTGGATTTAACGTATGCTTTCATCTGGAAACGACTCAACTATAACCAATTCTTGCTCATTCAAGTCGTCTACACCAATTTTGAAGGCATCTTTCATCTTTAGTACGGAAAGATATGCGGAATTCCTCCAAAATCCCAAAAGAAGAAATTTTCCGAGCTGAAAAATTGTTATTTTCACAATAGCATTGAGATAAAATCTTAAGTTATAAGAAATATATCTCTTGTTAGACTCATTATCGCCAGTTTCAGTTTGCGCCCCACTGAGATGCTTCCAGAGAAAATACTATACTCCTTATGGGCATTTTCTGTATACCGTACTTTCAGTATAAAGTATAAAAATTCATGCTCCGTAGGGATACATTGTATCCAGATTTTACTGTATCAGGGAAAAGACTGTCATCCCTACCACCAAAGAAAAGATTTTGCACATTCAAAGAATGGCTCAAAGATCCAAATTACTCATCTTGGATTGCAAAAACTGATGATCGTTTCTCTGCAAAATGCATTTTATGTCCCTCTTTGATATCTTAAAAAAGTGAAGGCGCTGGAACTTTGAAGAAACATTTGGAAACTGCGAAGCATATTCAAAATTCACTTATAACAAAAACCTCAAAGACAATTTATTCCTTCTTTCACACACATTCTTCCAAGGGAATAGATTACAGCAGTGTTGCTGAGCTATGTTTTGCTTATCATGGAATGATGCAAAAGCAGTTATTTCTCTTCAGTGTGTGGAATAAAGCTATCTGACTCTAAAATGGCAGCAAAAATATATTGTGGTCATACTAAATTAGAATGTTTAGCTCAAAACGTTGTCTCCATATTCTTGTGAATTACCGCAGAAAGACTGTAGAGCAAAATATTTCTCTGTAGCTTCAGATGCTTCTAACAAAGGTAATATAAAATGTTATCCACTTATTCTTAAAATTTTTAACATAAACAAAGGTATTATTTTTAAAAAGCCAGTTTCTGCTGAGATTATAAAAATTACAAAATTTATCTGATCAGTACCAGTAGGCAATGCAAGTGCTGAAAGAATTTTTCACTCATGAAAAACCTATAGACAGATGAACGGAACAGATTTAAAATAGTCTGTAAAAGCAGAGCTTCAAATAAAATTTAATTTGGTACTTAGGTATTATCCTCATGCCATAAAAGTATTAACAGAATAATAATAATAAATTATAAATACACACGAAACTAATAATAAAATATCGTAAATCCAACAATACGTTACTTTTAATATTTTTATCTCGTTTGACTGTTGTGCCACAAATGGAGAGGATATTGGTGAGCCTTTGTCTCGCTTTGTTTTAATGAGTAGTCATATCCGGGTGCTACCACACCCTTCCCCTGCCCAGAACCAAAGTATCCCTCCCCGTTGTCTGGTGATTGGGTTTGTAAGTGTCGAGACAGGCCAATCAGCTTCTGTTAACGTTGTACGTAGTATGGCATGGGGATAATACGTAAGTTCCTTCAATTTTAACAAACCTTGTCTACAGTTTTTGAATTAGTTTAAAAACAACCAAAACTTTTAGAATGTGGAAAATTAAACAAAAAACATAAATTTAAGGGCTTGACTTTACTATAATTAAAAGCTGATTTTCTGTTGATAAGAATAGAATACGTTAATCAGTTACTTTAGAAGATTCCTCATCTGTGGCAATACTCTGTATAAGAAATATGATTGTTATGGTTGTTTAAGCCTAAAATTAGAGTAATTATTTTGTTAATCTTTGAGAGAATTGATATTTTGAAGATTCATTAACTGTAAATGCTTATTAAAGAACAATTTAAATAATAAATAAAGCTTATCACCTTTTTCTAAACTGAAGACCCCTAAAATAAGGTCATTGGGCCGGCCGTCTCTCTACTTCCCATTTCTAAAAGGTGGTAACCCTAGTTGTTGCACCCCTTTTGGGAAATGAAAACTATTTTTATTCAGTCTGTTATCAGTTTCCCCCCTAGAGACATACACAGACAAACTACAGGCAGACACAGATTGTAAAAACAACCTTTTTTTAGACTAAGTGGAACTTAAAATATACTTAATCATCAATATTTACATTTTTTGATGATCACAATGCTTTCCCTTAATACTTCATTCATGAGATAGTTAAACTATGTCCACTCTCACCATTTTTGCTGCAGGATGAACCAAATTCATTTGCTTCAAAATGGTAGCACCATCATTTGTAATGGTAACTTCACCATTTGCAGCTTGAATCATTTTGTCCATCCCTCGTGGACCAAGACTGGTTCGAATGGCATCAGCAACAGCTGAAATATGAAATAATTACAACTCTCAATTTCCATTCTTCTGAATAACGGAAAACACGAGCTAAAATAAAGTCATGTGGCTATTAATAATTTAAAAATGAAAAAAGAATATATCACAAGCATTATTTGTATAATACAATGGTTGCAAGAAACTTTTTCTATGCCCATGAATGTATCCTCGAAGGAAATATTAGTAAAATTGTTTATTCCAGTTTTAAATTATAACAGCAACATAAATATTAGAAACACACTACCGGAAATGCATCTCAATTGTTATCTCGTAAGAATTACCACCTTTGTTTACGAAAGCAATTTAGAATTTATTTTTTGAAAACGTTTCCAAAAACTAAAATTCTGTAAGTAATTATTCTTTAATAAGATTACATAGTTTCCACCTGAAACTAGGATATACACTAAAAAGAACCAAAGTAATTAATTATTTATGAGATACGACGGGTACAAAACTTTTAGTCGATATGCTGCCACAACGAAAACTCATGAACACCTGTTATAAAATGACTATCTTAGAATAAATTCAAAGGGTATTTTGTATGTTCCATTTTTTTAACGAGGATAGTGGATTGGAAATAGAACATATCCATGAATTTTACTGTAAAGGAAGTTTACAATACAGCAACATTACAACATGTTAATATAATTCGATTCCAATTAGTCGTACTAAAACCGTGGACTAACCAATGCCCCCACATCGTATATACAAGAATATCTGATTATTCGAGTGCAACGGTTTATAAATCAATGAACTGTCATTGTTATAACTTTATTTTTAAAATAATTTACATTAATGATGATTAATATTAACATGGCTTGGATTAAACACGACAACAAATGGAAGTCAATCGATTTCGTCATGCTTAGGTAGTAAAAATTAAAATTTGAACGTGGTTACTATAAAAGGTAATAAAAGATTAATATATGAAATTACCTTTGGCTGCAGTAATATTACTGCATCGAATGTCAACCGGCTTAGATTTGTCTCTGTACGCTGAACTTTGAGTTTTTGAGGTACTCATAACGTGTGGAGCCATATTATTTTTAATTTTTATGAGCAGCGATCTTAAAAATTGTAGATGGCCACGGATTCTTCACAATCTTCGCAATAGATATAACGCCGCACGAGACTACTCTAGAACAAATACAACGATCACGCTACCACCATTACCCATTACCGCTAAGGCCAGCTAAGGCCTCTGAGGAACGAAGACTTAATACTTTAATTTTCAATCTCGTATTTCCCTACCAGAGGCGTTGATGACAAGCAGGCGACCATTGAAAGCAAATCAGCGAAGCAGTCTGTAGCAAATATATAAAATTAGAATTATCGTATCGTTTCATTAACATTAATAACATTTTTCCACATAAATAGTGAATGAGTTATTTTAATTTAAACTTTTTATAAGGTATACTAGTATGTGAAGAATATTCTTCACAGAGTGGTAAATAAAACGATACTGAATGGGATAAGAAAACGTTTTAATTAAAAACTCAACTCCATAATATGTAAATATTAAGACGCTATAGTCATTATTTGAGAAATATAACTTAGTTGGTATTTTGTATGACTAGGGTTGCCACCTTTTCCTCAGAGACAACCCGAAGATTTTCAATTTTGACCCGAGGATTTCAAAGTTTGACCAGATATCACCTCTTCCCCACAAAAAATACGCTGTAGATTTTATTTTTGGTGTATCATTAAAAATATATATTACGATCATTATGACATTGATGAATTTCGCCGAAACGACAAAATTGCTTAGAGTAAATATATAATTAATTGAGCCAGGCGTGACTTCGTGGATGTATGAAATACTCATAATAAATTAGACCCATATATTTGGAGACTCATTTGAGCGGTTTCTGAAGCAACCGCCTCGTTGTTTCTTCTATCAGCAGACGGCAAAGGTATAATTTCATCACGGATTTTGATAAATAAATCGTAATTCTTAAATATTTGTAAATAAAATTTCAGTTTTTAAGTAATCAAATTCTAAAATATGCTTACTGTTTGACATTCAACAGAAATCCGGACAAAGCACGTCCGGAAATGTGCAATCTGGACACCGGATATTTTGATACATTTCAACAAATTTTCATACTGTTCGGACAAAATCTGGGTAACAACACTAGTCAGACCCCAACTGTTTTGGCTAAACGTGGAAACGCTGTGTATGCACAAACTGAAAACGGTAGTCGATATATACTGTATTAAATGACATCAAAAGCACACTTGTTCGCGCTTGAAATTTCTTTACTTTCTATTAATTTTAAAAGCCAGGCAATTACATGTCTGGCTTAAGCATGAGGGAGGACACCATTTTAATGTCTGGAAAGCCAGACTGTCCGGCTTAAAGCCGAAACCATATTTTTACATTTAAAAAAGTTCAAATATTGAATGAACAATAGCAGATTTAAATAGCTTTCCCAACTACTGGATCTTTCACAGAACTTCTTTTAATTATAATTTTACTAGCTGATCCCGCGCAAAGATTGCGCGTTGAATTTTAAAATTGATTTATAAAAAATTATGAAGTATGTAAAACAAGTTGATCTCACACATTTAACTCTAAAAATGCATTTCCTTACACAGTAATTGATCGCGAACTTTTATGTTTTTCTTTTTATTCAAATATATGTCCTTTCTTTTTTATGTAACAATCAATGCAACCGTTTATGTAGATTATCAATGAAGAGAAGATAACCATGTAATGTGTTTAAAAAAATAACGTGTCTCTATTCTCATTTAATTTAAAATTTATGCGTGAGCCATTTTGCGTTAATAAACATTATGGATGTATAATACAATGGTCTACTTACAAAGAGATAAGATTCCAGCATTCAAACGATGATAGGAAGATTCAACTGCTTTGATTGAATCGTTATAAACTCTTCTCAGACGCAGTTAACTGAATAATTATCCGTAAATATTTATGTTGCTATGTATAAATGTTGACAATGCTACAGCAATAATTTCGATACTTAAACAAAATGCGAAGCGAATAACGCTATTCATTCACCTATTTGAAGGTTTAATTGGCATTAATTGAATCGGAGGCAACAATGACGGTCGCCTTGACAACGTCCGGAGAGTACGAAATATCCACTAAATTTCGAAAACAATTGCGTATTTCAGAATGATTCGACCGTGTAACATGTAAACATTGCAAGAATTAGATAGTATAGAGTTTTAGCCGTCGAATAAAGCAAAAACGAAGAAAATCGGTCCATATTTACGTGTTTTAATGAATGAAGGAAAAAAACCTTGCACTCTGAAAAATCGAAAATCCCGTGTAAACTTATGGAAAAATATAATTGTCTCCTGGATTCGAACCCGGGACTTTATGAAAATGAGAATAGTATCTAAGGGCCTTCCTAGCTTGTAGAAACAAAACGCAGTTTACCGCATATCTCTACGACGAGGGTGGGACGGACGGACGGTCGGCTATTATAGATATAGATAGATACTATAATAGCCCTGGTCTGTTTGTTGGTTAGTTGGTCACGCTTTCACGATGGCCGATGTAGAGCGTTTTAACAAACTTCCCGAATAGGTAGAAGATTGAAATTTGCCAAGGATGCTAGATGAACATATTTTAAGGTAATGACGAAAATAAATCTCCAAAAAAGTCCTGGGTTCGACTCCAAGGAAGACATTTCCATTTTCCGTAAGGTAACATGTAAAAATCAATTTTTTGATGTGTTGGCTTCTATTGTTTTGGAAATTAAAATTAGAAGGAATTAACCTACGATCTTCGGATCTGAACCATTTTGAAGAAAAAATTACAAAGTTTCTTATTCTGTTCATCTTTTTCCGCATACAATTCGAAATCGCTCATGTTATACGTTTAATTTGTGGAAATATTGTCATTTTAACGGAATGTTGCCTTGGCTACCAATTATATTGTTAGACCTCAAAATCCTATTGTTGTATCAATCCTTAAGGCCACTGCACACCGTGCGCTATACTATGTAGCGCTATATTTTTGTGCTATGTTATAGCTAGCGATAAGATATAAATATGCGCACACCAGATACTATAATATGTTTTATTTTTTCCCGGAAAATCGCTTAGTTCTACAAAATGGCCGAGGCATATCTGTTGTTAACATTGGCTTTAACCCTTAAACCGAAGTATGTGTCTGACAACCACATACGATTTTTCATTTTGTTAGTGTGGCTGCACTGATTGAGCTGGCGGCCCAAACCTCACAGTACCTTCCTCAAATTACTTCCTGCTGCGGGTGATACATCGTTTTTGCAGTCGCAATTTCTCAACCGTTCGTAAGAAATGGTTTTTCAAAAGTTATAGTGTCTCGTGGACACCTACTTCTCATAACGTATATTTTTCGCATGTCTGGTGGACACACAAATAAATATTATTTTCATTTCTTTTTTTTAACAATTTTTAGAATTATATAATTATAATTTAGATTTATTACAGAAGTAAGGATGGATGCAGGCCCTAGCACCTCGGAAGGCGTTAGTACATCAAAGAATTGGTGCAAATATTACGAGAAAAAAGCTAGCGTACGTAGGAACACTGAAGAGAAAAAAACGAAAATCCCAAAAGAGTTTTTACCATCGAGGAAAAGAGAAGTTGGTTCGACATTGTATGGATTTAGTAATGACATCACCTTGCTCAGTTACGTTCCAAAAAGAATAAAGCGGTGCTGATGGTATCAACCATGCATCGACACAAATAAACCGGAAATAGTGGGATTTTACAACCGAACAAAAGGAGGCGTCGATGTAATGGATCATAAATGCGCTAATTATTCTTCTAACAGAAGAAGTCGACATTGACCATTAGCAGTATTTTATGTGTTTGTAAACATCTGTGGTGAATAGTTACATAGTCTACTTATGTTTCAAAAATTCGGAAAAATATAAAGAGATTCAATTTTTTGAAAGAATTAACTCTAGTACTTTTGAGGCCACACCTAGGAAACAGACTTGCTGTTCCAAATCTGTGTTCAGACTTGAAAAAACTCATTGAAAGCGTTTTACAAGAAGCAAATAAGGATAGCACACCGAAACCAAAACAGAAATCTGAGAGCGACAGACCTGAAAGAAAAAGGAAGTGTAGCTAATGTCCGTATACACAAAATCGAAATACCAGATATAAATGCATAAAATGTCAAAGGCCAATCTACGTACTATGTTTCAAAAAGATTTGTGACATATGTTGTGGAGATTTGTAAGCGCAAACTATTTTTTACATTACGTATACTTTCAATGCAAAGATTTTTAAATATATGTAGATATTACATTGGTATATGGCGAATAGTAATTATATGTAATAAATGAATAAGCTTAATGTATCATTACACTTAATTTAATAATAAAACAATAAAAATTGAATATTTTTATATGCGTGTCTGACATACACATACTTCTAATAATAGACAAAAAGTAGATACTTCGGTTTAAGGGTTAAAGCCAAAGAAGAGGAAGTGGATTCATGAAATTAATATTAGTAGAGAGCAACTTGGAGAGTTCCATCATTTATTTCAGAATCTACAAAACGATGACGAAAAGTTCCGACAGTATTTTCGTTTAATAAAAAAGCAGTTTGAAGAGATATTGCGTCTTCCATGTCAAACACTGTATAAGAAAAAAACAAGCAGCCCGATACTTGCTCAAGTAAAGACTTCAACTATATGACGCTAGGAGCACCGTACACGTGGTCGCCCGTGCATTCTGCGCATGCGTCAGTTCTGCTATATTTTGTTAAAATAGCCAAGACCACAACGCGTGCTATATAGCGGGGTTTTATAGCTTTTAGCGCGCTATATTTTTCCTTCAGTCTGCGGGCTTACATTGAATTACATGTTGCACAAAAGTTAGCGATATATCTTTATATTATATCTTCATAGTATAGCGCCCGGTGTGCGGTGGCCTTTATGGGTGTAAGCGTGCTTTGTATGCTTTTAATACGAGAGAGGTAGAGGGGGGAGGGGGAGAAATGAGGAGGGGTAGGGAGATAGAGGGTGAGAGAGGGGGACAAGGGAAGGACAGGGTGGGAGGGAGGAGAGAGGGAATGAGGGGGAAGGGGTGGAAAGGGGGAGTGAGGGGAAGAAGGGAGGGTGAGAGAGGGAGACACACAGACAAATGACTTTATTGAGGGTGAATTTGAGTCACTATAGTCCCTTCTTACAATTAAGAGAGAGAGAGAGTGAGGGGGAGAAGGGAAGGAGAGAGTGGGAGGGAGGGAGGAGGAGAGAGGGGGAAGGAGGCAACTATTTTAAGGTTAATTAGAGATATCCCGTCATATTGACGGGCAATTATGCTAGTAATAGTATATTTATTAATCCAGAGATCATTACAATGGTATAGGATAAGTCAATAACAAAGTTAAATACAATTAGTAAATTATTATATGTACCTTTCTTAGCTCTAAATTCATTAAATTCATGGTTTCAACAAAATCATTCTCTTTCATTGTTCGACACCTCTGTTATTCTTCATCATCAATTATTAATACATCTTCTAAAAGGTTTTCTCGTAGTGGTTAGTAATCTTCTAATTCCACAAATGCACAGATTTGCATAAGAGCATCTTCTAAATCCTTTTCAATATTTTTATACCTGTCAATGTCAAATGAACGGGTTGTGAGATTATCTTGCTTTTCAATTAATGCTAGTTCTGCAGGTTGATTTTCCCTTAATAAATTTGATTCATCTCTGTATGGAACATAAAGAACTAGTAAATTATAAAAGTATGCTTCACAATTTTGAGCTTATTTCTTATTATCATTTTTGTTTCACGATGAAGTTTAATTAATTGGGCTCTTTCCATAGTTGGTTGAATGTAAGCATCAGCATCAATACTTTGCTCATTATCAAACATTCTTTTGTTGTAATATAGCTCAAATATCATTGCAAATTCTGCCAAAGACATATTTTCAAAATCAAATCGTTCGTGATGTAAGGGCCTGTTTTCATATCTGACAAATAATGTTTTGATCATTGTTTCCCCTGATATTAATGACACTATATCTCATTTTGGGATGACGACTATTGGTAAAAATACATTTTCTACTTGTGATCCACATTGAGATGTGTGGCATCCTCAGTCAAATACTTCATCTTCCAGGCACGATGTCTATGCCTTCGTCCAGCATCACCATAAAATTTATTTGCGAGCACTACATCTGGTATCATACCTTTAGATTCCAGTTTTTCAAATTGCTCATTATTGACATTAGTCACTGCTAAAGCATATCTGTAAAACTATCATCCAGTTATAAATTGCTTTAGTATTATTATGTAATAATTTCTAAATGCAGACATTCTTTTTTTTCAAAAACCAACGAAGCTTTATCTCAACAAATTTTCATACCAATAATTAAGTATATCAAATAATACTGAAACTGTTCAAAAGATCTACACAACAAATAAATAATTTTTCATTGGTATCTGGGAAATCTGTCAGTGCCATTACTATATAAATTATGAACAACACCAAAGGAAATGTTGGTATAGTAATACCCCGATTCACGTTGATTCGATAAACATTTAATTATTAAAATGATAAAAACAATAAGCATAAATATAAATATTATGAAAAGCAATAAGCATCCATCATGCCAATATTTTGTTTTGAATGTTGTAAACCTTAACCCTTTCCTCCCCTACCATGCCCCTTGAGTGCTTAATTTATTTATTGTTTATTATTCATCTACGATTTTTTTCAATCGAATGACACCCATGGTGCCAGTATTTCGTTTTGAAATATGTAACCATTCCCCTCTCCTATTCCTACTATAACCCTTGAATGCGTCATTTGTTTATTTATTGTTTATTATTCATCTACGAGTTTTTTTTTAATCGAATGACACCCATGGTGTCGGTACTCCGTTTTGAAATGTTTAACTTTCCACCTTTCCTCCTCCTACGATAAGTTTTGAGTGCATGTCTTGTTTAGTTATTGTTTATTATTAATGTACGAGTTATTTGCAATCAAATGACACCCATGCTGTCAGTATTTCGTTTTGAAATGTTTTTCTCCCTTTCCTCCCCCTACCATAAGCCTTGAGTGCATGATTTATTTAGTTATTGTTTGTTATTCATCTACAAGTTATTTGCAATCAAATGACACCCATGGTGCCAGTATTCCGTTTTGAAATGTTTAGCCTTCTCCCTTTCCTCCCCCTACAATAAGCCTTGAGTGCGTGATTTGTTTAGTTAGTGTTTATTATACATCTACGAGTTTTTTTCAATATAATGACACCCATGGTGTCAGTATTTCATTTTGAAATGTTTAACCTTCCCCCCTTTCCTCCCCCTACCATAGGCCTTGAGTGCATGATTTGTTTATTTATTGGTTATTATTCATCTACGAGTTAATTGCAATCGAATGACACACATGGTACCAGTATTTTGGTTTGAAATGTATAACCTTCACCCTCACCTCACCCTACTCCCGTGAGCTTAATTTATTTATTATTCATGTACGAGTGATTTGCAGTGGAAAGACATCCATGATGCTAGTACTTCATTTTGTTATACATACTATTTAATCTTCCTTCTTTCCTCCCCATACGCCTCCTTATACGTTCATGGTTTATTGTTACTTATTATTTCTCCAATTGTTATAATCAGTCAAAAGACTTCCATGTTGCCAACATTTGGTTTATATTACTTTCCCTCTTCTCCCATCTTCATAAGGTGAATTGGAAATTTCGATGAATAATATATTTGATGTATTGTGGTTTCGGTGAATTGTGAATCGGTGAATTGTAGTGGATGAATTGTGTTTCGGTGAATTTTCCTAGACCCCTGTGAATTATTCAGATCAATTTATAACATATACTTCTTAATTTTTTATAAATTAATTGAAAAAGTCGCGCAAACATTACACGGGTACAGCTAGTAAATGATAATCCTAAATAAATGGAAAACATATATTCACTGCAGCAACGCTGTGCACCCTAAAAAAAAATCAGTCTCAACTACTATATTACTACGCAAGCTCAAATCTTGCCGAGGGCATAGTCGTGTGTTTGACCTTGTTATTGTTGTTAAGCTCATTGTAAAGGTCCTTAAGTGCTGTTTATGAGCTTGTGGATATAAATAATGACTTTTGAATGAAAATTTAAAAATTAATTTCAACAATTATTGTTATGTATATAAAAAAATTATATTCTTCTGAGGTCGTAATGTCTCTCTGCCACAGATTGATTTGAAGTATATAATGGTTAAACATTCTGCACGACTTATGCATCTTTATCAAGCACTGCAGAATTCACTCCATTGTAGATATGTCCAGCTAATGGCCATGTCATTGGTTCACCTACCTTAATCCAGGATGTATTTTCAAAACATTTATGTAATATAACACACTAGTTATAAAATAATATAGAGTTTGTACAGAACTTGGAAGAAATATTGAAAATTGAAGCTATATCTAAGGTTTATAAAATTCAAAAATAAATCTCAAAGCAATTATCTCCTAATTTTGATCAACAATTGAGATATCACAACTTAGGAAATGACTTTGAGGTATCAAAACAAGAAGATACACAAGGAATTTTTTAAGATTATTTTATATCATATTGTCCATCATCTGCATCCTAAACAGTTTTGGTCCAACAAGAAAAAAGTTATTTAATAATATACTGGAAAGTGCTAGGTATAACTTTATGGTATTCCTAATTAATAAAACTAAGGAAAATAAGCTTTAACAAAGTTTGGTTTGCAAAAATTATCTTAAGATGTATTAATAAACATATTTACAACACACAAATATTCACTTTATATATCTTTTAACATTACATATAAAGATCAAACATTCTATCGTATTATAGTCATATTTTTATTATATTTGCAAGAATATCTTCTAAGAAATAATCATGCAAATTATCCTAACCAGTCATGAGATAAAGTATATTTGACATCACTTGTAAAACAACATCAAGCCAATAAATTAATTATATACATTAGATAATTCAACATATACTTTATTTAAAGCTAATTAAAAAAACTTTGTGAAGGGAAAAAATAAAACTGCTAAAACATAATAGGCAAAGCAAATGTCATGAATTCAATGAGAGAATGTTAGACCATCTTCACAAGAAGCAAAACTAACTTAATGGCTTTCACTTATACTTAATTAAATAATAAATAAAGGTCATTCAGGTACACTATCACAGATGGAAGATTGGAAGAATTTTAAGAGATTTCCAGAGGAGAGCTTTGCACGTCCTTCAAAAGACACTCGCCTTCGATGTTTCCTTTTGGAAATAACTTCAGTTGGACTACCAGTCTCCTCAATCCTCTCACAGTGCTCGTTTACCTTCCCTTTTCTTTCTTTGCTCAATTTGGTCAGCCAGTCTACATTTTCCTTCAGCCTTGCTAGAGATGAACCGCTGTGCCTGTGAGGAGAAATTCCGTCCAGGACATAGTTCGGGAGTCCCTCTGTGGGTGAAGGTGCAGCGAGCGGGGAAGAACCAGGAGAAGCAGACGAAGTTGAAATTCTGAATCGATCTCTAGGAGTGAGGGAAAGAGATGAAGTTGCACACCTTTTTGCACCAGCGTCAATATTGCTCACCAGAATCTTCCTCTCAACAGAAACTAAGCCACTATCATCTTTCATTGGTTCACCATTGCTTAAAAATTCCTCCAACCTACGCTTGGATCCCTTCCTAATGTTCTCACAGCCATTTTTGAGCCCTACTTTACTTTCATTTGACCTTGGCGTATGAGGAGAAGTGGCACTGCACTCACTTCCAGAAGTTCCTGGGGTTTGCTCTTGAATTTTTACCCATTTTCTAATAGTCCGAGGAGTGGAAGGAGAGACACATTGGTCAAGGATATCGTCTTTATCTCCCACATTATTTATCCTCCATGGATCATCTTTGGTTTCTGACAAAGGAGTCTCATCTTGACTTTCAGCAACCCAATTAAGCTTACATCGCAAATCATTCCTGAGGGTTCCATTCATGACACGCCATACGCCATATGTCATATCATCAGAGCACGTAACAAACTGAAAAACATCAAAATTTTAATTGATTTTGCAACAAAATAAGGATTGCCTTAACCTATAGGTAATAAATTACATAAGTGATAAGTAAATAACATTCACACGGATGAACTGTGTGAAAATATCAGACAAGTGGATTTTTCACATATTATAAAATTCTAATAAAACCAAGAGAAAAATGTTCCGCTATAAAAAATAACTCTAATGTCTGAACACAAAATATGTGGATTGTAAATACATCTATTTTTTCATGAAAAACCAACCAGCAGCCTACTGGCACACCAGGGCATGGCACAATGCTACATATGCCAACTAGCTCCTGATTCAAAAGAGTACTATCGAGCTTGCTTATAGCTGAAAAAAATTCAAGAACAAACACTTCAAAATCAAAAGATTCAAAAATTACTTATCTCAGAAATCTCCAATAGCCGCAACAAGGTTTAAAAAACCAGATGTGCATTTCGGCTACGAAGTAGCCATCTTCAGTGGTTATACAACGAAAGTAGATTTTAAAAGTACACCAAAATCCAGTTTTTATGTAGTACCGTTTTACTGGAAATGTCGCTTTTGGAAAATGAAAGATAACTAGGTGGAAGAATTTGAATTTGGCTGTGTAATGTCAAAATACGCAGTTTAACATAAAATATTTTTTTTATATTAATACAATAGGGTGATTCCATGCTACATGTCCAGACTCGGTAAGTGATGGGTCCTTCGAATCGAACCAAATTTTCAGGATCGTTAGTACATCTGACTACCTTCCCAAAATGAACAAGGGTTTCCCCCCCCCCTCCCTCCCGGCACCTCCCCTCTCCACCAGATCCATCACAACTGTGCTCCCATGCGCTGTGTCGACCTCTGGGAAATGTACTCATGTCGTTCTCTTGTCCATCGCACAGAGATAGATTTGATGTCATTTCATTTGGTAAGGATGCCACTACAAGTGCGTATATAGGTTTGGGGTCTGAGACGTAAAAAAAACACTGCTTAGCTGGCTTTGAAATCCGGGTAAAAAATTCAAGATTTCTCCATATTTCCGGCCTCACAGATGGACTGGGAAATTTTTTAAAGGGCCAACACACACATCACCGAAAACTAGAGCCAGGGAACTCTTAACTCACGCAGTATAAAGGTTCAAAGGCATCTCACGTCGAAGAAAATCAGCTCTGAACATGGTACAATTTGAAAAAGTGCCAACTTGGCATCCTAAAAAGCTATATTTCCATCCCCGCAGAGAGGACTGGTTTCCGCTGAGAGAACAAGCTGAACATCTATTTTCAACATCTGAAGAGAAAAACCATTTATTTGGGCTGCAACTGTAGTTTTACAGGGGGTCGAAAATCGGCACGCAATTCGCAAAATTGATAAATTTAGTTATTTGATTTGTAACAAGTTTTGAAACCTGGGAGATCTGCTTTACTGAAGATGTAGACTAATCGCGTTGGCTTATGTATTTTTCTCAGGGGTATGTTTGCAGAAGGCAATTATTATTTTATGATCACCTATGCCATCGTCGATATGCAGCTTTGTAGTCAATAGCAGGTGGGTCGTGGCTAGATTGTGGCGATTAGGGGACTTATTTTTTATGTTACCTTAATTGCGTTTCAGCACCTGGACATCCTTGTAAAGGGACAATGATGACACTAGTCGCACTCAAAGGACTCCTTCAGAGTTGGGAGGGGAGGGAGAAACCGTTGTTCATTTTGGGAAGGTAGTCAGATGTACTAACGATCCTGAAAATTTGGTTCGATTCGAAGGACCCATCACTTACCGAGTCTGGACATGTAGCATAGAATGACCCAATATTAACAAAATATTAGCACAATAATTTTGTATTATATACAGTATTTAAAAAATCTATCATTGTTCATTAAATAATTGTTACTTTCCATGGTTATTCATATTTGTATATTTCACAATAATTCTTTGGTTACTTTATGCAATACCGGTTTTATGGAAAACCCTTTAACATGAAATGAATTTGGTCCAAACTCACTCCGTAAAAATGAGAATTTGGTGGTTAGTAGAAGTAAATTTCTTTTAGAATCTACTTTTGGTGAATTACCACTGAAGATGGCTGCTTTGTAGCTGAAATACACATCTTGTTTTTCATAACCTTGTTGTGGCTACTGGAGATATCTGAAATAAGTACATTTTTAATCTTTAGATTTTTGAGTGCTTGTTCTTAGCTCCCAATGATTAACTTGTTATTTCATACACTTTGTCCAAAGTATGCTAACAATTCTGGATTTGCACATTTTTACATACTAAAACTTGTCAACTTGTTGATTAGTTTTAAAATGTAATGCATACTTTAACAGCTATAAACATTTCTCAACGACAAGCAAAGAAGAAAATTCATTTACAGGGTTGCTACAAACATAGAATTTGAAAATTCCCTGACTTTTCCCTGTTTTCCATTCTCATTTACTTGATTTTCCCTGACTTTTTCAAGGATGTCCCCAATTATTTACCTTTGAAAAATTCAGATGCCCAGAAGAATTTATGAGTAATGTAGGGGTAAAGTAGAAGCAGGGGTTATTTTATTATGCAGGTCCGACTTGTTTGTGCAGCTCTAAAATCCAAATGTGCAGTTTAATATTAGTTTTGTGCAGTACAATTATATAAAAATCGCTTCAATTTATACGTGAAATTTTATAATATAAAAGAAATCCACTCCTTATTAGGCAAAGATATGGATGAGACTGCGTTATATTTAAAATATAACGATATTTGTCACGAAAAACTCGATCTCAAAGAACTTGTAAAAAGTGAATCGGGGATCAAGGTTTTTAAAGAGGTAATAATTATATTATCCAGGATAGAGGCACTGACACCGCATTCTGCAGATGTGGAGAAGAGGTGCATAAGTGCCAATAATCTACTAAAGACGTCACTTCAGGGAGGGAATTTGTTGTTATCAACAGAAGAAAAATACTTATACGTCCATCACAACATGCCCAATCTAGTCCATTGGAATCCCAGACCGGCAGTTCTTATGTGATTGCAAGAAAAAAATAGAATAAATATGAATTTAACCAGCGACAATGAATCCACTCGGAAACAGAGATGGTTTAAGGGAGTATTTCCAGAAGCAAAAAAAGAATAATGATGAGGATAAAAGTGAACGCGAAAATAAAAAAATTTAACTTCAGGATATACACATATACATTTTGTTCTTTTTATTATTTTTTCCTTCTTTACTTAAATTATTGCAATGCATATGTGTATATGTATTAACTAGCTTTTTGTACCCGGCTTCGCCCAGGTGCATTTCGGACTGCAAATAGTTATACTTTTTCCCGCTTAGAAGACAGCTTGAGAAAATGATACATACTAAAACTTATCCTCTCCTTTCCGTAAACTACATTAGGAGACTTGAAATAAAGTGGAAAGAACACGAAACGAACCAATACGAAAACTACAAAAACCACCATGAAAAAAGAAATGAATTAAACGCTTACCAATACCTGGTAGAAAAGGATGTAAACCGACAAATAAATAATCGTGAACATAAATTAAGAGTACAACCAAAGAATATAAGTTCAATGTAAAAACCACCTAGAAAAAAGAAATGAATTAAACTCTAACCAATAGCCGGCATAAAAGGTGTAAACCGACAAATAGGTAATCAAGGAACAAAAATCAAGAGCACAACCAAAGAATATAAACATAGACTACAAAATGAACAGCTAAGAAAGAAAACAAACAAGGAACACAAAAAATGGACACGAAACGAAAGCAAATGAAAACAACAAACTAACCAAAACCAACCAACGAATAATCTCCTAAAGCTCAATGTATCTGATGATGGCGACTGACGCTTTCTATTCAGTTGCTAAATAAACAACCAACAATCACAAAATAGCGTGTCGTAGTGATGAGTAAATATTGATTACGCGTAATATGAGTTTGTATGTCAACATAATAACAGGAGAACCTAAATAAGAATACCTATTATTACTCTAAATAGATATAAAATTATTGATCTTAATTGTGTTTTCCATCGTAATTAATTGAATAATTGATTGAGATATTCGAACGAATCGATTTTAAATAATGTAGTAAAATGTTTTACTTTTCTAACGTAATTAATTACGTGAGTGTATCGGTAGTGTTTACATTTTACCCATGGAACCGCAGACACGAATTCTTAATTTTAGTTCAGATCACATAATAAAGTTCAACAAAAGTATTATTCAAATAAAATCTTTCGAAATTCACTGCGTTACGTGTTCAAAATGTTAATCTAATTTAGTTCTCGTATTAAAATAACAATTACTCAAGAGTGAACCTTATTTCCAACTGATAAAACTCTCTTTTAATTCAAAACGATATTATATATTACAAAAAAGTATCTAATTATTATTGAAACGCAAAATGGATGAGCATAGGAAAAAACTTCCATGTTAGCATGAAATGCTCAATTCAGTTTTTAATGATAAACTGATATAACAAAACACAAAACCTTTAATGTAGTAATTTAATCATATATCTTCAGTAATTTTCACTTAAACAAAATATGAAATAAAATAAGACAAAAGGCATATTAAAATAATTTAACTTATATCCAAATATACCTATAATGCGAATGACACGATTACAGAAAAAGAAACAGTTCACTAATGTTTATTCGCAGAATTAACCTGTGTATAGAAGACCATAGATAATGAAAGAAAAACATACAATCAAATCAGAAGATATTAAATGAGTATTTCATCAACTATTTCTACGTTTACGATATGTTTATAGTTCAAACGTAATTTGTTTACATCGGTTGCTAAGTATATCCAAATGCTGAGCAATAATGAAAAATAAGATTTTCCCTTCAATTAGTCTTATTTGATCTGTAAGCCCCTCTTTTAAAAAATTATTCCAAAACAGGATATAATTTACCACAAAAAAGTTTGCGAGAGCATATGTCTGCGATATATATGTAAGGAGTTAAAAATTCGAGAAATTTACGAAAAAATTTTAAATGGAAATGCCATATAAACGAAAATATTTTATTATAATTAAATAGTACACCGAATCGGATTAAAAACCTTACTACACCACCGTACACATGATAACGGTTAATATGACACCTTCCTCTTTTTTCTGCGTGTTGTAGTTTCTGAGCCTTAGCAGAACGAACATACATACATACGACACCTTACTTTATAGATATGTATAGATAATTTACTAGCCGTACACGTGCGAATAATTCGCACGTAAAGAAAAACAAAATATTTAATAAACAAACATTATTCAGATATTTTTTGTTATTTTTACAGTACTTCTTTAAATACAACATTTGATGTTATCAATTTATCATTCTGTATAAGTTGTCTAGGTCCTTCAATAATAGTAACAGCAATGTTCTTAAATGATGAAGCTCCATATTCTGTATATTTCCTGTAATGTCTTTCATATACCGGGAGAGCTGTGCATATGGATTTACCTGCTCCAACAGGTGCTGTAGATTCTTTATAACACTTCTTTCACAGACTTGATTTTCCGTCCTTTTCATTCGTCGACATAGAGCGTCTTCCGAATCCAGAATAAATAAGCCAGCGTACGATGGTTGAACATCCTTAAGTGGTAGCAAATTGCCTATCACATGGCATATTTGTCCATGGATCTTAAAACAATACGGTCCTCGTCCTCTTAAATGAACAGCATTTTGTTGAATAGATGCAAACGCAAGTGCATTATTGAATTGTCTGATGTTGTCTAAATAATTTTTGGTCATATGATCATTACGATCAATTAAATTGCGTAGTAAATCTGGTACTTCTAGAGGCGGCAGTTGAATTTTTCCATTATGGCAGCAGATTGACGTGTTTATTTTAGTTGCAAACAATTTCGCGTTACAGTATCTACAACGGTTATTCATCTGTCCAACAGTATATGATATCACTTCATTTTCCGTACATACTGACCTTGCTATGTTATACGACTGTGGAAGATTGTCATGACATAATCTATGGTTAATCGCATGACGTACTCTATCATCTTCTTGTCGGTCCATTCGCTGTTCATTACTTTCCAGTTGTCGTTGTCTCTGTGTCCTTATTCGTTGAGAGAAAAGTCACTCTGAACGCTGTTCTTTTGATTCCCTTTGTCTACGTTCGCGTTCTCTTCCACTCTTTTCCAATTGCTTTTCTTTTCTTCTTCTTTCTTCCCTTTGGGCAGTTAATGGTCGCCTGGGTGGCATTGTTATCTTAAAAAATTTATTAATAAAATCATATTAATAAAATTAGTAATAATTGATGTTTATAGAATGTTAATACCATTAAAGATTGTACCTACTAATGTTGAATTCCAAGAATTTCTATCTAATCATCAGAATATCCAATCTCAACAGAACCCGAATTTCTTCTTACTGACGTATGAATAATAAAGAAAACAGGAAACTCCGGGGTAACTAAAATGTTAAAACAATCATTTGAAACGGGTTAAATTAGATAAAAAGGCATTTGCATCAATGCCGAGGCATACATTATCTGATCCTGTACCTTTTTAAACCGATCATTCATTTCCCTCAAATCAATCTATGTAAATCTCAGAGCTCAACAATACCGCAGTTTGTTGTTAGCAACGCATAAATAATACAAAAAAATGTGAAATTTTGGAAAAATTAAAATGTTCAAAACAATTCTTTGAATAATTAAATAAAAAAAGGACATTCACATCAATGCCAAAGCATAAGCTTTCTGAAACTGATTTTTTTAAAGAAATCCATACGGTAGTTCAGCAGATCATGTTGACACAAACAGACATTACTGTAATAATATATAGGATATTTACAATAAATTAAACATAATATAATCATATGATTTTATTTTCCTTTTCGATTTTCCTACTTGTTCTTGCTTGTGCAGTTCTAAATTTTTCTTAACCCGGTGACGGATGGGTTGGGTCTCTCAGACCAAAAGTTTTTTCTTTTGGTTGAAACGCTAACAAAAAATGTCACTGAAGCTATGTCTCTTTGTCTACCTTCCTTGACTGATCTAAACTCTATGTCAGTTGTGTTCTAAACATCTACCTTCCTTGACTGATCTAAACTCTATGTCAGTTGTGTTCTAAACGTCTACCTTCCTTGACTGATCTAAACTCTATGTCAGTTGTGTTCTAAACGTCGTCGAGTGTCCTTATATAAGGATGTAGCAGAGTTTGGGTCTGTCAGACCCAACCCATCTATTGGTGTAGGTAAAGAAACGCAGTTTTTTATTTAGAGTTTTTATATGGAGTTTGACGAAGTCACTATTTTAGAAGAAATAGCAAATTTTCCATATTTTCCGAGAAATTTGCAATGTAGAGCTCTGCAATTATTAGAAAAAAAGGAAGGAGAAAACCCAAGAACAGTGGTGGAAGGGTCGATGTTCCAAATGTACCAAAAAGCAGAACACACGATTTTTTGTATCAAAATATCAAATGCAAATCCTATCTTTGTTTGGAACACACAAAATTATATGTAATGATTGTGTAGAATAAATTAAAGAAACATAATTTAAAAAAATATTATTATATTATTTCATTTTTTAATTTGGGTCCACCAGACCCAACCCATCTATTAGTGTTTCAGTACGTCACCCATCCGTCGCCGGGTTAAAATAATCCCTTATTAGAAGGCTGTTATGTGCATAAAAAACATTTATTGACTGCACATGATGGATAAAGTATCGAGATCACATAAAATAATAACAGCAAAATCAATGCTTGAGGTATTGCACACTTTTACATTCATGTTTATGAGAGTACAGATTCAGATGATTTTTGATGAGTTTCTTAATGTTACAAAAAGGCAACCAACTAGAGCAAAATTGTAATGTGCTATAACAATTGTATAGAGTATTTTGTGTTTAATAAAGTATTAGGTAAATGTTAAATTTGTGTGCTCTACATGGTTGCCATTTTACATTTAAAAAATCACCAAACATCACCAAATTTGGGATCTAAATTACATGAATACGAGTATAGACTAAGCTAACAAGCAAGCATAATGTTATATTTTTCATAAAGGAACAAGTCGTATGATTATTTGTTACTGTCACTTATATTGCATAACTTTTTTCTGCCTGTAAAAATAGCAATAATTAATTAGACAAAAAAATGGTTATAAGGACACTTAAAAACAAGAATGAATTAAATACTGTTTGCTGACTTGCAAGTAAATGTTATTCACATAGGAATAAGTCTTATAATTATTTGTTACTTTCACTTACATTGCACAACTTTTGCCTGCCTTCACAGCAATAATTAAAAAATAAAAGAAAATGTTATAAGAACACTTAAAAACAAGCAAAATAAAAATGGAAAGATTGAGAAGGAGAAAAATTCTGAACCTGCCCGGCATGTGGGAGACCCAGGTTCGTTCCCCGGCCAAGTTCAGAATTTTTCTCCTTCTCAGTCTTTCCATTTGTGATCAGTACTATGCACTCACGCATATAAGTTAACTTCCACCATTTAACTCTTATTATTTAACATCTTCTCAATGTCTGGGATAAGTGTGGGGTGTTTTCCGCTGTGCCTCAGTGAGGACATCTAGTGTCGGAAGATTTACTAACTGAGTTAGCTCTTTCTTCACCATAAATATTCCAATTCGAGTTTGGAGATTTAGTCTGGCTTGATAGCTTAGTGGTTAGAGCACTTGCAAACAAAATAAACACTGTTTGCTGACTAGCAAACATAATGTTATGTGATATGTAATTCACATTGGAACAAGTCTTATTTATAATGTAATTATTGCTGTCTGTAATAACAACAATAACTAAAAAGGTAAAATAAATTCACGAACCAAACATAGTTCGCTGACTAGCACAATATATAAAAAATTGTTCATCAACTCAGACCGATGGGTCATCAGTAAGTCGACAAATCTCTTCATCAATAGCAGCTGTTTCCTTTTGCTTTTCAAGCAGAATTTTCATTTTCTTGGTCTTAAGATCTTTTATGTGTTCACATAGACTCTTCTTTGCCAAGCCTCTCTGTTCTTTCTCCTCATCATTCTTATTCTGTTCCTCAAGAGCATTTGAGTATAGTGCTCTGGCAATTCTAGCTCTTGAAATCATTTTCTTTGTAACTGTTACGTTGTTCAGGCCTTCTGCTGCCTGAACACCATTGTAGATTTGTCGCTGGGCAATGAGCAACCTTGGCAACTGATTTTCAATGATAACTTCTTTGTTTATGGAGAAGCCCCTCTCAACAAATGCATTACCATGGCTGATGATGAGCACTTTCTTGATAAAATTGACCAGCAATACCGAGGCTTCATTGTTGCTCAGAAGTGACCTCGAAAAATGATCAAGTCGTTGATTGTTCCTCTTGTATTCCTTCATTAACTCCTGAACAACTGGCTTGGTAACTATAAGCTTGAATTCTCTTTCAATTTTATCACACTCATTTCCCATGAGCCACTTTTTGTCCTGGAAAATATTAAGTGTCATTCCAAAGCGCTTGATACATGCAGCTTGAAATTTCACAAGGAGAGAAGGATCACAAAATGTAATGGCCTTGCAGAGCTTGTACTTGAGTGGGGATTTCTCAATGAGTTTCAGGCACAGTGTTTGTAGCATCAATCTGCAGTCGTTTTTAAACTTTGCTACTTCAGGATCTGTGAGAGTGAGTTTCCTTAACTCAGACCTCACAGAATATCCCAATTTGACATGCTTTGGCAATACAAAGTTTTCAGTTTTCTCTAGATCAATTTTGTCAACACTTTGAACTGATTCCAATACCTCGTTTTTCATAAACATTGTCATTATTTCTGTCATTACCGTTGTGAGATCTGTATACAAAAAGGTTGTGAGGGGAGCATTGCTTTGGAATTCAGAGAGGAAAGGCTCCACAATAGTAGCAACATGAGCAAAAAATGCCAGCTTAGGTCCCATGAACCTATCATTCACAACTTCAGTAAGGATTTTATAACTGTGTGACTTTATTGATTTGCCATCTTTTCTGCAATTGCTTCAAATTTGGCAAAATCTTAACAGCTCGTTCAGCAACATGAGCATTATTTAGCCACCTCACAGCACAGAACTTTTGGGGCAACTGAGAAGAGCCTGAATAGAGCTTATAATCACCTCTGCGTGCCGGCACATCTTTGAATACATTGTAAATGGATCTTAAAAATGTAACAACATTCCATCCAGTAGTATTTGCCCCCCTTTTAAATGCATTGTTCATTACATGAAGACCGCAAGAACCCAATGACAGCAGGGTAGGATCATCATCATCATCATGTTTCAGGCAGAGATGAGCCTCCAGCTTGTTGATGAATTTAAAATTTATATTGGGTCCATCCATGAAGATCTGAAGTAGGCATTTCAGGTTAAGGCAGAAAAGCTGCTTTAAGAATGCTTCCAACAAATTCAGAGCTGTAGCGTGACTTAAAAATGCTGAGCTGAAGTAGCGCGTACATACTTCATTATATACTTTACTCCAGAAGCGGATAGCTATGTCCATTTGTTGTAACTGGGCCAATTTGTTGAGACTTTCGTCAAAATAGGTTACAAAACATCTACTCTCAATGACTTCATTTGAAAGCATGTCATCATGAAAGTAAGGGGTCAATCCAAACACAATAGTATAGGCTATTTTGGCCCTAGCCAATTTCATACATGTTGCGATATTGCTATCTGGAAACATTCTTGGAAAGATTTCCATGGCCCTACCAGCGGAAGACATTGATACATGGCTCACAACACTATGCAAGCACCATAAGATTTCAGCAGTGGTGATCTCATCATTTATGATATACTTCTTCAGACCATGAGTTCCGAATACACTGGCAGCTAGAGCCTGAGGTTGTTGCTGGCCATTTCAGGCTAAAGTAGCAAAAATAAAAGTGAACCGTAAAAATTGACTGAGGGTAATATTAACATCAAAGTTTTATAATTTATTTGAAACTAATGCATTGTTATCATATATCATAATTTAAAAAATTCACAGTAACTATGTAAGTGCTATCTAACCAATGTAGGTATTTTCAAATTTTTAGTTTATTGATAGAATTTATTTATTTTGACTATTATAGTTTTTTATACAGGGTGTTTCATGACTTTCTGGACAAACTTAACATTCCTGAGGTCATTTTAAATAGAAAATGTGATATAAACATGTGTCCAATTCGCAACGGTTGTCCAGCTACGAGTGTTTGAAGTTTATAAATGAATGTACAACTACTTGGAGCTGGTGCATTATGTATTGATGCTGAAGGAAGTCATTTTAAACAATTTCAGTGATTTTTGTTTTTTGTTAATTGTTTGTTTTGAAGTTCTAATTTGCTGTTCGCAATAAATTATCGCCAATAAAACATTCCAAATAATTGTGCAATCATTTATAAACTGCAAATGCTCATAGCTGACAATCGTTGCGAATCGGACACGTGTACGAGTATAATACATTTTCTACTTAAAATGACCTCAGCAATGTATTCATTAAGTTTGTCCAGAAAGTCATGCAACATCCTGTATATTATAGAAAAAGTATAAAAGTGCCTGTAAACATAATTACGTCATGCTTGGAATTGGCCTGCTGTTGGTGCATAGTATCAATGCCAATAGGCACCGCCTCTAGGTCAACTACATCTTCAATTGGGGTTTCTCTTCCATGGGTTGAAGTTGCCTGCTAAAAAGCATAGCTATTAAATATAGCATACAAAAATATAACTGATGTATGAGTACAACGGACAAACGCAATACTCCAGAGCCCTATCAATCTTCTGGCCACTTGAGTGTTTACACATGAATAATTACCTGTGCGCAAGTATATGTGAAGAGACGAATCCCATAGCTGCTTTGCTTCGCCTGGATTTTTGCTTGGTGCTTCTTGCTTTCAATATGACTGCTGAGTGCCCTTCGGCCCATATTGCTCAAGTCAATAGTTTTGCAGCATAAATTGCAATAAGCAGCATGGATATTTTGTGGGGAGGGTTTTATGTGATCAAACTGTGGCTCCTTGAGCCAATCCTCATTAAAAGTAGTTTTCTTTGGCATTATTTTCCTCAATTTGCATCGATCATTACTATGCCTGAAATGCATCCGCAATGAGTAAATTTTTATAACTTTTTATATGTCGTTCAAGTATACTTTGACTACAATAAAATACCTTTTTGCACAAGAGAAACTATAAAGCCTTTATTTTAAACCTTCATTCTCAATCCCGAAAAATCAAAAATTCGTCATTTTCACCCTCAAAACTAACTCGACTTTTTATAAAAAATTATAGTGCAATAATTTTTTTCTGGTAGTTTTGGCTGTACCCCTTAAGACCCCAACATTATTTTTCCTTTTATTTGCGTTAAAAAAATATAAAAGTAATAATACCGAACAATGTATTTTTTGCATTTTTTCCAGGTTGCCTTTCATTTAGACAGTATATATGCAAACTGTACATTTAAACTAAATTATATTTACATATATATCTGTCTTAATCAATTATGTATCGATTGAAAAAATTAAGTTAAAAACAAACAATTACAGGTGAAATGACAGAAAAAAAACAGCACAGGGTCAACATGACCCTTGTGTGTCATTTATTTATGGGGCATTCCACGCAAAATTTTCATTCATTTTTTAAATCACCCTGGAACTTTTTTTATAGTTCATTATCAAAAAAATCGACACGTATTTTTTTTTTCATCCATAATTTACGTTGTATGATTTTTCAAAGTTACGAGTTTTCAGAAATCACGCATTTTTCATCCGCTCGTAGCTCAATATCTGTTAGCCGCAGAAAAAATGGCTCAGTACATAAAAGTTTTGTTTTTTTCCATACATTTCGAAAATGAACAATAAAAAATTGTATAGCCATTAAAAGTAATGAAATTTTGTAAAAGAAGTAAAAAAATCGATTTTTTCAAATTTGCTTTTTTTAATTTTGTAATCATATGCTCTATGAGAAAATACTAATTTGTTAAGCTTTAACAGAAAATGGTACTCATACTGGTTCAGGAAATATAAATAATTTATTACCGTGGCAGGTGGTATAGCACGTGCCGAGTGATGAACTCGGCACGCTCACCACTCGGCGTCTAAGAGATAGCATCACATTGTATATTATACTGTAACTAGCAGAAATGCCCGTTGAATTTCAACTTATTTAGTGAACCTAAAACATCGATTTTGTAACATGTGAACATCGCAAGAATAACATAGTGCACAGTTTTAACCGTCCAATAAAGCAAAAATGAACAATACCGGTCTGCATTTACCCATTTAGATGAATGAAGGAAGAAAATCTTGAACTGTGAAAAATCGAAAATTAATGTGTGTGTGTGTGTGCATTTATGGCCGCCGAGAAAGAGTTCGGGCACCAGTGCAGCAACTTCTTGTGCCCCCCAGATATGCTTTTTTTATAGAAAAATAGGTGCCGGTATTCCCTTCACCTCTTCCTGCACCCCCTTCCTCCTCCTCTATTGAATTTTTTATGGACTTTTACCATTCATAGAACCCGTTTATTACTTTAGGTTTTAAAGAATTTAAAAAAATGAAAATGTGCCAAAATTAGACAGGTGTCAAAAACGTTCTGAAAAAGGTGCCGGTGTGCTGTACCGGCATGTACCGTCACAAAAAAAGCACTGGATATAAGAATGAAAGACAAATACGAAAAAACGAAACCTTTATTTTACACAAATCTACGTAGATTGGATCATGAAATTTATATTTTCTTCAACATTTCTTGTGCACAAATTCGTCGATTAACTTGTTATAATTTAGATCTTGCAGTGCAGAACTTTCGATCACTAAAATTGCTTATCTCGTTAAATACTCTTGAAATATAGCAGAATGCAAATAACTTTTAACTCTTTTAAAGGGTGTTGAACGATCTTTTTAATTAATATAATTTTCAACCGCGAATAAGGATATCACGTAAGGGGAAACTAATCGTAAATTGGGACTGTGAAAGAGCGAAACACAAGATCTTCATATACAAACAAAGATAATACTTCTTCCTAATGAAAATATACAGCCAGCTCCTACCTCTCCCTTTTCTGTCAAGAATATAAAAACATAAAAGATTACTTACTTATTAAGTGCTATAGTATCTTCCTAATACCGCCAAAAGAGACATCTGCGGTCTCACCAGCTTTCACTCTAAAGTCTTTACTGAACACCTGGCTACTGATTCGCTACTTGTTCTGCAGTCGGGGTTTTCCGATTAAATCCCAAAGCGTAAGAACAGCCAACCTGCTCTTCTGAAATAATATTAATGATGACTGACCCATAATACGAGATGGAGAGTTGTAAAGGCTCGTCAAACCTTTTTCACAGGGATATCCCCTGCTTCCAGCTTAGGTCGGGCCCACTTAACAAATATGTTTGAGTAAGAATTGACATAGATTGTTTCTTTCAAGAATGTGTTTACATAAACTCAAGCCTCCAAGAGAAACCAAAAAACTTCTTGATGGAGAGAGAGAGAGGTAGAGAGAGAGGGAAAGATAGAGCGAGGGAGAGATAGAGAGAGGGCAAGATAGAGGGAGAGATAGAGCGAGGGAGAGATAGAGAGAGGGCAAGATAGAGAGAGGGAGAGAGATAGAGAGAGGGAGAGAGATAGAGAGTGGGAGAGAGATAGAGAGAGGGAGAGAGATAGAGAGAGGGAGAGAGATAGAGAGAGGGAGATAGAGAGAGGGAGGGAGATAGAGAGAGGGAGAGAGATAGAGAGAGGGAGAGAGATAGAGAGAGGGAGAGATAGAGAGAGGGAGAGATAGACAGAGAGAAAAAGGTGATATTCAAAGGAAGCGATTTTCAAGTACAAGGCAAAAATCCTTCAATATTTGCTACTAGCTGTACTAACCGGCTTCACCCAGGTTTGTTTCGAACTTACAATAAAAATAAATCAATACGGAGTTTCGTGTTTTTTGAATTAGGTCATTTTAGGGTCGAGCTAGTGGCTATGAAAAATTCCAGATTATTTTTGCATTTTCCCTGACTTTTTAAAATTCCCTGACTTTTCCCGGTTTTCCAAATCTGTAGCAGCCCTGATTTACTCATTAAAAAAGTGCAAAACTAGGTTATAAGAAACAGCTGCAGCCAAGAGCTATATTAATTACAAGTTTTAATGGGTTTTGGTCATAAATGACAAGATGCCATATTATTTTTGTGGGATTTCTACTAGTATACAAAATGCATTTGATTTTCTCATGTGAAAATCGGTACTTAGGGACTAAGCAGCTTGCAGTTTCTAGTTCTACGTTTAGCCGCTAGATGGTACTTCTTATGCACACTGTTGTGCCTCTCAAAAACTTCCTATTTTGGCCATTACGTAGCAATGTGTACATTAGTCACTCAGATGTGATGTTCCTTCCATTCTCTTTCCTGGCAGAATGGGATTTTCCTGAGTGCACGCGACACTGGGGTTTTCGCTATTCTTTCGTAATGTGAGAAGTAAAATTGGCAGATAAAGTGCAGTATAACCCTCCCCTGACTCTGGCGCCACAAATTAAGTTTATTTAACTTAAAAACCAGACCTCAAGGTTAGGTTCCATTTCCAGCACTCACAATAACTTCCATGCAAAACGTAATTCTTCTAACAAAGCTTGCAGACCTATTTAGCTTGCAAGCCTATTTAGCTTGCAAACCAGGACTCAGGGTTAGCTTCCATTTCAGGCACCCGAAATAACTTTCACGCAAAACGTAATTGTTACGGTGCTACTGTCTCATGTCAGGGTTTAAAGAAATGGTTGGGTTATGGTACTCTCTGGACTTGGGAAAATCCCAATCCACTGGGAACGAGAGTGCAGAAACATCACAGTCAGAGTAGGTAATACACACAGTGCCACGTAATGACCAAAATAGAAAATTCTTGGGAAACACTGCGGCATGCATAAGAAGTTCCATCTAGCGGCTAAACATTGAACTAGGTACTGTGAGCCGCTTGCTTCCTAAGTACTGAAAAATCTTTCTCTGGAATGATATACACTTAAATTCTCTAACTAAAGCTTGGTAGTGTGACTTCAATGCCATAATCACAAAATCTTACCTCAGGCTCTATAGATCTGCTCCATTCAACACTTGTGACTTCACCAGCATGTCCTTCTAAAATGGCAACAGGGAGTTGCTGACGCATTGATGTGTTCCAAACAAAGGCTTTTCCATCACTAGAACCACTGAGCAAGTATTTCCCATCTGGACTTAGACAGCACTTCACATAAAATGAATGATTACTATGACCATGATAAACAGACACTGGTTTAAAGTCATAAGTTGTCACATTGAAACAGTAGATGGAGCTATCCAAACAATTGGCAAACAGTCTTGTCATACTTGGATCAAGAGTTAGACTAGTAAACCCATTGGGAGAACCTGGTCCTTTTTCAGGCAAGCGACTTTTGGGCAAAGGAACCCTTTTGTAAGCTGAGTAGTTCTTCCTCAAGTCCCATGCTTTGATAACCCTTAAAGAAAAAGTATAAGATTTTCAATAAGCAATCAAAAGCTCACTTTTTACTTTCTCCATATACGTAGTATAGAGAACATATTGTATTCATGAAAAAAATCCAATTCGAGATTTCAACGGAAATGCACGTTTTGAGGTCCCTAGGACATGTTATGAGTATTTTTTCGATGCTGTCTGTGTGTTTATGTGACAGGAATTTTGTGGGCGGTCTAACCCAAACAGTATTTGTCATTTCAGTACCAAATTTCAAATATATTTTCATAATAGTGGCAAGAGTTGATTACTTTTTGGACAATATAGGTTAACTGGAAGTTGATGTTTATACTTGTAGTTTTTCTGTTTTGTTTTAAATATCGCCTTTAAAACTCAATTTTCATAAATAGTTGATATTATAAATGTTGTAGAGAATAAAATTTTCTACAAGTTGTGTTTGAAACAATTTTCGTAAAACTGATATTTTAATAGATATTTTGATTTTTCGTCGTTTTTTTCCAAATATCTCCTTTAAAACTCAATTTTCGTAAATTGTTATATTTGTAAAAGCTGTAGAGAATAAAATTTGCTAGAAGTTTTATCTGAAACATTTTTTCATAAAGCCGATAGTCAAGGAGATATTTTGATGTTTCTAATTAATTTACGTTAAATACGTCGCTAACAAGGGGAAGGCACTACTGACCTCCAACCGATTTGGCTGAAACTTCATAGATATAATGTTCATGACATCCGATGAACGTACATAGATATATATCAGGGCCAATACCCAGCTGTTTTTGTATTAATAAAAATAAGTTAATATTTCCCAAGCCACTGCTTGAGTACCATACAGGTTAACTCAATTCCCAACAAGTGGCGGTGGCTGAGTGGGTAGCGTTTG
This sequence comes from Uropetala carovei, assembly GCA_036926305.1. Classification (NCBI taxonomy): domain Eukaryota; kingdom Metazoa; phylum Arthropoda; class Insecta; order Odonata; family Petaluridae; genus Uropetala; species Uropetala carovei. The sequence continues at coordinate 1,460,346 of JAXCHB010000140.1, forward strand.
GCTGCAAGATTGCATTCTTCCGAATTTATTTTCTTTTTTTCCCACATGTTCACTTTCCTCATTTTAAATGTTTATTTCCTAATAACACAAAGTAAGCGATACCATTGTTTCCACAGCTTGATAAAACTTTCTAATTGTGGATGGCGGTGCATATGCCTCCAAGGATGATATTAATTACTCATAGATATTTTGTTATCCATAGAAACAGCTAACCATTTTCTTTACTAATTGTTTTTTTAAATCAAGATTATTGACAATGTTTTAAAATTATTCTTGAGTATAATCGCTGATAATTATTTCTGAGAATGCTGATGTCAAGAGTAATCATATTCATTGCTCTGTATGGAGAAGTCACGTGTTGGCCATATCAGATTTTCTTTCTATAGAAACATGCAGCCACTTTTTAACTGATTTTTATTGTACCACGATAAAAAATCAACAAATTTAAAAACCTTCGGTTCATTATTAATCATATGAAGGTCAGATGAGCCCTCCATAGGATGATCCCTAACGTGTAACAATATCCAAAATTAATATCACCTTTTGGGACACTTGAAATGAAAAGTCTACATTTCCAATTTTAATAAATTTTGGAATTATAAAATTAAAAATAAATATCTCTATTTAAAAAAATGTTTAGAGACACTACATTGTGTAACTTTCAATCGCATTTTAAAATCACTTACAATGTCATACAAATACAGGCTGTGAACCAAACAATGCCTAAATGAATGAAAATTCAATTTCCTAATATGGGTTAAATCAGTCCAGAAATTAGTTTTAATGCAGAAATTTGACATACTATACATGAAAATCTTTCCTTGTCTAGGTGCCGGTTTCATGTAATTGCCTATGATTAACTAAGATTATAATTTCATGACACATCTTTCCACTTATTCATGAAAATTCAATGTTATTCTGAAGTTTAAACAGTACACTGGTTACAGTAAACAATATGATGGTAATGAAAATAAACAAATATTCCAATGACATTTTGTTTGAGTGTTCCTAAGTCAGATATCTTTATATATGTTAAAGTCATGGTTGGTAAAACCTTAATTGGCAAAGAAATGAATGTGATATGAAATATTTTCTACTAAGAGAAAGCCCAAAAATTGGGCTAGATATAATTCTATACCTTAAATATATGCCGAAAGGAGGAGGTTCAGGGGATGCACAATGGCAGTGGACAAATTCTCTTATTGGAGCGAGGCACGGTGTTGATGTGCATAGCACATAGGGACAGAGCCCCTAGTTCAGAAATGACAAATGATTTTTGAGTTGCATGCCAAAAAAGTAATGTGAACCATCAGATTTTTGTTTTTTGCATGCCACTAGTTTACTCCTCTAAGAAACTTCATATTTTATACAAAAAATACAAGCTTATGCGTGCCAAGTAAAATCTCATGCACACCTCGTATTTGCCATCCCTGCCCTAGTTTTAATATAAAATTATTTAAGAAAATTGCACCATGATAGCTGGCATGGATTCCATATGTTTTGCAAGGGCTTACATGGCATTGCTTGCCACCAAAGAACTGAATACTGGCAAAATATTGTCTTTTGCCTCAAACCCAAGTAGATCTGAATCAGAACTACCTACTTTAAAAATCATGCCAAATACCTTCCTCAGAATTTAAAGAACTATATTAGGACATTTGGGGAAGCACAATTTCAGAAGTAATCAAGGTTAAAATCTTATCATATAATAGCCAATTTCTGGGTGAATGTTTGTACAGTTTTTGGAGCATTTTCATTGGCTGAATGGCAAGCCAATCAGGATTCAGGATATCATTATTGAGGAATATGTTTACCTTTGTTACGTAAACTGTTTAATGCGAGTGGATACATTAAAAAGCACACGAAATTTTATTCTTTTCCCTTATATTAGCAAAATTATCTAGCCAGTTTCCTTTATGACGAAATCATAGTAGTGAAACATTAACATTAAATCTTTAAATTAAATTTATCACCTTAATTTATTAAACAGATGTAACAGCTATGTTATGTTTTGAAATGTGAATATTAATTTATAATGTTGCGATGAATCATTCATTGTTGAGAAATCATAAATCATATGTTTACCTTCATTACATATGTTTAATTAATGTGGGCGGATACATATATGTTTAAAACAATTACAAAGTAAGTGTATGAAATTTAAGTTTTTTTCCATTAGATTAGAAATATTACATAAGGTACGGTCAAATCACTTCATGTTTGTTTTTTTTTAGCATTGGTAGGACGAATGCAACAGAATTAGAAAAAAAAGCTCACTTCTTTCGTAAAAAATCACAACTGTTCGAACGGATTAAAACAATTTTTTTTGCATGTTCAACTGCAGCTTAACAAATTTTAAGAAGCCAATTTTAAATTTAAATTTAATTTTAAATAGAAACGTATCAGAACATTATCTGTGTAAAAATTGTGATGTGTTTGTATAATAAAAACTAAAATAAGATCTTAATTGAAATTAAATGAAGTCATGGCAAATTTTACTTTGAGAAAGCGATATTTGCTTTTATTAGCTTTTTCACTGTGTTCCTGATAAACTTTTTATCACATTTTAATGCTTTTGTCACAGACTTTTTCATAAGCAAATTTTTGTTGATATGGTGAAAAAAGTTCACAAGGTAATTTTTGAGCAGCTTCGTTTTTTTTTAAACTACGCATGCATTAAAAAAAATTTCCCATCCTAGGATGGGCAGGTACACTATATCTACATAGATATCTATAACTATAAAATAAAGTGTTTGTATGAATGCTTTTTTATAACTCAGCAACTACAGCACGTATAAACAAGAGGAAGGTGTTATTTTAATCGGAATAAAGAGTTAAGTGGTGTAGTCAGGTTTTTATATGGATTTGATTAACTTTTCTGCTTAAAAAAATATTTTCTTTTTCATTTTCTCCAGTTGAATAACATAGGGATGAGTGCAGTTTATTTTTCGTTTGAATTTTAAAATTACTTAGAAATATGGTACGAACTTGAGACTTGGATGGTTCTATGCAGGAAAGAAGTTTATTTTTATTGAAGACAAACTGAATCTTGATCGAATTAGCATAAAAATGCATTTAGAATCAGATAAATAAGTGATTTTATCAGTTTTACGACAATACCAATTATAAGCTATCACGACAACTCCTAATGTTGCTGAAGTTGAGAGTCCAATGCATTTATATGGGAAAAATTTTAACATCATATCGTTTTTTAGCTTGTGTCCAATTTTGCTTTGCTTACATGGCAACCAAATATTTGTTGATTTTAATTGAAATATTACTAATAAATAGTTTTTAATGATATTTTTGTGTGGCGTAGAGTTCTCCAAACCAAACTTTTTAAAACTACATACTGTATATACTTGTGTATAACTCGCCCTCATGTATAATGCACACCCATACTTTTTTCCAAAAAATCCCGACTTTTTCTTGTACCCCGTGTATAATGCACACCCTTGATTTTTGCGGGGTATACGAAAAAATTTTAGAATTATATCATCATGTTAAGTATTAACTAGAGTACCGTAAATAAATATGTTCAAGCATTAAATTATTGCCAGTTAACAATTTTAGAACGCTTGGACTTGCCCATAAGTATTACGTTCAATAAGCTCCACATTACATCTTAGAGAGACATCATCAGTAATCGAAATAGCTGAGACCTACGAAGAGGGACTCTCAGACGATTACTCATCAAACGATGAGACGCTAAGGATTTATCATTCTCAGCAGTATAAACTTATAACCTTAAGATCGAGAAATGAAAACATCACGTAGGATGTCTGTCTTCCCCTTGTGACTGCGGCTAACAGCAAATTAAAGCACACCACTGAGATGATTTCATCATCACGTGATCTGTTTTAGTATTCGTTCAACCATTGACTCCGCTGGTCTCAGCTACTCGGCCTCGCTCTGTGATGTTGTTTCTTCCTCCTTAGTTTGCATTTCGGTGTAATTTTATATTGTTGAGTGCGAATTTGAGCTCTGTGTTTGTGATTAAATCAATCAAGTACGTGGTGGCCACATTTGTAGTAGTGTTTACATCGCACCTTCACGGGCTGCATAAAGTGCTCCCATGGTCCATAGGTTCCTATAGATTGTGCTTATAGTACCAATAACTCCATAAAATAATGTAATATCAATATTTTGGTCTGTTTTTTGGGTTTTCGGGGATGAATTATACATTTATAACATTGCGTCTAAGGGAAAATAGCCCTCGATATTCTTCTTTTCGCTTATCGTCCAGTTTCCACGGAAACAATAAAGGATGAATATCGAGAGATGCCTGTACATACTAGAATCATTAACTAAATAAAATTATTTCAATTTACTTATTCTATGATTTTTGTTTTCAATGTGTGTTTTGCGGGAAGTTATCTGGCAAGTTTGCAAAAATTACAGCACTCAGCTGATGAGCTACTGAAACGCGGAATAATTGGAGAGGGTGGAATTATAACTGTATAGAAGTAATTAGGTGTTCTATACGTATAATTTATACATGTACAACCTGGATTATCAATAATTATTGTGGTTTTCCCCTCAATTCACCCAGAAAACGAGAATCTGATGCAAGGTAGGTTCACTTTAATTTCCAATTTTAAGTGCCCAAAAGTGTTACCCGTGTATAACGTGCACCCCTACTTTATGACCTGAAATTTGGTCTCCAAACTGCATGTTATACACGAGTATATATGGTAAGTAACTTAAATAATTAGACATAGATTTTCCACAAATTGTGATTGGATCAATCGTTTCATTGTTTCCAAAGTATTGTTGATATAAACAATTTTCTCGTAACAGAACTCATTCATGAGAGAATCGAGCTAATAGTCGGAGCATAATATTCACTCTGTATTTCTTAAACGTTCTCTATTTTCTTTTTTGTCTTTCGTTAAATTAATTAATTTTGTTCGTTCCTTTATTCATCCATTTTTTGTAGATTACTGTGTTTTTGCTGGTTTTACTTACAGTTTTCGTTTTGAAGATAACGTCACGAAACTTCGCATAGGTACATAATTTTAACCTGCAGGTAACATAGGCTATATCTGTAGTTCTCAAGTCTTCCACTTTCCGGGCGGATATTCTACCATAGCAGACTAATTTTCCTGTAATCATCTGTGTGCAACAACAAGAATATTCCAGACTATTTATAATGTAGTGAATAATTTAATCAACATATGCCATACGTCTTTTTTAAAAAGATTCATGATCATATATAATGGAAATTTTCCTTAAGATTGCAGCGATTTTCTCTTCACCTACACACTTGACGAAGCACTTAACGAAAAGTCACGATGAATAATGCCCGCCCGATGTATATCGCCCCCCGTCGTTATCACTGCCATTCGTAATCACCGCCATTCGTAATTGCCGAAGAGAATGACTCTCCTCACCAAGGCTCGGCCCAATAGTTACTCGCCTTATATAGCGCGAATATCACCCCTATTTCTCTTTCCTCCCTTTTTCCTATGGTTATATAATCTATTCAAGCAATTAACCAATACAAAATCAAGGAGACGCCTGTTCAAACTACCCGCCGAACCTCCCCTCACCTGCTGACGTCACGTGACTGCCGCTCTCGCCGGAGCGACACGGCTTCTGCACGACGGGACTCCCAGAGACAGAGAGCTGAACGACAGTCAGTCTACGTGGTTGCTGTTTGACACAGAGAGACGAAGATGAAGCCATGACAACAAGAAGAGAGTTTTCCTCGTAAACCATGTGTACTGAACTATTCCTGTGAACACCTTGTAACCATAGTTCCCTCTAATTTTTTTCATCCATGGGTGGAATGAATATCGCTATGCACGCCTACATGAAGCTAATGCATGGATGTGCGCCCAGGTTGGCGCGGCCCTGTTCGGATTATCCTAAGATAAACACAGTCATGTGCGCTTGAAAAAGTTAGTGCGCAGCACTTCAACAACTGCTGCGCGGCCATGCAGGCGCGCAGCTTAGAGGAAATCATGCTTGTAACTATAAACAATATTAGCGAAGTTATTTAAGTTTACGAGACAAGTTACGTCTCAAGTTTGTTTACCTTGGTTCTGTCATTTGTACCTAATAATATATACCATACTATTTATGTAATTTAAATTACGAGACAAGTTGTGTCTCAAGGCTATTTGCTATTCTGTTCATTATAATTTATACTAAATATAGCAATTAGTTAGAGATTGATGTGGTGTTCTAATTGGGTCACCACAAGATCCAGTTATTTTCTTGAACCCAATATTATTTTATACTTTTCAGTGCGGTTTATAAAAAAGAAGTATAAATGAAAAAAGTTTTTTATATATTTTTATTACTGTATTTACTGGAGTAATACCGGCACCCCCATTTTTGGAAGTAAGTATCGGGGAAAAAAAGCTATTCGTGGAATGCCTGTACTTTAAAAATTCCAATTTTGTTATTTAACGGCAGCATTCGTAAACTAATCTATCTGAAGTTGAGTCTGATGATATGTAAGCGGCAAAAATCACGTATTTAACAAGGGGAAGACCAGGTTTATGGGTCACTGATCTACCTGAAATTTTAAAGAGGTACCGTATATACCCGAATTAAGACGACTCTGATTATAAGACGACCCCCCATTTTGAACTCCTAATAAAAGGAAAAAATTTATTATGCACACAATGACAGAAGTTTATTATACCATTGACTAATGAACATTGAACCAATTGAAATAAGCAACTTTGATTGGACTTTTCAATTGAATATTTTGGAACATTAAAATCTCTCATGCAAATTATTTCTCATTAGCACATTTTAATTGTTATTTTCACTTTCACTACTGGAGGAATCACCAATAGCTGCATCATCTTCCTACTCCCACAGAATGTCATCTTCTGATCCAACCAAACTGTTAGAAACACAAAACTTCTTAAATCCATGGACTATTGCTGCTGGTGAGATACTGTCCCATGCAGTCTTAATCCATTTTCCTCGTAGAGCCTCTGTTGGTTTTTTCATTTTACCTGCTGGAGTCAGAGGGCAATTCCCTGACAGCAACCATTCCCCATAAACGTGCTGTAGATGATCTTTAAAGGGCTTATTGACGACCACATCGAGCACTTGTAGTTGGGAGGTCAAGCCTCCTGGTATGATCACCAGATCAGTGTTGAGGTGTGATATTTTGGATTCTTCTTTTGGTAGATTCTTCCTCTTGAATATTACGAAGGGTCGCAATTTTGTCCCATCAGCTAATACCGATAACATTACTGTTACCCTTAGTTTTTCATTTCCAGTGGTTTTAACTATCACTGACTTTGCCCCTTTGTTATCAACTGTATTGTTAGTTGGCATATACAGTTGCTTTCCTTCAAGTGTCTATCAACGACTGATTTTAACTTCTTACAGGACCTACTATAAAGGCGACGTCAATGCAAGCGTTTATTTAGATTATCAATGAAGAGAAGATAACAATAACACTTTTCTTTCATCTATTTGAAGATTTAATTGGCCTTAAATGAATCGGAGGTAACAATGAGAGTCTCCTTGGCAACGCCCGGAATGAGTACGAAAAATCTGTAAAATTTCGAAAAAGAATGCGTATTTCTGAAAAATTCGACGATGTAACATGTAAACATCGCAAGAATAAGATAGTATAGATCTTTAGCCGTCGAATAAAGCAAAAAAGAAGAAAATTGGTATTTACGTATTTTAATGAATGAAGGAAAAAACCTTTCACTCTGAATAATCGAAAATCCCATGTAAACCTATGGGAAAATATAATTGTCTCCTGTATTCAAACCCGGGACACTTTAGCAAACGAAAATATTTTCTCAGGGACCTCATAGCCAGTAGAAACAAAACTTTTTTAATACCAGTATACAGCGCCACCACCATGTAGCGGTGAATTCTGTAAACATATTCAAAATATAAGTACCTAATTTATGGCAATAAGGAGGACTGTATTCTTTTACGATATGAAATGATAATTTTGCCTCATAATGCTATTCATAATAATGTAAATATCTATACCCCAAATATGGAGAAAGTCATGTGTTGGCCACATCAGATTTTTTCTGTGACGTCTGTAATGATTAAGAATGATGACTGTGTAACTAAAACATTTATATTATTAATGAAACGCCTTTTAAAAAATCATAAATACAACATTTAGTTAAAAATTTCCAGACAAGACATGGAAAAGTTGACATGCGACAAACTTTTCACCTAATTGGTTTAGATAGGTACATTCAGTGAATGAAATGTCTAGTAATGTTTAAATGTTTCTTTGAATAAGATTTCATGTCAATACCTTCCATAGTTCATGCTATGCTGAAACTTATATATACCGCGAACGAGCACTGTAAAATTAAGCGATTACTGTTCATTCGCTACTATGTAGCAATGTTTGTGTGTGACGAATGATATTTTAAATGATACTGTTTAAAAATTTCATGTTTTATATAACTACATAAAAAATTTCATCAAAATAAATTAAAAACATCAAAAGTTATGATATTTTAAAGTTTTTCCAAATTTCGCACGTTTTCGCATCTTTTTCGTGTTTTTTAAAAAAAATCCTGTCCGTTCACGAGGGAATTATTAAAATCTCCTCCGTCGTAGAGGGGTTAAAGCCTTTGATCACAGTTTCTTCACTTAAGCAGCATCATGCGGAGAGGGGAGCGCATTTCAGCCTGCCTGTTGCCATTGTGTTCTTCAAATTTAAGCATGAATCACGTAAAATTAAAGACAAAATCCACGGTGTACGGCACCTTCCAGGAAACACAATGAATTCATTCTTTGCCATGAAACATGACAGGCATTTCGTGGGTGGCCTACCGTCGACAGGTAAAAGAGCATATCTCGCGTAATGTCCGCACCCCCTTTTTCTGGGTCCAGTTTTAGGGAAAAAAGTGCAGGTATTACAAGAGTAAATACGGTACTTCTAAAAAAATCAAGGGGGAGTGCGGCGACCAAACATCCGCCTGAGAACCATTGGGCTATATGACCATAAAAACATTTGGGAAGAGGGAAAGCTCAATTCAATAATTATTTTTCCATGAGTTTACACGTAATTTTCAATTTTTCAAAGTGCAAGATTTTTATCTTTTAATCATCAAAATAGATAATTGCAAACCGGTTTTCTTCAATATTGCCTTATTGACAGTTAAAACTGTATGTACTATGTTATTCTTGTGACGTTTACATTTTACACAGTCAAAGATTTAGATTCACTAAATCCGTTGAAATTGAACAGGCACTTCTGCTAGTATGCATATAAGTTGAGGAAAAAATAAAAACTGAAGATACTCATTAAATATTTTACAGAAAAGAAGAATTTTTGGATGAAATGCATTTATATTACTAAAATATACTAAGTAAATATAATTTTAAAACATAAACAAATTAACATACCCATCAACAGCTCCACAGCTTATCAAGGTGTTTTCATCTTGAAAAACTATGCTTATTATGGAATTAGGAGGAACATTTGCCGACTTTTTCTTTCTGCCTGATGAGCAACCATCATAACTACCTAAGAATGATTAAAAATTAGCATTAAATGGCGAGCATATACTCAAAGCTAATCATATTTTCATGGTATGCAAGTAACTTAAACAGTGTGCAGGGCTATAAGAGCTAAATGGTTTCACACAATTTGAAAAAAATCCCATAGTGATATGGAGTCAACCAGAAGAGAAACCACGTCAACGTGAAACAAATTGAAAAGCATTTTTCACAAATACGAATTATTCAAAAATGGCTTCCAAGATCTTATTAAAATTCATCCCATTATAGGCTTGATATCATAAGCTAAAACTAACTAAAGTCATCACCCATTCATGTCTCCATTACATGTCACTCTTGCCTTGACTATTGGCATAAAAAGGCTAGAAAAACCAGATGTGCATTTCACCACTGATGGTAGTACCCTTGTAACCAAAATGTGCATCTGGTTTTCCCAGCCTTTTTATGGCTCTTATAGAGATACAGCTTCATAATTTGATTTAAGCCATAAGATAGCAATCCTTTCTTAGACTCTTTTGCTGTCTTTTTTACATTTTTGCTCAAAAAAGCAATACAAATTCGGTTTTATTTGAACATATCTTAAAATGTAGAAATATTTATTAGAATAATTACAAGAACATCTCTAGCATTATAAACTACCAATAACCTCTTTAAATTTGCAGAAATCTTTTCTTGCACTCCAGTTCAACAAGTGCAACCCACTCTGTATTTAATTCTATTATAAATAGGTGAAAGAGAAAAGCAGGTGGAGTAACAATGAAGCGCAAAACATCATAAAAACAGAATTAGGATTTCCATAATACTATTTTAATTAAAATATATTCCATTTTTGATCATGTACTTATGTTTCAATAAAATATTAATGCTAACAAGTTTGACATGTGGCCTTCCATATGTTTTGAAGTTAACAATTTGGCTCTCCTGCAATTTGAGTTTGAGATACCTGGTCTATTCTAATGATTCAAAAGGTAAAACAAATTGCCCATAATTGCAGAATAAAGTTCTGCACACAGATTTGTTTCAAACTACAGTAAAACCTCCTTATAATGAAATTGAAGGGACCCGATTTTTGGCACTTTGTTGTATGGAGGTTTTTTCAGCTTCATCATATATGCATATTAGTGTATTATTGTTGATTATAAGAGAGTTGGCAAAACACTGAGGTGGGATCGGATGTGAATATCAATGGGGCCCCCCACGATATTAATATTTATAGTAATAATGATGATTTATGGAGTCCCAGTTTAATATTATAGCTTTTAAGGGGTGTTCTTTTATTAAAAATCAGTTTTCAAGTAATTTTTAGTAAAGTTTTTGCAAAATTTACACTCGATGCTTGAATAATTGAGAACTTCTGAAGCCCCATTATTGGGGGGCCCGGATGCCTTGCATCCACTGCAACCCCATTTGGCCAGCTCTGGGTTATAATTTATTTCAATACTAACGTTTTAGTTAAAGACTGTTTCCAAAAAATTCACTTTATGATAAAAACAATATATTATTTTTTCATTCCTGCAACACATCAATTTTCATAGTAAAAACAATCTATATGATGTGGCAATTTATGATGTAGGGCATCTCTGGGCTACTGAGCTTTATCATTATCATTGATCAAAACTTTCATTAGGTACTTTACACTGAATTTATTTTTTCAGTATTCAAAATATTTAAATGACAAATTTTGCTATTTTTAACACCATGTACATTAGAGATGATAGTATATAAACACATAGCCAAATAAAAGTAAATGAAAATATAGCACAAAAAATATTAACAAAAAAATATTTTTGTCCTATATTTAAACACAAGTTATGTATTCAGTTGATCTTCAATGTTTACCACAAAGAGCTACTAACGAGAAATAACCTACAGAAAATTTATTTATAAAAAGAAATTAATATTTTATTACGTTTTTAATAAATTTTTATACTTAAATATACATACAGGCAGATCTTGTCTATTGCGGGGGCTACATTCCTGAATACATCGCGAAAGACTAAATCACAAAAAAGAAGTAATTAAGGCAATGAGAAATATAGGGCTCGGTTCCCATCCCAGCTAGAACGGATCATTTGTCCTCTGTATTGGTGACCGCAGAAAAATAGAGAAAGAGAAAAATTAACTTCAATGAAAGTGAGATTAAACAAATTAGAAGAAGACAAAAAAGTATCAGAGAATAAAATCTTATTTAAGTTCCGTAGTAGAATCAAGAAAAATGAACGGAGGTTGCCTAACTTGCAGGAGCTAAATTCCCCAAATACGGCAGACCTCATCTTTCTCAGGGGTCACGTTCCTGAAAAACTGTGAAACTCCACCAATAATAAATGAGTAAAATGCAAAGCTTAAGCGTTTGAACTACGTCAAACCTGAGCAAATACTCTAATGATCCTGAATAGGAAGCATAAAGAGTTGAGGGTTGAGTTTTTCTCCTCGGGACTTCCCTGTTGTCAAAAAGAAAGAAAGCTCCTGAACGGTGATACTAGCTTATATTTTACAACTTTTCACGTGTGAAGGGGTACAAAAGTGTGGGAGGATTGCATCCCAAAAATATTCAAAAGTATACATAAGATACGTATCTAATTTTTTTAATTGCGCATACATATTACATTAATGCACTTACATAAATATTTTAACATATTAGAATAATGCAGCAATATTTTTTCAGGCATGACTATGACATAAAACATGAGGAAAAGGTGATTCATTCTAACATATAAAAAATTTCGCGTATCCTTTTCTGTGATTTTTCTCCACGAGAAAGCGAAACATGAGACCGCGAAAGACAAAATTGTTGGAGATGCGAAACTGCAAAAGATCGAAATACGCGAAAGATAAAGCCGTGAAAGACGAGGTCTACCTTATCACTCAAAATGTTTGAAATTACAACAAATACAGGCAGTCCTCGACTTTCGTACATAATGCATTCCTGAAAACGTGTCCGAAAGTCGAATATAGATTTACATGTTATAGGGGGGGGTTCCATTCCCAGAGAGCAAAAAATATTATAAAATCTCTAATTATGGTATAAATGTTTAGTTTTTGTGCAGGGGCCTTTTAGACACAATCGTCGATTTTATAATATAGAGAGATAGGGGAAAATGCAATAAAATATTTAAATAATTGCACAAATAAACACTGCTCTACGGACAAAGATGGTGACACGGTGGAAACTTGTGGCCTGGTGGCTGGCAACCAGCACCACTCGAAATATTCGTTCGTCATTTAGCTGACGTGTGAAAGTCTGATTGGCACACAAAAGGTGGTTCAGGGATGTCAATCTATGCTATCTTGGGATCTTGTTCCCTTGTATTATCGTAAGGTTATCACACACAGTGTAATTGATTTATTATCTCTTTATAATTTATCGTTAATTGTTTTTCATTCTTTTTTCTCAAGAAATTTTTATTACTGTAAGAGTTACATTTATTCACACTGTTTGTAACACAGTGCTTCCATCCTTACCATAATCTAGTCGTTGACTATAGTTATTATATCTTGGTATTAAGTTCCCTTTTTCTTGTTTATATCTATTTATTTTTTTGTATTTTGGTGAAATTATCTTTGTTTATGGCAGTGTCTTTTCTGGAAGAGGTGGAAGACCAGCTGCTGCTGAACCCCAATACCGTTTTACAGGCTATGAGTTGGATAATAAATTACTTTATGATTAATGAAATTTATTCTGTGATTTGTGACTACAATGTGATTACAGGCTGTAAATAAATATAATTATTATTAATGTGCGAGTTGTATGAATATCGAACGCAAGAAAGTCGAGGACCGCCTGAAGTGCACATACAAAATCCCTCTTTTTTCATTAAAGCATTTGCTATTTTCATAGTTTTTTGTAACATTGCCTAAACTTGGCCCCATGGAGAGTGATGATTGAAACAAAAGAAAAGTCGGTAAACAGGGCAAAAAGTGACGAGTTTGGAGAAGAAAATTGAAGTTTTAGATAGGCTTGCGCATAATGAATTTGCTTCATCAGTTGGTAAATTACTTGGTGTGAACGAGTCCACAATAAGATCGATTAAGAAAAGTAAAGAAGCGATCAAGAAAGTCCCGTTGAGTTCAATTGTCATTCACGAGAAAGCCAAGCTACTGCACAATCATTATGTCTCAAATTGTTTCGCGGTCTGCTAACGGGATATCGCCAACGTCATTGAAGCATGTGTAGATTGGTTCCTTACTCTTTAATAAAATGTGGCATTTATTCAGAACGCCACAGCACGTATTGCATTATTATATTTGTTCTTCTCCTTCACAACTGACCCCAGAGTCGACCGGCTTAAGTCCAATGAGCGTCCGATTGAAGCTAAAGTTTCACCGCTTTCAGCACACCTAATTATTTCCATCTTTGTCCCAATCGTGTTCACTTTATGAGACCTACATTTCTTTCCACTTGTATTAGCACTTTCAGTTTTCCGTTTATCACTCATGTTTATAAAATAATACGTGTAAAATGCACAAAGAAACACTGCTGTACATACAAACAAAGATGGTAACGTTGCTAAGACTGAAAAATAATAATTTATTGATTATTAACCGACTTTACAGTGGTATTAATCTTGTCAAGTTTCAGTTCAATATTTTAAAAAAATACACACAAATCTTACATTACATACAATACGTACCTATATTATTATGTAGCATACTTTAATTTATTAAAAGTGTTGGCTTGGCTGACAGACAGCGCCATTATGCGATAGCTCGAAATGTTTGATCATCAGCTGACGAACGAAAGTCCGAATTCAGCGTTGTTTGGCATACAAAAGGCGGTTCAGGCACAAGAATTTATAATGTATGAAAGAGCGAATTGTACAAAAGTCAAATGTACGAAAGTCAAGGACTGCCTGTACTACACTTCAAATCATTCAGGGGGGACCATAATAACAGTGTTAAAACCTGCATAGATGGCACTGAATTCTGCTTTACAACTGCGGGTACAATATTCTTTTTTTAATTTCTCTATATAGAGGTCTGTTTTTAGTGGAACGGACGTGATTTATATTTTGTAATTGGGAGGTTTCGTAATTATCGGAGGTTCGTAATATAGAAGTTTTCTGTATATTTTTATTAGTGAATTTTTCGGGACCAGCAATAATTTTCATTATATGGAGTTTTTCGTTCTAAGGGAGTAGAGGTTTTACTGTACATAGCAACATGATGAAATAACTAATGTAAGATCAACCAGTAGTTTTTAAAAACATTCTTGATATTTTCCAAAATCTCCTTTTGAATGCATTACAGGGAATTAATTGATGAAACAAGTAAGAATTTAAAAAAAATTAAAAATAAAATCTTTTTGCTTTTAAAAGAATAAAAATTTCTGATTATTTCTTTGTTATAAAAGATTTTGGTGTCATATTCTTTTCATTTGTTGCTTTATATATCAATTACGTAATAATGCCTGTAGCGTGCATGTCACTTTGATAGGAGGTTTTCAAGGTTGACCTTCATTTAAAAAATGTGTTTGTTATTAACTTTATATTCAAAATCCATTTACTCCAGATTACGGAATGAGATTATTATGTAAATGATATGTAAAGTTATAGTAATGACAAGTAAATGACTCCAAAATCTTTTATAACGAACAAATAATTTGAAAATATTCTTGTTTTATTCTTTTAATGCCACCTATTTTATTAAGCAAGAAGATTTTATTTTTGAATTTTTTAAAAATTCTTAGTTGTTTTCATCTTTTAACATTCAATGAAAAATAATGAACATAAATAATTTACCTCAATCGCTTTCTTACTATGATGTCAAAGTTCGTGATTTATGGAACTTTGTGACTTCATACAATTCTAGCGCTAGTAGGCTTGTCAGTCTAAATCACAAAGCTAATAAGAAGAGAAACCTGGTACTGGCATTAGCCTACTCTTTTTGAAAAGCACCAAGGAGGACCAACGGCTTTATGTCCCTTCCAAAGGATGAAGCGTTGATTCACGTGCTCTCCTCTAAACATGCAAAAATGTGGCTGCAACATCTATTGAAAAAAATGCAACTTTCGCAGGTTTTCAATAGCTCAGTGTAGCAGGACAACGTGCTCACCAATACGCCATGGTACCCCATTTCGCAAGTTTTGAAATTTCAAAGATACTTTTTTACCAAGAAGCCATCTACCATTCCCAAAGGAACCATCTACTGATTAGGAGTTGTTAATTGTTTTATGAAAAATTTTTAAATCAATAGTGAACATTATTGAGGTATAAAATGACATAATAGAAATAAGCTAATATTTTCGTACAATTAAGTGTTATAACTTCCCCCCCCATATATTGCTCAAAATGATAACTCACATTGAAATCCGTATTTCCCGCTATCATTTCTAACTTTGGGGCAAAGAATGCTGTACCTATGCAGTAGTTCAATTTCTTGCAACGCCACCGCAACAAAATAGACTTTTGGAAAGTATGAGCAGTTTAACTTCTAGATGAGATACGAAGTTGATTATGGGCTAAAAACCATCTGCAAGCCATAAGCTTTCAAACAATGTAACATTCTTTACGATCTGATCATTTGTTCAAGAGATATGAGGGAACAAAAAATGATCTATCCCAATATATATATATATATATATATATATACTTGGGTTAATATAACCAGTATTACTCACATGTCAGTCCGTGAGCATTTTCAATGTAGTTGTCTGGCTTATTGGTGATACAGTTGTGGCTCAGCCTTACATCCCATATGATAATCTTACCATCTCGAGCACCGGTAGCAAATACATCTGAAAGAGTAAGACAATTAGAATGATAAGGCAGCAAAGAATGAGTTCCTTTATACTTCAAATTACTGTATTAATAAAATATAGAGTGACAGAAGACCTTCACATGAAATAACTTTACCAGAAGTAGACAGCATGTATAGATAAACTTTGCCTACCATTTTGATTTGGCCTGAATGCAGTTGTTTTAACGCTAGCAGTATGTCCGAAAAAGGTAGATACTTTACGGATATCAGAATTATTTACGTCCCACAAAACAGCAGACTGATCTCCTGAGACGGTCATTAACTTTGCTTCATTCTCCATCCATGCTACATCAAAAACTGCATTCCTGTGTACCTGCTTCACTAAATGGTATAGAAAAACAAAAGATCCATGAAAAATACATTTACTGTCATTAAAAATATGACATTAGCTTGTTTCAGTTAGCCATAAGTAACACTTAAGGCACAATGACCAAATCCACAGTTTGCAGGTTTTCTGACTGTTTTCACTCTAACCTGAAATCCCTATTACAGCATAAGTTCAACCAAGGATTCAGTTTACCAATCCAGGAAAACTGGAAGTAAACTGCTTATCATATAGATAATTATTCCACTATATTCTTTTTCACACCATGATAAAAACAAATTTTCTTTTTGTGCAGACTACATTCAAATTTGGTTTTTCAACAATGGTCCAAATACTTCCTTCATCTCTGGCTGGTGTTATGTCCATTATCCAAAACTGATACATTATTGTCATTTGTGGCTGAACTGACATACGTGACCAATATATGTCAACATTTTATTAACAAATAAGTTACAAACATCATTCTATTTCTAGAAATTATTTAAATAAATAAAATTTGACATTTATGAAGAAGCCTTCCGCAAAAATACCGCCATGCAGTAGTAGTAAAAAATGTATAAACTAATTTTGTTAATAGGGTGGAAATGTTTCGAAGTAAAATTTCAAATATATTAACATTTTACCTATACTGACAAAATTATAAAAAAACTGACGCAAATTAAAAATTGGTGTTCCATGATTTCATAACAGAAAATTGATTTAATGCACAATATGGTACTTAATAAATAAATCATCATGAGTGCCCGAACCAAAAAATTACGGAATACTGTTTGTTCAGTTAACAACTATTATCTTTAATGATCCTCCAGGCAAACTCATAACGATGCCGCTAGTCGATGCACTCTACAATGAAACGCGAATAATTTTTGGCCAAAAATTATTTTACCTGTTGTTGGAGACGGATGAAATAAATTTGTATCATGAAGGGCAAGCATTCCTTCTTCATTGGCGAGGGCTAATATATGCTCGTTTTTTTTCTTCAAACAATATTTACAACAGTAAACTGGAGATACGCCAAAAGAAGCAGGATCAAAGCCGCTGTGATGATCAGTGTGTAACAAGCCCATTCGTTTTATCAATGCATCATTGTTAAATACTGATCCTGAAAAAGTTTACAGTCATAATATAAACTGACACTTCCTTTAAATGTAATCGCCATATTAAGAATTTAAAGCAAATGTTTTTACTTACGACCCCTTAATTCTCTTTCGCGAATATAGATTAGTGTCTTCATTATTAACTGTGAAGTATCCAGGTAAATGAATTTACCTGACTTTCAGAAATATAAACAACACTGCCATGATGCAACTGAATCCGCGGGAAAACTTTTCGCTGCGTTACATTGATGCGCAGCGACAAGTACATAGCAGCCCGTGTTGCCAAACTACTATTGTTCAATATATGTATCTGTTGGCATAGGTGAAATGCCATTCTGTGTTTTGTCATCTTCCTGTCTTAAAAGCTTATGGATGAATGTTTCATCATCATTCATACAATGGTAAATAAATAGCGAAAGGCTACAAAATAATATTCAGTCATTATTTTCTTTGTATATAAATTGTTTATTTCAATAAAAATTGTCATTAAGGAAAGGATGAAGTAAAATCCCCGAGAAGCTGCTGAAATTAGACTTGTCAGACATTCTGCATTACGGGATGTATTTTACTGCCTCTTTATGTAGTCTGAGATATATATTCTTACGTTTCATAGTATACTTCCATATTTATAATGTTTATACCCGAGAATTAACTTCAAATTTAAAAGCAACATAAGCATAAATACCGGGTATCGCTGTCAAATCGAGCATAAAGAGGCAATGCCCCTTATTATAAAAAATATAATGTTTCAAGTAATTATTTCCCATAACATCGGATTCACTTTGTAAATGTGTCGAGGCATTTTATATTTATTTAATGTTCCTCCTATATTTAAGGAAGTGAATCACCAAATTCAAGCTTGCCGTAAAACGCTGCAGATCCAGTATTAACATTTAAAGAGAAAACTGCATAGCAAAGTAATTCCATAAGATAAAAACTACATTGAATCAAATGAAAGTAAATTTGGCATGTTTAATTAGCACACGTAAATTATGCTACTTTTATGTTCTTTATGTAAGAAGGTTTTTAAATACATTTACATGAAACCAAATTCTTTTATTAATTATTTCTATTTAACCAGATACTTCCTCACTATCTCAAATTAAGAAGACAAATAAAAGTAAGTATCTGCATATATATTTCAATATTGAAAAACAAATATAAAATTGTTTTTAAATATAGTTTTTATATGCACTTAAAAAGAAAGAATACATTTAAAATTCCTTTTAAACAATATTGGAGTGTTAAAATTGTGCTCGTATAGAAGTTATATGGCATAGTAATATACTCTTATATTGTGATACATAGTTACTGATTAAGTTTGAGTCAATAAAATTAAATTGATAAAAAAATTATGTGAAAAAGTATACCTCTTACGTTTTCATTTGACGAGTGGAAGCATAGAACAATAGAAGGCATCTAATGTTCTTTCACAAAGTTGCAGATGAGACATTTTGTTTTGAGTGTGAGTTGAAAGTGAAAATGCACCTTAATAAGAGACAGTGGCGCAGACGTGGGGTCCACCGGGACCGGACCCCACCTTGGAAAATTGTGATTTTTCTCAACTGTGGAAACACATATCATTATTTTAAATTTGGGTTCATAGGCACCGTTAGAAAGGAGATGGTTTTCCCCCTTTATTTTTAACACAAATATAATTAATAATGCAATACGCGACATTGATATAACTTGCCAACTTTTGTGCTTCATATTTCAGACCCCCACCCTTGAGAGAATCCTGTGTGTGCTACTGATAAGAGATCCTAGCATAAACTTGTCACATAACATTAGGCAAGCACTCCATTACAAACACCAACATTTTGTATGAAATCCTCTCCTTCCATTTTGCATTAACCTAATTTGTAAATGTCTTCTTCCACATGACTACACTTAATACTGTTTTACAGGAATTCAAAATGTATTTTTTCTTTTTCTGCTTGTATAAAAGGTATCAAAAATCTTTATTTTCTAGTCTTTAATTTGGTGTAAAATTGTTCTTTCAAAAGTCAATATTGATGTTTTTATGAAATCTATTATTCATTCTTTTAGTGTTTAAATTAGTTAATTCTTTGTTTATACAGCAATTTATAATCTTTTATAAATTGACTGAACATTTTTCAAATGTTCTGGAATGACATAAGGTGTTCCAAAAATTTACTAGATTTTTTCTGAAATTTAGATTTCGGAAGCATGATACATGAACAGATGTTTGAGATAGAAAATATGAATAAAGAATAAATATGAATTTTGAAATTAAGTTGATGTATAAGTTATTCCCCCAGTCTGCATTGAAAGGGTTACAAGAGACCCAATCAATACAAATTTTAGAAATAATATATGAAGTCAAAGCTGAATGGTATCTGAAACTTTTCAGCAAAACTCAAATGCTCTTCAAGAACATGATGATATTCATCTCTACATATTCTCAATACTATGCTGCAATGCTTACAAAGAGCAGATGTTCTCAATGACCACAGCTTGGAGAAATAAGAGGCACAGACTGGAAATAGGTACTGCAAAAGCAGGGCTCCAGATCTCCATTAATTTTTCAAAAGAATGCAAAAACATGCTTTCACTTCCTGGGAGAACAAAACTTTGTTATGATTTAGCACCAAATTTAGAACAAAATCGTTGTGCACTACATGCAACTGACCTGTAATCTTAAGGTACCTCAATGCCACCCTAGTGCGTGTGGCAAACGGGCAGCCAAATAATCTGGAATGGCTGGTTGCTCATAATGCATGCTATATTATGCAATTTTAACAATATTTTTGTTTTTAAACAATCAACATTAATATTTTAGATGTTTCTGTATTGCCAATGTATGTTTAAGTTCCAGAAATTTGCTTTTCAGTGCAACAATTGAGTAGGAACTGCAGAGACAAATGGGGCATTACCCCAACCTCAATGTGTAACAATGGTCTGAAGATCCGAATACATATTTATGTTTTTAACCCTTGAGTACTCGGGTCAAAAATACGATAGTACTCGCATTGGGTCGAATCGACCCATTTATTTTTAAGCTTAAAAAGAATGACTAGATTTACAGAACATTTTAAAAAATTATTAGAAAAGCTAAAACTATTTCAACAAAAAATAAATTATTTTAAATAATTTATTGAAGAATGTTTATGCAAATATTTATTTCAAACCAAAAATTTTAATTCAATCTTCATCCAAACTTTCAACCTCCTGAAATCTTGTTCTTCAAAAACAATTTACACAAATGGTAGAACAATGCTCTTGGCAAACATATTTACTACAGTTTTGTCAATTTTTTTTTGGTTTTGCTGCCAATGCTATGGCAAAATTTTACCCTCGAACATGTGGCACCATAAAATTTTATGATGGGTTATGACCACACTGGGAAGCAGTTGGGACAACCAAGGCAAAGACAGAAAAGAAAGCAGGTAAAAGACCCATCGCTACCCGTTACTCTTGGCCAAAATTTTCTTGCTGCCATCCTACGTGGATTGCTACAACGGTGCAATGACCTTGGGCTAGCGCACCCTCATGCACAGACTACATACTTATAGATACCATTCCAATATAAGGTGATTTAGTGAGTTTGCTACTTTTGGAGGTTATAACTAATCGTTAGTAAAAATTGTATGGTAAAAATGACTTATTCACTCTTCAAAACTGAAAAAATGGTTCATATATGAGAAATATTACAAATAACAAATATATAACCATAGCAATTAATCGGCAGCATTACAAAATATAACAGAACATGAAAACATTTTCTTAAATTTTTCTATCGAGTAAAGCGTACAATAAATCAAGGGTGCAACATTTTACGTGCGAGTTTCTAGTGCCGCCTATCAGTTATTTGCTCTTATTCATCATTAAATTTTCACTGCTGAGCTCGTGGACACATGTGACATGTTTAGAACATTGTAAAACTCAGTTACTAGGTGAATGAAGTTAGTTGCATTTTAAAATAAAAAGATATGGACGTTTAAAGTTGATCTGGGTCGATTTGGCCCAGATGCGAGTACTTGAGGGTTAAGATTGTCTTAATTTATTTTTACAAATAAATAATATCAAAAATACCCTTTTTGTGTGCGTTGTTTTGATTTGAAAATGGGCAGCCATAAAGTGAAAGGTACACAGGGGCCAAAAAAGTTACTTGTACATGGGCACTCATGATGCAAGGTGCAGCTCTGCTTGTAATTCTAAGATCCCTCATGTCACTATCTTAAGAAACCCATGCTGCACCACCACGAGGTCAAAAGGCACACGCAGGTATCTCCTGTCTTTACCATCTACCAGATGAAATAATAATACCTATGTGCCTTTATTCATTTTAGCAATACGATCAGACTCTGTACTCCATTTACCAAATAACCTGTAGATGTCTCTTTTGCCTTCTATTTAACATGATCTGCTAATGTACAAAATCTTAAAAGAACAGGGGATCCCAAACTGAAAATTAGTACTGATGGCCATGTTTCTAAAAAGATGTTCAAAAAACATTGTAATGAAGTTTATGTTTCCTTGAACTATCTCACATTTTAATTGAAGTTCTCTCCCATTAACAACCATTTTGAAGACAAAAGTGTATACATAATAGTTCCAATACTTTATTTTCTTAAATTTTAATTTGATTGCATAATTTTATTTCAATATTAATATTTTTTTAATCCTGATTTTTTCTAACAATTCCATTCACACTTTATAAGATGGATGAGGTTAAGAGGGCCTTGACTAGATCAGCTGCTGTAAGAGGGGGCTTGCAGATACACGAAGATTGGGAACCACTGAATTAATTAATTTCCCAAGGTTATTTATAGAAGAATCATTGAAATTAAAACATAAATTCCTCTATTTTTATATTCATTTACTCAAGAAAAAATTCCAAACACAATTGCTTAATGCAACACAGTTGTGCATTGTAGTATAAAATTATGGCATTTTCTTGCATATTGGAATTACAAATAGAGTACAGAAGAAATGTGCAAGTTTAGGAGATGGATGAATGCTGTCTCAAGTATTCCCACACAAACAATGCACCAGTGACGTGTACATTGAGGGAACGTATAATTCCTTTTTGAGGAACCTCTACACACACATCCAAAAGTGGAAGGAGATCAGCAGGAACGCCATCTTTTTCATTTCTAAAAAAATAAAAAATACTTTTTAAGCAGAATAATAACAATACAAGGGCTTTATACTATTAAATTACCATCATTAATTTTCACAAAAGGTAAAAATCACAATATCTGTGAAATAATGTTCAAGAAATAAAATTGTTCAAATACAGTAAAACCTCACTAATTTGGAATTGGGAAGTGAAGGAGAAAGTCAAGAAGAAAAAGTTAAATTACATAAAGCCAGAAGCTGCCTCAATGCTCTTAGTAAATTTGCTAATACTGACGAGGAATTTGAAAAATATTTTTACGCTCTAAGAGAAATGAAGGACGTCGTAAGAAACAGCAATACAATAGAAAATTTCCGATTTCTTCAAAAAAGGCTATAAAATTAGGGAAGGACCGTTTACATCTGATTAAATTTGTAGTTATTAACATTTTTAACGAATTAATTAAAAAATCGTATTCTTTGTGTTCTACTTGATCATAAGTGGATGAGGACTTCTTTTGCATGTATATCATAGCATTTGAAGGTGGTATGTTGATCCTCAATCATTTGTGCTTTTAAGTTATTCCAAAAATCCAAAAGTTTTATTCCCCTTATTAAAAATTCTAGCTACAAATGCTTGCTATGCGCAGATATATAAAAAAAATCAGTGAATATGAGGCAGAAAACTTCCCTGTGTGTCATATGTGGGTATTTATGATATTTTATTTTTCTACTTATAAAATAATATCTATTCCATTTTTATTAATAAAAGGCTTGCAAAAATTCTCCCTTATTTAATACTAATAATTATGTATTCTCTTAATTGATATTCATTTATAAAATAGATAATAAGTTTATTAATTAGATTAATACAAATTATTTGAAGTATTTATGCACTATTTTATTTTTAACGACTTTTTAGCTACTTTTAGGATGGACATTTTCAAATTTATTTTGGCAACTATATGCAAATAACCTTTGTATGAGAAAATGTGATTATTAACATACATAGAAACCAACTAAGTGGGGACTTTGTTTGTTTTAGCAGACAGTGCCACAAGTTTGGTGCACAATGTAATATATTTTGGTAAGGCAACTGCTTAAATTTACATTTTGTCATATAGTGAAAAGTTTCACCTCAAGGATTGTTCTGAGCTTGATGGAAAGCTTAGCAGGGAGTATTGGTGATGTTGAAGGGCTTCATTTATATACAGACAAGTACTACACAGGGATTGGGCTGTAGGCAAAGTTTTCCCAAGGGAAATTCTATTCTTAAGGACCAAAAATGAAACTGTTATAAAGATGAAATAATTTTTATATCATTATTGATAATTAATAATTAAAAAAGGAGGGATTATAAATGGGGATTATAGAAGTGAATTTTAAAGTGGCAGAACTATTATCGAATGGTTAATTACCCTATATCTTCGAGCGTAAGGCAATTCGAGTATAAGTCAAAGTGAACTTTTTAGCCTAAAACAGCATCTAAAATCCAAGACTCGAGTGTAAGTCGAAGCAAAGAAAATGAAAACAAGATAATTTTGAAATTTACAAAAAAATTAATATATGTATACTAGTTGCCTGTTGCTGCAACTGTGGCAAGTACGTAAGTTTCGGCAAGTTCTAGGTTCCTATTGCAAAACATAAATTAAAAGTAGCCCATCGTCTAACGTTCTTTTTCATTTGGATTATCTACAAAGAGAAGATAAACATGTAACTTTCAATATTTTTTAAAAATAACGTACATCCCTATTCTCATCTAATTTTAAATTGATGCATGAGTCTATTTGCATTAATAAGCATTACAGATGTAATATAATAATAATATAATGGTTTTACTTACAAAAAGGTAAGATTCCAGCAATGAAATGCCTTAACTAAATCGTTGGAAACGCTTCCCATATGCAGTCAACAGAATAATTATCCTTAAATATTTACATTGCTATACTTCATTAATTTTGATGCTTAAACAACAGTTTGAAGTGAATAACGCTTTTCTTTTATCTATTTGAAGGTTTAATTGCCACTAATTGAAACAGAGGCAGCAATGACGGTCGCCTTTGCAACGCCCGGAATGAGTACGAAAAATTTCGAAAAAGAATGCGTATTTCTGAAAACTTTGACCATGTAAAATGTAAACATCACAAGAATAAGATAGTATTGAGTTTTATCCTTCGAATAAAGCAAAAACAAAGAAAATCGGTCCATATTTACATATTTTGATGAATGAAGTAAAAAAAACCTTGCATTCTGAAAAATCGAAAATCCTGTGTAAACTTATGGGAAAATATGTCTCCTGGATTCGAACCTGGGACTTTATGAAAATGAAAATAATTTTCTAGGGACCTCCTAGCTTGTAGAAATAAAAGTTTTATATATATATATATAAAAGGCTTAATGATAAATGAGTTTGAAAGTTTGCAACGCGAGATCTCCGAATCTATTGGGTCGATTTTCACGAAACTTTCACTGAAAGATTCAGCGGTATCTCGAATACGTTTTGGGCTTAATTTTATTCTTCTAACATAAGCTGTTTCACAGATATGGCGATTTTTCCGCGAACACCCATTTTCCGTCAACAAGAATAGCAACTCCAGGCGATGTCGGTGTGCGCCACTTACTGCGCTATCTACTTCTTCCCGGTGGCAATCTTAGGAACTAGGATCTTCCTCCTATCCCCACCCTCCCCTCTCGCCCTCTCCTCTTGCCTCCGCGAACAATCATTTTCCTACGCTACTTTATGACGTTCAAGAGGGGCGGGCGGTAGGAGGGGTTAGTACAAGAGGGGCAGGCGGTGGGAGGGGAGAGTGACATTTCCTATAAATAGTGACGAGCGCGGACTGAGCTACGAATTTCATGCGTTTACGTACGACTGAACACTTTTTAATACATTCTTCTTACTTGCCTAACTTTTCTTCTGATATACCTACCATACATCGTTGATGTTACTAAAATTTCTATTGTTTAATTTAAATTACTCTTTTGACTAATAAAATGCCCAGAATTGGGCGACTGTCTGGATCAGCAAGGCGAAGTCGTCGTTTTAGAGAAAATGTATCTACAACTTCATACCAAAATTGTCTAGAAAACGAACAAGAGCAATCTTCTTTATGGCGAGAACAATTAGAAAGTCCTGATAGGTCCCTTATTAACGAGAGGCAGAGAGAGCGTCGATCACGCAAAATGACAAATGCCCGGGAAGTTCGCCTTGAAATCCAGTGGATATGCTCATCTCGGCAGCGCGCTCAATTGTCTAGTCAAGAGAGTGCAGAAAGGCAAGCTAGGATTGAGAGCCAAGTAGAAAGATGGGGCTCGAAAGTTTATTCTGCTTTTACCTACTCGCGAACTGTTTTTATTTGTTTTATTTTTTTTCAACGTGGTCAAAATCAATGCCACCAAAACTAGTAACAATACTGATTCAGCAAATTAAAATCTAGGTATTCTACTAAGTTTGCGGTTATCATTTATTCAAAAAATCAAAGATCTCCAAAAAAGTAGACAAAAAATTATGACTAAAAACTTACTTCAAGTAAGAATAATTTAAAATTTAGTGTTATATAAGGAAATAACATTTTAAAAAACGAAAATATTTTACTTCCTCTTTGCCCAATATGGACAAAATGCATCTTGGGATGCAGGAGCACGAGGAAACTTTGAAAGAAGAGAAAAACTGCGAGAGGCAGTTTATATCAAGATCCTCTTGAAAATCTTATATATATTTATGAAAGTTTGTTTGTTTGTGCATCTATACCTTTCCACACTGCTAAAGTTACAGTAATCAAACTTTCAACAAATACTTTCTTCACAAATAGGAAGGCTGTAGGCTACTTTCGAATCCCAAATGTTTTATATTAATTGTACAAAAAGCCAAATAACTTTGTATGCTAATGACACAAGATTAAGCATTACAAAGGTAATGCCAGCTGTATGTTGCAGCACCAAGAGTTGGATCCGGGAAAAATTTATATATGCTTATAAATAATAAAAAAACCAAAAACATTGTTTACAACTAAGCACTGAAATAAAACATTAATTTTTGTTAGAACATTTTTTTGTTTTTCCCCAAGTACTGTAGCTAGTATATATATATACAAGCGACTCCCGAGTCTCGATTGTTCAAGTTTCAATTAATTCAAGATTTCGATCCCGCCGATCGATAATATACGCGGAATAAACTTCGCATAGTAATTGGTTCCGACCAACCACGCGAGGTTTGGTTTTGGTGTATATCTACTCTAATTGTTTGAATTTGTGCTGATTTCACTCTTTTTTCTGTTAATCTTTTATTTAAATTTATTTATTTTATTGATGTATTTATAAGTTTATCACTTGACAAGGCATCTAAAAGGAAATGTAATAGTGATAATGTAAGGGAATCAAATAAAACAGGGCATAAGATTCAAAGTTATGAATTGAAATTAGAAATTTTAAAGCGTGTTGAGAAAGGTGAAAGCCATACTGAAATCGCACGATCATTGGGAATGTATCCTTCAACTATTAGCACTTACGTGAAACAGAAGGAGAAAATTCTAGAAGATATGATAAATTCAGGTAATTTGATAACAACAATAAACAGTTCTCCACCCAATAGCTCCTCTTCTTCCAACTAAAATCCTCCAACTTCTCAATTAATAAACCAAGTCCAGTAAGCGCAGTTGAAAAAGATTTAAGGTATAAAACTATTTTTAATTTCATTGTTTCTTTATTCTTAAGTTATTTTGTGCTTTTTTAATAACTTTTATATTAATTTCGCTGCGATAAATAGTTGTACGTATACATAGATGTATGCAGGTATGTTATCCAGCTCGCGCGAGTCGTAACAAATGAGTCGCGCGATCCAGACCGGGCTGTCTGCACTGCATATTCCATACATCTATCTTTGAAGTTCGAAACAAAAAGTTATTTTTTCCTTTTTAGTGCAAAAAATAAGTTATACATTTTAAATATTTATTATATAATTTACTCATAATTTAATATTGTTGTATTAACATAGTAGTAATGTTATTTTATCTTTATAGAATGTGAGGGGAGACTTTTTCCCAAGATGCGGGAACGTATCCCCCGAATATAACATGCAAGTATATGGAAAAACGGCGTTCAACATTTGAATATTTGAGATTCGAACACGTTTTCAGGAACGCATCCCCAACGAGACTTGGGAGTTGCCTGTATATATATATATATCATATAGGAGGATACAAATTTATGAGGCACTTCCAGATGAGCTAGAAACATGAAATTTAATAAGTGGGTAGGTCTAGTGGCAAAACCGATTAGAAATGCATTTCCATTGAAATCTCAAATTGGATTTTTTTTCATGAATACATTCTCTATACTACATATATGCAGAAAGTAAAAAATGAAAGATGATAGTCATGCGTACCGTTCAGGAAAAGTTTTGGTGCTTGGGTGGAAGGACAAGAGCTGTACTAATGCTTTTGACTTACCATTTTGGTAAGTCAACACAGAGCTAAGTTTCTTTCCAGAAGGGGAGGGGGAGGGGGGTCAGGAAAAGCGTGCTGAGAAATCCATTTGTGTTTTTTGACTACACCAAGAACATGGGAGGTGTTGATCGCAACGACCATTTTTGTGTGAATTACTGCTTTATTCAAAAGACACTGTTTTTCTGGTGTCTTGAAGTATCCATTGTAAACTCCTACATTATTTATTCAGAAAGAATGAAAAAAATGGCAGAGAACCTATGTCTCATCTAAAATTTCAAAGGGAACTTTTGAAAGATCTAGTAGGAGAAACAAGAACACCTAGAAAACAAAAACATCCAGGATTAGCTGAATGGGAAGAAGGATTGGATGGAAAACACATTATTTACCATTTCCCAGGCAGAAAACATAAAGATTGTTCAGTCTGCAGTAACAGAAAAGAAACCTATGTTTACAGTAAAACGTGTTCTAATGAACCAGCATTATTGGTGAATGTTTTGAAAGATATCATACACTGGAAAATTATAAATCATATTAGTGTGAATGTGTTTTGTAAATTTGTGAACTTTTAATTTCTTTCTATGTCAATAAAAAAACTTAAAAAAAATCGATTTAGGAATTTGTGCTCCCTGCCCAGAATGTTGCCATCCTGGCTGTAGAAAATTTAAAAAAGTCCATTAAGGGCTAATGTTCTCATAACAACCCTTCCATTATAAGTGTATTAGTGTACAGGCAGACCTCAACATCCGTACAATTTGCTCTTTCATACATTATAAATTCTCACCCCTAAACCACCTTTCGTACTCCGAATTCGGACTTTCATACATCAGCTGACGAACAAACATTTTGAGCTATCGCATAATGGCGCTGTCTGTCAGCCAAGCCAACACTTTTAATAAATTACCAAATTAAAGTATGCTATGTAATAATATACGTATTATATGTAATGTTTTTTTAGTAATCATGAAGTTTAGTCACTTTTATTATTTAAGGGTTCCAAGCTAAAATTTACTCACTTATATTATGTAAATCGATAAGTATACTTCAAAAAACATTGAAAGAATGTATTGGCGGGCCTTAGGCTCGCTGTTTTAATGCGTAATCGGCTCCTAGCGCTTCCGCGCCCTTCGCCTCACCTGGAACCATAATATCCCTCCATGTTTTCCGGAGATTGGGTTTGTAAAAACTGACTGGCCAGTCTCGACAATTACTAACCCAATCTCCGGACAAGAAACTGATTGGCCGGTCTCAACATTTACTAACCCAATCTCCGGAAAACATGGAGGGATATTATGGTTCCGGGCGAGGCGAAGGGCGTGGTAGTGCCCGGAGTCGATTACACATTAAAACAGCGAGCCAAAGGAAATAATTCGTTCATAATACATTTACACCCCTAAACCGCCTTCTGTACGCTGAATTCAGACTTTCGTGCGTCAGCGAAATGACAAACGAATATTTCGAGTGCTGCTGGTTGCCAGCCACCAGTTTCCGCCACACCGGCATCTTTGTCTGTACAGGAGTGTTTACTTGTGCAATTATTTAAATATTTTATTGCTTTTTGCCCTATCTCTCTATATTATAAAATCGACGATTGTGTCTAAAAGGCCCCTGCTAAAAAAACTAAACATGAGAAATAAGAGAAGATGACACAAACTGTAAAAGACTGTGACTTGGGTTGCTAGTTTCAAAGCTTTAGCAGAAAGAATTTCATTGTGATTTCGAAACACACATCCTGAGTTTTTCAGAAGGGACTATTTCTGACACAATAATGTTATAACAGTATCAATAAAATGCTAATATTACAATGTAACAGGTGTCACATTTATATAAATTTATGAACATGATACTTATACAAAATATTCATTATATGGCGGCACATTACTTACCCTAAAAGAAGCAAGCTTTTCTTAGGAAATTTAAATTCATTCAAAGATGTGCTGCTAGCAGTCTGCTCAGCCCCAATGAGAGAGTATCCCTTTTCTTTCATGGTTTTCAAATATGAAGCCAGCATGAAAGGCTTGACCTTTAAAAAGTAATAATTTATTGCAACATTCACTAATGCTTTAATAATACAAAGACATCTTCAAAGACTGCACAACCATTGAACCCATAAGTAAAATTATAATCAAGAGTTAAGACGTTAATGACCGAATAAGATTCTTACAAAACACAAATACCCAAAGGGAAGTGAGACAAAATACCAAGAGACCCTTTACTGGTTGGAGAACTATTACAGGGTTACCCTTATTGCTCCACCCTGACTTCTGGAAGCAGGTCTGAGACCTCAGCTTCGATCTTGTGTCATAAACTCACTCAAAATTTTGTTTGCTCTTTGTGTGAGGTCTATAAAGACCCTCCCTTAATCCTTAGCAGATATGCCAGGGCCTGCAATAACGTCTTACTTCTGGATTGCCCTTTTCTCCCTCCCCCTATTGAATGACAAAGAATGCATCTGTAAGCAGCCTCAGAACAAAGGTACCAAAATTGTGACATTTTGTCTACAAGTGAACACATTTTAGCATAATTTTAGTAGTATTTCGGCAGATAAAGGTTGAGTGAGTGTGATATATCCGAATAAATAATGTTGGACTCAAATTTACATTACCCTGAGTGCTGTCAGCTATTACTGAACAATCATTATTCTACAATAATTTCAGCAAAAAAATAACCCGCAAATAAATCTCCGACATAAACCTCAATAATATTCATTAATATTAATCATTATTTTATCTATTCTTACTATACATATACAGTTGACCCCCGCTGAATGCGGGGTTTACATTCCAGCCAATGGCTGTCTTATTTAGTCATTTGCAAATCACCAACTAGAGCAATAGTAGGCCAAGGCAAGGGAAATTTTTGTAATAATATTTTTCATATTATTATTTTGATGTTTTTTCCTGTAGAAAGCAGGAGTATGTAATTCTTCATTAATTTTACTATAAAATGCTTTTTATTTGAACATTTATCACCAATAGTTCATGAGATATGTGATATTCCCAGAAAATGAACAAAAATACTTGAAATATCCCAAAATGAATCAGGCAGTGAGATGCTGCATAGGAGAGTTAAAAACCAATGGATAAAGGTAAAATTGCCTTTGCTATAAATCACTTAAAATGAGTGTTTAGATACCTCTGAAATTGGGATCCACCTTTCTGCAGAAACGCTGAGATTTTGGAACTGTCTATCTTCCACATACTTCAGACTTCCCAACACATATTCAGAAACTCCAAAAGCCTCGCAAGTACG
Source organism: Uropetala carovei (assembly GCA_036926305.1). Classification (NCBI taxonomy): domain Eukaryota; kingdom Metazoa; phylum Arthropoda; class Insecta; order Odonata; family Petaluridae; genus Uropetala; species Uropetala carovei. The sequence goes on from JAXCHB010000140.1 coordinate 1,491,779, forward strand.
GCAAAGGCCTCCCAAGTTGGGTGTCCTATCAATGAGCGAAGCAACAACAACCAAACTCTCTTCTTGATTACAACCTTTTTCATGATTTCTATTCCATGTATGTTCGGAATCTTCTATGGCAAATTCCACTTCCAACAAAGGCATATTTAATTTCCAAGGCATAATTTTCTTCTGCAAGTTTATATTTTGATCCTTTCCAGCTATAGAAGCTGTTACTCTGCAGTCTAAAAAGAATATACGAAATCAAAACAGCAACCCTCTTTTATAAACATCAATATTTTCCATATCCAATGCAAAAAAGTAGGAGTTTTGCATGTTTTCAAAACCAATCTACCATATACTATGGTGCATGAGCAGACCCTCTCAGACATTCAGAGGGGTCTGGGCCACTTCCAGATTTTGGAGCCCCTGGTTACAACAAAAATTTAAAATAAGTCCCATTTAAAAATTTATTTTTATTATGAAATGAAAATTAATTCTGTTCTGAACAAGGAGGGTCTAACCAGACCTCCCATGTTCCATTTAGTGATATGTTATACCTGCCAAAAAAATTAAAAAGTGCCTGAATTTGGTCACCTATGAGCTCAAGACCTGGGCTAAATGGCCCTCCTCTCTCCGATTGGCCCTGTGCATGAGTCAACCTCAATTTTTTGAATGAAATTCATGTTTAGGCAAATACCATATACAGTAAACTCCCAGTTATCCAGAATGCCTGGGGAATGGGGTTTTCTGGTTAAGTGAATATTCTGGTTGCTTGAGTTTTATTGGATAGGCTTCAATTAAGCATTTGGATACCAAAATATGAAACAGATGCAGAATTGTACATTCACCTTGGAATTTCCAACCTGTAGACAAGATACTCTACTCAATTGTTCTTAAATAATTCCTTGACATTCAAGGAAGTAATGAAACTCAAATATACAAGTATTCAACATGTTTAATTGCAATATTTTAATATTTTATAACTGCATTACATAATATGGAATTTCTCGTATGCCTATCGTTATTAACTTCTCTTTTGTTCTAATAAAAATGCGAGGTTAAGGGTTAACTTTGTCCAACCTTTAGAATTTTCCAACAAAAAATTGTTTCCATGCCCGAGAAATGGAGAGAAATTATCCACACCCAAAACCATGTATTAGCAGAAATTCTTTAGGCAAACTGATATTAAACAAAAGAGAAGCGAATAGTGACACGCAATTATGACACCATTACATACACTGCAGTTAGTAAATATTAAAATACTGCAATTAAACATGTTGGATAGTTATGTATTCCTTAACTAATGTTTCAAAAAATTCACAAAGTTTATCGGTAGCTTCTTGGTCGGCCGATTTTTTATCACTTGAAACATCTAGACCAGTGTTCTTCAAGGTGGGCGATAGCGCCCACCAGTGGGCGTTTTTGGATTTTTGGTGGGCGTTAAAGAACTCACCAAATGCTATTCTAATTTTTACACTGAAGAATAAAATTCTATAAAAAAGCACACATAATCTGTACAACTATTACAGTTCATTTGTCGTTAACTATAGTATCATATCATACTATACTTGCGACAATGTATCCATGCTACGGTAAAATCGAAAGGCCCATGAGGGTGGTCGGAGTCTCTCGCAGAAGCAGCGAAGCGTTTAAGTTTAATTTTATCAAATATATAAAATCATAAATTTTTAAACACTGTTATTACCACTGAGGCCGTATTCGGTAAACTCATCTAACGACAATCCCACTAGTATTAGGGTTACCTTACCTCGGTAAATCGCTTTGCTACTGGGGGCGCAAAATTATTCTTTGCCCCGGGCGCCAGAAACCCTCACTACACCACTGGGTGGGCGGTGAACTTATTTCAAAGGACAACATATGGTAAAAGTGGGCGGTGACTCAAAAAAGGTTGAAGACCATTGATCTAGACGTATGATTTTAAAACGCGTTAGCCATCCACCTGAAAATTCATATGGTTCACTAATCTCCATTTGTTCATAAAAATCTTTGGCCTTTTCAATCAACATTGGTCCAAAAATAGGGGCTCTCTCGGAACACTTTATAGAAAACCATTCATAACTACCAAAATCCAATTGCTCAAGTTTCAGCTTGTAAAGAGTGTGCTGATATATCTTCTGGTTGTCTCAGGGGATGTAACGAATTTCATTAACGGTGATTTCTGTGCCTTAATGTCATAAATAGTGGAAGAACCGCCAGCGAACTCTTTCATTAAAACATTGTGGTTCTCACTTTTCTCTAAACGTTTTATTATATCAAGTTTCTGGGTTAAGGTTAGCACAACCCGTTTCCTTTTACTACCTTCAGAGCATATTGGAGTTTTAGGAGGCATTTAAAAAGGGTGTGCGAAATATTTTATTTAAAAGAAATACTGAGCTCAAGAAATATCCTCAATTGTGTATTGTTACTGCTGGAGAAATAAATTTTAGCGGTAACATTCCGAATTAGATGTAAACAAAAAATTGTCGAAAATGCCAATTTTAGTGGTAACATTCTGAACTAGATGTAACAAACTGCCCTTGCTGTGTTCACCCGACACATTTAATATCACATAGCATCATTCTCTGATATCTACTGCAATGACAAATATTGAAACTGATAACTAATATTCTAATCATGGCCACACTGAACAATAAGATGAAATAGGAAGCTAGTTTTGAGATAAAAGTAGTTGAATTTGCTAAATCATCAAATAACTGTGCTGTAGCATTAGTTAAAAGCAATTGTGAGACTGGAGAAAGAATGTATGCATCACAATCTAAGCAAATGTATCATGTAAATGGACAGCAGTCACTAACCTGCCATTCCTATTTCTATACTTGACGTACAACTGCAATGAAATTTATGAAAGATTTTCTAAAGTTATTGTGGTTGACTTATATGCCACAACACTCACTAGGTGCCCAAGAAACAAGTTAGGAAAGTGAACAGCGTATCACAAATGGGCGCGTTTCATGCAATGAAGTATTTGAAACAAATTATATACGTGTATGTAAGGGAAATAGTGTTTTAAAGTTCTTTTCTTCCTATCTAAAAATATTGCATGCACACGTAAGGAAATTAAACGTATTTTTGTGAGATTGTGCATGTTAACAACAATGAAGAAGTAACCACGCAAGAAATTTTCTAAGTTCAACTCGATATAAGACATTCTTGTTTGATTTTCTTGATAACAGCCACTCCTACAATAAAAATGTATACAAAAAAATACTCTACTAGTTCTACAAGTTTTATTTTGAAACTATTTTGATATGACCAGTACTTTATGAAATATATAATAGAAAGTTTATTTTTTGTCACTAGTAAAGTGGTACCCCTGATTGGCTTAAGTGATTCATTTATGCGATTTTCTTATTTTCTGTTACTGTAAGTGCTTAATATAAAATTTTATGAAAATCGGTTTGGTAGAAGCGAAGAACAAGCATACAGATGGATGGACAGACAGACAGACCAAAGCTAATAGGTGCTCACGCTGGAAGCAAAACGTGCCTAAAAACTTAATAACAGCATTTAATGGTAGAATTCCAAATATATATTTTTGCAAGTTTTTTTGCATTGCTTACACTATTGCAGGATTCATCGTTATCTACTAAATTCCTATACACTACAACATACATATCCAAGCACGAAATAATGTTTCTTACACCTTACCGATTGGTTTCACCACCCACTCTCCAGTTGAGTGCTCCCTCAATAGGCTATCCAAACTCTTCAGTGGAATTATAGAATGCAATTCAACAGACTCAAATTTAGAAACAGGAATCCATTCCTCACTTGAAACATTAGCAAGTCTAGGAATATCATAGTATATGGTCTGAAAATGAAATTAAACACATGGTTAAGCTAAATTAATAACTGAGCTTACTTTAAGAGAAATTTGCTTTTACAACTATGGAAGCAACATGACTCAAATTCTGGCTTTAACTTCCATTTAAGTAAAGAAACTATTTCACATATTTATTTATAAACTTATAACTTCACCTTCAAGTAAAAAGGCAATCATTAGTAGTAATGTCGAAACCAAGGTTTTGTTTCAGATTAACCTTTAAAGGACCAATGTTGCCTGTAGGCAACACTTAGTGTGCCTCTCGTTGGCCTTATGTTGCCTATAGCCACCGCTATGCACATCACAGTGTTATTCTGCGTAGGGCATTTCCGAATCACCCAATTTTCAAGCAAATGCTTTCTTCACACTCTAGAAAGATTCCTTTCTCATCCTTAGACAACGGATTTATTTTATTTGTCCTTTTTTAGCTTCTGTTTGATTACCAAACATTTGTACAATTTTTCCACCATCCATAGGAATTGCGGCTTCTAATAATCCATATACAATATTGAGACAAACCTATCTCGGTATGAGTGCTACTGCAAATTGAAAGAAGATATACCTCTGATTATCTTTCACAAACATCTCTCTCTTTTGTTGGCATGTATTTATGTTTTCCTTATGAGTAAATGTTTGAATGAAAATGGGTGAGGGAGTGGAAAGGTTTTTTGGGCCATATGCTTGTTTGGCATCTCTTGAGAGAGAGAAAGACGGAGACAAGGGTCTCAGGTTAGTGAAAGATTTACGATCTTTCCGAGAGCAGTCACTCGAGTATTCACGGAGTTGTGTCGCATAAGAAAGAAATGTTCTTGCATCCCTTATGCACTTACGCTGTGCGAATTTTGTTTCACAACCTTTTTATGGCTTTTGGAGATATCTAATTGTGATTGATTGCAAATCAGTCGTAAGATGAGCTCGAAAATTCTCCTTTGAATTTTCTTTTTAAAAATATTGTGGAAGAGACAAATCAGTATGCTGAATTGAAGATCTCTCACTTTCAGGGTCATGTGTTCCATCTAATGCCATAACCAAATGACAACTATAACTTGAGAGAGCGAAAAAGCTCTTCGTCTGCGACTGATGACCTCCTGGGTCTCTTTGTATGTAAATAAAAAAGTATCTTCTAGTGTATATTACTGTGGCCAGTGCAATGTAGGATTGTGCATATACCCTTGTCTCATGCAATATCACATGAAGAAAAACATATAGTTAAAGCAGGTTGTGATTTTTTCAAGCGTTTTGATTAAGTTTAGTGTTCAAGTTAAAAAAAAACATTTTAAAGAAATGATTTACTAAGTTAATGAACAATTCTTCAAAAATTTTACATTTTTTTCTAAAAAAACTATTTGTGATTTTTTTCTTTTTTTTGTTTAACTTAATAAAGTTAAACAGCCTAATAAAAGCAACATTTCTGTAAAATATATTTTTTGTTTTAAGAAAATATCTCTGTATTTGTCTAAGATGCAAATTATTTATTGAATGACAACATTTTGAGGGTATATTGGGCATTTAAATTCGGTCTGTGGGAACCCTATTTTCCATTTAAAAATGTGTCCGATAAAGGTTAAAAAGGCGAACTTTTACTTTGCTTTGTTATTATGCAATCATAAGCATTGTAACACTCATGTAAGATGATATCCGAAATGCTTCAACAAAGCAATACTCCACTCACATATTATTTTCAACCTAATTTTACATTGTAACTGTCTAATACAGAACTTACGTTTACAATTTTAAATATATTTTTGGATTATAACTATTCTTTTGTATTATTTAATGTGTTGTATTATTTTATATTTTGAAACCTCTAACGTTGTCATTGGACAAAAATTTGTTAGGGAATAATTGAGAGAGACAAACTTTCAGAAATATCCCATATATAATTTGCTTGGTGACATCGTTATGTTTTAATACGCTCAGAGCACCACCAGCATAGTGCATATAAAAGTTGATTTCTTTAATTTTAATTTCAGTTTAACGTAATACTTAATTCACGCATGCCCGCCGTATTCAACTCAAAGGAAACAGTGTGTATACCTTGGTGGATTACAATCAAAATTCTATGATGTAACAAATGGTGTACCACAAGGGTCGGTGCTTGGCCCCTTTCTTTTTCTTGTAATGATTAATGACTTGCCTAGTGATGTTAACTGCAAAACTGTTGTTTGCAGATGATACCACTTTTATTCATCATAGTGCTGACAAATATAGTTAACGATCTCTCTAGTGCTACTCTTAAGTTATCTGATAAATGGTTTTCTGCTAATAATTCTCTATTAAATATGGATAAAACTCAAAATCTTACCTGCAGTATGTGTACCAACACAAAAGACAGAACTGAACCAGTAAAATTATTAGGTTTTCTATTGGATCCCAAGTTAAGTTAGGATGACCATACATGTCTGCAACAAGCCATCTAGAGCATTGTATTTATTGAGAAAAATCAAGACTCAAATACCAGCTATTTACTTATGTAATGCTTATTATGCATTTTTCCATTGTCATATATTGTATGGTTTGAAATTGTGGGGAAATTCTAGTGGTGTCAAAAACATACTTTTACTCCAAAAGAAAGCTGTACGATTAATTAACAATGCAGCAGTTGCAGCGATTTTCCCCGCACCTACGCACTTAACGAAGCATTTGTCGAAAAAACGCGACGAATAACGCCTGCCCATTGAATAGCGCCTCCCATCATTATCACTGCCATTCGTAATCGCCGAACAGAAACGCTAAAGGCTCTCCTCGCTATTGGCTCGGCCCCATAGCTACGCGCCTTATATAGGGCAAATATCACCCCTATTTCCCATTCCTCCTTTTTCCTATGGTTATATAATCGACTCAAACAATTAACCAATACGAAGTCAAGGAGTCGCCTGTTCAAACTACCCGCTGGACTTTCCCCTCATCAGCTGCCGTCACGTGACCGCCGCTTTTGCAGGGGCGACACGGCGTCTCGCAGGCAGAATATATTCCGAGAGAGCCGAACGAGGTTTGGGCTACGCTACGCACTTGCGGCTCGACGAGAGAGAGAGACGACATGCCACGACCACGAAGAGAGATCTTCTCGTAGACGGAGTGCACTGAACTTTTCCTGTGGACAATCATTGTAACTATAAACTATACCACTGAAGTGAATTACGTTGCAAGACAACTGTTATGTCTCATGTCTGATTGCCTTTCGTTCAGTCATTGTACTTAACTCTATTATACGGGACAGGTGTTACGTCTCGAGTCTGTTTTGTTTTCCGTTCTGTCATTGTGCTCAATTCTAAGAAACCATGTTAATGATGTAATTTAAACTATGAGACAAGTGTGCATCTCAAGTCTATTTGCTTTCCTGTTTGTTATAATTTGTTCCAAATATAGTAATTAGTTAGAGATTGATGTGGCGTTATAATTTGGCCGCGCCATAGTCAAAGACCACTGCAAATCACTTTTTGTAGCTAGTGCTATCATGACTGTGTATAATTAATATATGTTTCTAATTCTGTTGTATATAAAAGAAAACACTGACAGCTTAGCATTAAGATCCAATGTACAAAACTATAATACTAGAAACAAAACTAAAATTGATGTTACATTTCATAGACTATCAAAAGTGCAACAGTCTTTTAAATATATGGGTGTAAAGTTATTTAATAAATTGCCAGAAACAGCTAGTCGTGTAAGTATATTAAGGTTTAAAGTTGTACTTTATAAATGGTTTGTATTGAAACCTTTCTATTCTATTCAAGCATATCTTGATTTCAATATAGATGATATTTCCTTCTGAATTTTTGATATAATATTTGCTATTATTACCATTTCTATTTTATGTAACATATTCTATGACTATTTTGCTCTATGTACGTATATTTTTCCTCTTTTGACGATGTCTATTGTGGTTAATGCCATCTAATGACAAATAAATATTATATTACCGTATATACTCGTGTATATGCCGACTCCATATATAGTACGACCCCTGATTTTTTGGTGAACAAACCTAATTTTTTCATATATCTCGTTTATAGTTCGACCCCAGCTTTCCACCATGGTCGATATATTTTGTTTCGATAGCTCAATGGTTACGAGCGAGATATATCGAACCACCTTGATTTTCCACACAACCATAGAATAGACCGTAAATGTCGTAAATATTATTTCTTGCGAGTACACTAAAATTCGGATAAGTTAAGTATCTTACTCCTAAAACATTTAATGAAAAGTGATATGAATCATGATTGCACAAGATGAAATAAAATCGTTTCAATTCTAGTACGTCTTGATTACGTTCCGCGTACGTAATGGTTCCACTCGCTCATCTATTTAATAGGTAGGGATAACGGATAAAAAGAAATTACTTTGTAATATTCCACAGGTTAGCCTACCAATAGAATGCGTGCGGGTGGCATAACTTCACCGAAAATGCCCGTGAAGATACATGAATTTTAAATCCTCAAATGCATTACTCGTGTATAGTACGATCCCCAATTTTTGCAATAAAAATTTGGTCGTAAAAACTCGTACTATACACGAGTATATACGGTATTTGACGGGCAATTATGCTAGTATATAAGATAATACATCCTAATTATATAAATTCTTCTAATCCATTTCTAGACACATCTATAATGTGCATTTGCAATAACAACCTACCTGAATAAAGCCGTCTGCATCCTTCCAAGAAACTGATATGGTTCTTTTTACAAAAATTTTTAACTATAAAAGTCTCAAGAATAGAGAAATTTCAATTTTATATACCTTGTAAATTTGCATCAATGGTTAATATGTTTTTTGATTTATTACCAAATGTTCTGTGACCTACCTCAATACTAAAATGATCCACAGGATTAAACACATTGAAATAAAAATTTTCCTTGAGCTTATGAAGATTTTTTGGAGTATTGCTGCCCTGGTCTATACCACTGGTTAAACACGTATAAGCCACTTCATACTTCTTCATAGCTTGTTCATAATTTCTGCTAACAATAAGATCCCATAGCTTCTGCACAGCAATCTACAATTTTGAAGGAAGAAATTGACTAAATGAGTGACAAACGATAACAATATTTTATATATATTGCAATACGTCTGATGTAAAACCAAAAGCCTTTCATGAGATCTTGCTGGCATCTGCAAAATAATATAGAAAATTAAAGCAACAAGAAAAAGTAAATTTTAACAGCGAATTACGAACAATATATCTAAACATAAGTTGCAAGATAGCATAGATTACAAAGCAATCTTAAAATTGCAGAATTCTCAAGGATAGTGGTATAAAAATTAACAATGAACTTTATGTAATATTGTGGGTGTACAATGAAAATCCACTAACAAGTCCAAGTTTAGGCTAAATTGGGTTATTTATGCCACTATGTATAATTTGTATTTTCATTGTCATTAAAGGACTTGTGTAACTACAAGACGTATGAAAATAAATAACTTTGTGCAAGCAAAACATGTGCATGTATTTTTAATTTAAGGTTAAGATTCATATAATAATCCAATTTACTCAAAAACAGGTTTTGAGGACTTAGTGTATTTTCCTTGTATGCCCACGATATACAACCTCCCTATTTACAAAAATAATCACTTTCAACTATTTTTTAAAAAGCAGTATTTCCAATAATTACACTGATTTCTATACTTTTTAAGAGGTGGGAATGTGGTCAGAAAACATTCCTAAAAAATATGATGTGGCTAACACATGACTTTCTCCATATTTGGGGTATAGATATTTAAATTATTATGAATAGCATTATAAGGCAAAATTATTATTTCATATCGTAAAAGAATAGTCGTCCTTATTGCTGTAAATTAGGTATATTTTGAATATGTTTACAGAATTCACTGCTACATGGTGCTGGCGCTGTATACTGGAAATTAAGAAAAAGCAAAATATCTCCAAAATGGATGGTTCTACGAAAATTTGTTTCAAACAAAACTCGGAAGAAATATTATTCTCTACAACTTTGGTCCTCACGAAGATTACCAATAAGGACATTTTTAAGGAGATATTTGACGGAAACTGAAAAAACTCATTTATAAATAATTCCTAAACAATAACTGCTATGGAAAATTGTTTCAAATAAACGATGTAGGAATTTATATTTTCTACATTTTTTGTAATGCTCAATGCATACAATAATGACGTATTATTGGAGAAATATCGCAAAAACCGAATCGGTTTCAAATAAACCTCGACTTCCGGTTAACCGGTATTGTCCAAAAACTAATCAGTTCTTTGTGCTCATGCTAAAGTGTTATATATGAAATTTGGTATTAATATGGCAAGTACTTTTTGAGTTAGAGCACCCACAATTACATACATCCATCCACCCATCTACACACACATCATTCCGAAAATAGTCTAAACGTGTATTTCCGTTGAAATCTCCAAGTCGATTTTTTTCGTGATCACAATACTTTCCCATTACTACGTATGGAGAAAGTAACGAAGAACATAAATTTCATATTTACAGTTGCTTCCTTTACCGTCCTTACAATGTTAATGCATTGAATTTTATACTATTCAAATCCAATCTCAAGGGACAATAACATAGGTTTTGATATTGCAATCAAATGACTGACAAAAAAGATTTGGAAATGCTTGACAGGTGGTTCTGTAAAAATAGAGCTTTCTAACTTAATCTTCAAACAAATGTGAATGACATAAATTACCTGGGCATAAAGACGCACACTGAATTGTTGAGCTGTACACCATAGAAGGATGTGCTGCATGCATTCAATAATAAACTGCTCTTGTTCCACTTCAGAGAGAGACTTTGCCAAGTGATAAACTACAGCAATAAATGAGCCCATGCAGCCACTTCTCTTTGATCCGACCTATGAAAATATTACAATATAAGAAAGGTATAACAGATTAATTTGTGCATTTTAAACTGTAATATCTGTTACTAGTGAATCAACAGTTCTTTTCATGTAGTTGAAAGTAAGAATTGCCTACGTAAATTATGTACAGCTGTACCTTATATAACACATGTTTACATTATGCATCTTTATATAACATGGGGTTGATTTTAGTGACACATTTTTAAATTGCACGCACTCTTTTTATATAGTGCACAATTACATGATATGGTCTCAGAGGGTGCTCATATGTTGCGTCGCCTAAGCCAGATACAAAGTTCCTTTAACATTGTGACAAAAACAAACACACAGCAACAAAGAAACAAATATGCAGGCAAATTTCTATGAAAAGATGGTTTTTGAGGAGTTCTTCATTGTAGCTGGTGAACTACTGGAACCGTGGCTAGGAGTGTCATGTAGATTCATCTCCCTTCTTAGTCTCTTGGGCTTGTTAGTATAAATTTTGTAATTGTATTTACTATCCTTTTAAAAAATTATATTAAAATCAGTTGAATTTATAATTCCATCAAAGAGAAAAAGTTATAATAATAAAAATATGAAGGAAAGTTTAAACAGAAAACTGTGAGTTTAACTAGGAAAGTAGAGATACTGGACAACCTCTATGGTAGTTTGAATCAACGGGCTTGGTCAGGATTATGGTATTAATGAATCTACAATCCAGTCTATTTGGAAGGGCAAAGATACAAAGATAGCATTGAAGCACATGCTATCATTGTAGGTAATTAGAGTTATCAACCACTCAGTTTTTTACCATACCATTTTTTAAGTTTGATCATTAAGCCCCATAATAAATATTTTAAAAGAAGCTAATGATATTTAATGTGATTAGACATCAACACTATAATTACATTTTAAATACCATGCAGGTAGTCCTTGCTTAATGTGGTATATGCGTTCCTTAAAAGTACTATGTTAAGCAAAAAACCTGTTTCCCACAACAATGCATATGATAATGTTAGTATGTGTCCTGAATCCATACTTTCTATACTTATAACTATTTAAAAGATGTTTTATACTCTTAACTTTAAAAAGGTGAGATTGAATATCGTCCAAAAGTCAACTTTGAAAATTACTGGCAAAAAAATGAAAAATAAATAATGCTATTTCATTCCAATCCCAGGTTAGTTTATTAAATAATACTAGATTTAATCACGTAATTTAAAAAATGTACTATAGACTTACAAATGTTAATTCTGAATCATTTTTATGAAGTAATTTTTCAGCAATTATTTTATATCGTCCAAATATCAACTTTGAAAATTAGGGGCAAAAAATTTTATTCCAATCCCAGTTTAGTTTATTAGATAATACTAGATTTAATCATGTAATTTAAAAATGTACTATAGACATATGAATGTTAATTCTGAATCATTTTTATGAAGCAATTTTTCAGCAATTATTTTATGTCTGGGAACGTAACCCTATTTTTTTTCATGTATACATCACTTCATATAATGCATTTTTATATAACATGCAGTTTTCCAGGAACGTAACTACACCAGCCCCTCAACATTCACGAGGGATACGTTCCCAATAACCTCGCGAATGTTGAAATTCACGAATAAGAATTTTGCTCTGATTATACTACCCAAACTTAATATTCAACATTCACACTGCTTTATGCTCAACACTAAACCTAAAATTAAAGTTCGTAGGCTAAAAATAAACTTACGAAAAACTAGAAAAGTTAAAACAAAATGAAAACGTAGTAATATGTATTATATAGCATATATTCTTTGATCTCTTTATACTTGATTCACTTTTAACAGATGATTTTCTTTTTGAAAACATGGTTAAGTAAAAATGGTAATTATTAAATTAAAAATTACAGTAATAGGTAAGTAAATCAAAGCGCAAAAGCTGATGAAAAGTATGTAAGAGCGACACAGTCTGAGCGAAATGCAGGCAAGAATGAAAATGCCCGGGAGGTGGGGAATGGTGGCGGCGTAGCGTTCGACTCCGTGGCACGGTTTGGTAACTTTGTATGTACATACATAGTGCATACTATGTAACAGAATGATTCCAATTTTCGGAATTATAGCTTATTGTAGGTAGGACGTTATGAGTTGCATTTTTGAAAGGTTAACATCTACTGTCCTCAAGTATTTATACGGTTAACACCAACTACTTAGATTCTATTTGCATCAATTAATACCTTATTGATTACAAGAATTCTAAGCGCTTCTATCGCAAGATTAGTAATATTTTGGATAGTCACACAGCTTATGGGATTGTTGACTGTCTAATTTTAATTTTATAACCTGAGAACATTTGCCTTTTTGAAATAATGAAATTTTATGGCTACCTCGCGAATACCACGTTTAGAAACTTCATTCCTACCACTGAAGAAAATGATATTTACCATCCCATGTTATTCGTACATTAGGACGTAAAGATTGTTCATATCCTGCCACCTCAGAGTCTCATTTAATTAAACATAATAACTTCCGGCTACTGATCGAGAGATAAAGAATTGCAGTTCAATGCGGCCAGATCAGTGACGTCGAACCGCACATAGCAATCCAAACTACGTAAATACATGCAGTGACAGAGGCACAGGGATGGTTGCAAACACTACAGGGGCAACGGTACATTCATCGGCCTGTATCTCGGTAATGAAGCGACGCAGACAACTCGGACTAATTTTTCGGATCATACCTCAAACCCACCTACAAGCCCTAGAAGGTTGTCAGTGGAATTTAAATACACCCTGTATAAGATTCAACTGTAGTTAATTTGAAGACCTGGTTTGGTTTATGGTTATGATAGTTAACTTCTACTACACTTAAGCTTAGAAAACAAATTACATTCATGAAAACATTCTCCATGATACATTTTAAAATAAAAATGAATTTAACACTAAGTTTATCATTTTTTTAACCTTGTCTATATACTGGTTTTATGCACTAATTTAATGATTCTGTTATCATAAATTAATAGAATGTTCTGAGACATTTATACGTTTTAATCCAGATAATGCCTTCAATGAATCTTAACCCCACTGGAGATAAGGTTTTGCATGTACAATCAACAATAATTACTGGATTATATTGCTCTTCCTCTTATTTACTTTTCCTATTCCAATTTTAAGATTTCTTAATTTTTAGGTTCAACTTCTTCTATCATAGATACCTAAATTGAAATTTGAATATAATTAATTAACTCTAACTTTATCAATAACTTCTGATAAAGAAAAGAGTTTACAATGAAAATTATCCTTAGTAAGCATAAGCTTTACATTACCTGTTGAAAGATTGTCCACATGTTGCTTCTCAAAATGGGGTGATGGATTAAAATCCTTACTAAAAGCCATTCCTGGAGATATTTCACACTTGGCTGATGGCTTTCAATCAGTAAACTATCACATAAGGAAACCATAAGGTGCTCACTCCTATCCTTCAGGTGTGTATTGTTGGACACAAATAAGAGAGGAACATGTACTTTTTAATTTGGAATTTCATGCTTAGGGTGAAAAATGATTAAAAACTAGAACAAAATCTTTGAATTCTCTATAAAACACTATCTAAATCTTTTGATTATCCAGTATTAGTCTATGCTTGTCTACAACTATGGTAAGTTTTCATGTGACATTATGAGTGTTTATTCTCTGTTCAATCTCTTAAAAAGATTAAGTTAAAAGGATGATAAATCATTAAAACTCAACAATAAAAAAACAGCATTAAAGTACAGAAAATGAACAGCATAATGTTTCTAAAAAACCGTTACCTTTTTCTCCACTTAACTAAAATAATTTTACTTTTTAATAAAATATTTGAATCTCCATAAAAATTACAATGAAGAGAAAACCAAATAAATTACTTTATTTAAAGGGTGAGTCATGAATTTATGTTAATACTTCAGGAGTTTATTCCTGAGGCCATTACCAATCAGAAATGTCATATGAACATGGATCTGATACTCAACGGTTATGGAGCTATGCATATTTGAAATGCAGCTTAGCTGTGCATATGAGAGCAGGAATGGACATATACAAGCCTATGTATCAGTAGTGGTTGAACCAGCAAATAGTGTACTCATTTTTAGGTGCGTTTCACTTCCAGCGTGAGCGCCTATTATCGTCAGTCTGTCCATCTGTCTGTCCGTCTGTATGTTTGTTCTCAGCTTCTACTGAATGGATTTTCATGAAATTTGATATTAAGGACTTACAATCAAATTTAATAAGAAAATCACAAAAAATAATCACGTACGCAAATCAGGGATACCACTTTACTAGTGACAAAAAATAAACTTTCTATTATATATTTCATAAAGTACTGGTCATATCAAAATAGTTTCAAAATAAAACTTGTAGAACTAGTAGAGTATTTTTTTGTATACATTTTTATTGTAGGAGTGGCTGTTATCAAGAAAATCAAACAAGAATGTCTTATATCGAGTTGAACTTAGAAAATTTCTTGCGTGGTTACTTCTTCATTGTTGTTAACATGCACAATCTCACAAAAATACGTTTAATTTCCTTACATGTACATGTAATATTATTAAATAGGAAGAAAATGGATTATTTATGATGAAGAAAAGAACTTTAAATGCTATTTCCCTTATGTACAGGTATATAATTTCTTTCTAATACTCCACTGCATGAAATGCGCCCATTTGTGATACATTGTACACTTTCCTAACTTGTTTGCTTGTGCATTGTACAGTATTAGTTATTACAAGTATTATTTTGAAGTAGTTTTGCACTTACACGATGGTAGCAGCATTATAGCGACATTCCTTTGAGTATAGCACCTTTTTGAGTGCAGATCATTTTTCCTACACTTTGGTGTTGACAGATCAAAAATTTTTGGATAATTTTGGTTTTCGGATTTATGGATAAAGGGTGCTCAACCTGTATCAGAGTGTTGCGTCATAGTTAAAGTTACTGCGAACATGCCTTTTAGATTTTCAAATGAAGAATATGCAGATATGCACTTTATTTACAGGTTTTGCAATGACAACGCGACTGCTACAGTGATGATTTCCAAGATGAGGGTTTTGCAATGTACGCTGGCATTTGTGAGAGAGTGGTTCATTTCCTAAGGTTTCCTCACCAGCTGAACATCCTATAAGGTGAAATGTGATTGAGGAGGAAAATATTTTTAAAGTGGTACAGTGCAGTCCATGTGTTAGTATCTGAAGAATTTCCACTGGCCTCCATGTTCCACAAAGGAGTCGGGTAAATGTTACATAATGAAGGCCCATATCCACAACACTTTCAGCAAATTCAGCATTTTGAACGTGGGGACCTACCTAGGTGGTTTGAATTCTGCCATTGGTTTAATGCACACCCCTAGTTGCATCACTACATATTATTAACCAATGAGGTGCAGTTTACCTGCAATGGAGTCAATAATACCCTAAACGATTACGTATGCACCTACAGCATAAAAGGTGCCTCCACATTTCAGTGGAAAAGTGATACAGTATCTTAATCATCAGTTCCCTGATCGATGGATTGAGCATGGACCAGGGTTGGACTGGGAAGCAAATTCATACTGGGAAATCGAGATCAGCGCCCCCCCTCCCCCTCCCCCAATTTTTGCAATATTGGCCATAAAAATTTCGTAATGAATAAGATATGTATGAAAGGGATAATAACTAACTGTATTTCTTATGTCATTCAAGTACAACATACAGGTAGATATAATAAAAGAATACAGTGAACATTCTGTAGTCATTATTAATTCGTAATAGAACTTGAATTATTTTTGTAATAAAAAAGTAAACTTTTTTTCACAATTGCAAGAAATAAATAAAATTTGCATATTATTTAAACAGATTTTCCAGAATATACGTACTTTTGAATATGTACAATATTGTGAATATAGTAACAACAAATACTTGATTAAATTGATTTGTCCTTAAATTCCTTATTATTTTCGCATATTTTTTTAATTATCAGGTCATTTTCAAGTTTGAGCAGAATATCTTTGTTTGCCGACATAGTGCTAAAAGAATCAACATTTTCATCTCCTGATCTATTTCGTAATTTATTTTTAATATAACTTAAAATGTTGAAACTTCTCTCACAATAAACTTTTGTGACAGATAATGTAAGTATAATTTTATATGCTTCATAAAGATTGTTATAAGCAGAACTGTATAAATTTAATACTTTGAAGCCGGCCGGGTTAGACTGGTAGGCAGTGCGCCTGCCTTCAAACCCAAAGGTCGCGGGCTCGAATCCCGCTTCGGGCATGGATGCTTCGGAGTAGCATTAGCAGGATCTTCTTTAAATGAAAAAATTTGCTGTCAGCGAAAGGCTAAATTAAATGCGGAAATGTCACGGATTAAAATCTCAGACTTTTCTCATGGAATTTTAGTCACAGGAAATATCTAACCAAACGCTAAAATTGATACATACCGTATATACCTGAATATAAGGCGAGGTTTTGTTCCAATTTTTATGACCGAAAAATCGCTAGTCGTCTTATAATCGCGCGGTGCGTAACAGTTTGACTGACAGAGGAACCGAATGCAGAGTATAATCGTAATATTCGATTCTTTAAATCAATCGAAACAATCGATTATTAATAGTAGTAGTAGAAAATGAATCGATTCAAATGTATTCGAATACAAATACTCTTTTGAATTTTATCCTATATATTATGCGCGTAGTGAAGCTGCGTGCGTCCGTGAGTATGAAGTCTCGCGTAATTATATCGGCGTATTTCTCGAGAACCGTTCGTCGTAAAAGATATGCGGTAAACGGCGTTTTGTTTCTACTGGCTATGAGGTCCCTGGAAAAATATATACGTTTGCTAAAGTGTCTCGGGTTCGAATCCAGGAGACTTATATTTTCCCATAAATTTACACGGGATTTTCGATTTTTCAGTGTGCAAGGTTTTTTTCCTTCATTCATTAAAATACGTAAATATGGACCGATTTTCTTCTTTTTCGCTTTATTCGACGGCTAAAGCTCAATACTATCTTATTCTTGCTATGTTTACACGGTCGAATTGTTCAAAAATACGCATTCTTTTTCGAAATTTTACGGATTTTTCGTACTCATTCCGTGCGTTGCCAAGGAGACTCTCATTGTTGCCTCCGATTCATTTAAGGCCAATTGAACCTTCAAATAGACGAAATAAAAGCGTTATTGTTATCTTCTCTTCACTGATAATCTAAATAAACACTTGCATTGACGTCGCCTTTATAGTAGGTCCTGTAAGAAGTTAAAATCAGTCGTTGATAGACACTTGAAGGAAAGCAACTGTATATGCCAACTAACACTACAAAATTGCTTATTTCAATTGGTTCAATGTTTATTAGTCAATGGTATAATAAACCTCTGTCATTGTGTGCGTAATAAATTTTTTCCTTTTATTAGGAGTTCAAAATGGGGGGTCGTCTTATAATCAGAGTCGTCTTATATTCGGGTATATACGGTATTTATTAATAATTGTAAAATATATACTGTGACACGATGAATCAGATAACACGTCAAGAGTTAACAATGAAGTACAGGGAAGTAGCCACACATTCACTATAATAGAAGGTGAGCTCCTTCAGCAATACAACGGCTGCGACATTTATACTTTCTTGGTTGAAGAGGAAGAAAATTATGAAAGGGAACTTTTAAAATTGAAAAACAATACTGTGTGATGTTGATATTTGTTATAACAATAAGTGCAATAAGAAGTTACGCACCATAATATTTTATTCACGAACACCAGAATGAAATTATCAACTATTGGATTGAACTACCACCTCCGAGTAAGCTGAACTGACTGAACGATGAATTAATAAGAAGATAGCATGAGAAAATGATTGATGTCATCGTCACCTTTTTCGAGAGCTGACAGCAAGCAAATTAGGGGCATAGACTTGTTTTTTCTGTCGCACGCTATTCGAGAAAGGCTATTTCAATCTTGACCAACCTCCTTTGTTTACTCAATACGGAGTTGGGGAAGACACCGGCGTGCAGGGACATCCCTGGACTTGAAAACGAGTACACAAAGGGGGAGGGAGGGGAGCAGGTAGAGAGAGAGAAACGATGAGGAAAGGGGAGAGAGGAAGGAGATATGGAAAAGAATTGGAAAAAGAACCCGCGGGAAATTTAGTTAAAGGCAGACATAATAATTTGTTCTTCCATATCTCAATTCACGGATACTAAAATTATGGTTTTTTCAGCCGATCGACACGGCCCACCGGGAAATGTCCCAGTGTCCCATCGGGCCAATCCAACCCTGGCGTGGACCAGAGAATTGGTCACTGAAGTCAACAGACCTCAGTCAGCTAGATTTGCATGCGTGGAGTCACATGAAACCCCTGGTGTATGAATTGTTAAACAGCTTAATCAAGTTCAAATTATCTTGAATTTCAAATACCAATAGTTCTGTAACTGTTGAGAATTGGTCTCACTTTCATATGACATTTCCAACAGGGAAGCTGATGAAGTATTGACATAATGTCATGATCACCCTGTATGTTAAAGTTTCTGACAAAAAACACTGATTGTGAACTGATACAAACATTTGTTTATACACATTTATTAAGCCACAGATTACTTAAAATTTTAATTTCCTGTTGTTATGATCATTTTGATTTATTAATGCATGTTTTACCCTTTTTCACATGACAATTGCTTTATAATTTTGCATCATAATGCTTTTTAATTTATTGTAATTAGGTACATTTCTTTATAAGGAAGTTGGTGTATATGAGACAACTTTGATCTTAAAGAAGCTCCATTTCTCATAGCAGGATTATTGCAGAAAAGTACATTTTTATGGTAAAGTGATATCATTCAATATGTCACAAGTACATGACCTACACATCATTAATCTCAAAAAAATCTTAAAACCATCAAACTGAAATTTGTTTAGAATATTCTGCATGCCTGTGCCACAAAGACAATTTTTAGCACTTTTAAAATGCTGGATTCAGTGACCAGAGATGTTTTACTAGGTTAATGATGAGCCCTTATAAAACCAAACAAATTCATAAGGTTAATCCAAAAAATAAAAGGAAATGGCCACTAGTGATTGGAGTAAGAAAAGAATTTGATGTGTACTCTCGATTATCCGGGCTAATGATGGGGAGAAGCAGCACGAAATATCGGAAAACACGGATAATCCAAAATTTTGCTTTATTTTTCACATTCTGTCGTATTACATGCTATTCAGCCTGTTTTCTTACTTAAAACAGTTTACTTTTCTTTTAGTAAATAGTCCGTAATCTTAGCTTGTTTTGTTGACTCATTAAGGTTTCTCTTCACGATCGCTCGGATTTTCCTTGCAGTTATGATATCACTGTATGATAATTCCACTGCCCCATGTAATCAAGTAAATTGTCAACGTACTGGAGTGCCAGACTGTGACTCATGCACTCAGTGTTTCTTTCCTCTTCTTCTTCTGGGATGTACACTTCCAATTGAGTACGACAGTGTGAGTGTATGACTTTCCGAGTGACCTACAACACAGTGGACTGATAATAAACGACTACAGAGGGGAAGGAAAATTTTCGTATGCCTGGGGAAAATGTAATCACAATGAAACAATTTGTGAGTCTGCTACGCTCCGTAAAAGATGCAATGCAATATAATCGGCAGTAAAAAAGAGCATATCATTTTATGGTCGCTTTATCTTAAAAAGACCTTATGTACGAACTTTTTTACGCAATATGTTTTCTTCGCATAAGTAAATGAGCAAAAACTATTATGCGACTCTGAATGCATTAATGCACGAATAGTGCAAAGCACAATTTTCATAAATAAAAATTTGTGAGAATTATGGAAAAATCACGCATGGATATTCTGCATAATGGATAATCCACCCATAGATAAATGAGAGTACACTGTATTACCTTCTGTGGCCCAATACTACAGTAATTGGTAGCTAAAGAAATGGAAAAACACTATTATAAGATTCCATTGCATAACAATACATATGATATAGATAGTGTGATTGAAAATTCAATATTCTGATAACCACTTTTTCCCTTACATAGTTCTAAAAGGATTTATCGGTAAGTGCTTATCACTGTCAATGATATCCTAAAAATAAATGCAAACACACCTTATCCAATGATACTTCTAAAAGGAGTAGGCTTTGCATTGCCCTTTGCTTTAACCGATGAATTTGTGAATTCCCATAGTAACGAGATTTTGCTTGGTTAATCTCCATAACATTTTGCCATAAGCAATCTGTAATTTTTTCAGCAAGACTTTCAGTCTTAAATTCATCACTTTTCATTACATAAAGTAGAAGGGCTATTCCTTTTATACGGACTGACGTGTCACTGAAACAATCACTGAAAGTGAAAAATTATGCGAACAGTTATTATGCATTAATGATTTTCATTTCAAGCAAACATAATATGTAATGTAATCTGAAAAATCAGATGCACAATAATACAACTAAAAATAATCTGAGTTTGGATACAGATGTCATAAGTAAAACCAAGAAGTAGGAAAGTATGGCTTTATACAACAAAGAGATACACTGCTGAATTCCAAATTAATGAATTTATTTTTGATCTAAAAGCTTATTTATCTGAACTTCATACAGCTCAGAACTTCATTTTTATTTAATTAAAATACTGGTGAGCTCAAGACCTTTTACTGCATTGTAATATCTGTGGTGTATTCCATTGAGAAGAGAAAGCACATATTTGACTAGCATCAAAATATCAAATAAATAACAGGTTAAAGCTTTCATTTATAATAAAATTTGGTACCTTTGTTCAACATGTCATGTCAACATTAATTTTCTTCTGTTTATCTGTCAACAAAAGCAGTTTAACACATGTGACTTACTTAATCTAGAACCAGGGCAGCATTTCAATCCAAGAGGTTAATTTCAATTTCTATTCAATATTTTTGTCAAACTCCATGAAGTTCTATTCTTATCTCACATTTTTGGAGTATTATCCAAATGAGATATCTAAAGGAAATCCTACTACAACAATTCTTTTTCCAATACATTTAACCTAAAACTTTTATCGGCTATGTATAGGATTTTGGGGGTAAAAAGAATGGTTACAAACTAGTAGATGTTTGGCGAAATGATAATTGAAAGATCCTGCTTTAAAGGAACTAAAATGTTTGTTTGCTCTGATTTGAAAGTTTCACCCTACTGGCCTATATAAATAGCATTACAATCATTATTTCCTTTAAAGCAGGTTATATATCTTTGAAATAATAAATTACAAACCACAAATAACAAATTTTTTAACTTGTTCCAATACCAATAATGGTTGCGAATAAGGTTATAATTATGATAAAAATATTTTTGCTATATGAAACATTATTTTATTTTATTAATACAAATCTACAATGTGCTTTATTTTCACTATAAGAACGATAATGTTTAACAAAGATAAAATCCTAGGAATAAATTTTTAATTTAATCTACCATATTCTGTCATGTTTTGATGGGCAATTACTCTATTATGTCAATAATTCACATATACAACTATCCATATAAAACAGTAGTGCTCACCATGAGTGTAACAAATTTACTGTGTATTCTTGTCCAAATGACTGAATGTATTCACAGGCATCCTTATATATTCTGAAAAGTAAAGTGCATAGTAATTATTCCATCATTTGTGATCCAATAATATATTTTTGTGTTTGCTGCCATTTTAACATTACCTTTGATCTTTTCGAAGTACTGGCCCATATGTCAATGCATCAACCAATATACTATAGTAGTTTCTCCAAATTAATTGCCCACCTTTAAATGTCTCATTATACAAGTGATTAATGAAGATACTAAATACTCTCCCCACTGCTTGGCCATGTGAGTATATCTCTTGACTGAACTAATGAAGTTAAAATTTTAATGATTTATTTCCACAAAGATTATTAAATTCATCCAAACAATCAAACTAATAGAATCACCTTAAAAATGTGCTGCTCACATTGTGACATCATCATTATTTTTGGCTGAAATAGCATCTGAATAAATTTTTCCATTGAAATCCAGAAAAACTCTGACTTTCTGTGCTCAAAAATGGCTGTCCAGCAAACCAAACAAAATTTAATGGCCAAGTCAAAAGAATGTGTCATAGCTTCATGCAACAAAATTTTGAATACAGTCATGATTGGCGAGAGCACCTCTCTGCCCCCTATCTCTATCGATTCCATTGCCTCCTCAATTAGAAAATCAATACTTCTAACAGATGGCATCTTCTGTTCAGATTGAAAATTTAGCTTCAAATGAAAGTACAATATTAACCACTGAGATTTCACATAATCTGAGGTTATTTGTCCTTTAAAGGTATGCACAGCTCCAAAATCTTCACTATCATATCTTTTGTTAAAGCTGCCATGAGCCAAAATGATGTTCACATATGATGAGAATTTACTTTTATATTTTAAAAACATATCACTTTGAAAGTAAAATTCATCATTTTCAAGCATGTGCCCCATCCAACATAGGATTTTCATGGAAAAATATTTGCTCCAGACTATGTCTTCTTGCAATTCAAGAAAATAAAATGCATCACCTACCAAACCATCAGAAAATTTCAACAAATACGGAAGCAATATTTTCTCATTTGAAAGAGTAAACAGAAATTTCAAATACAGATTATTTGAGTGGAAATCATCCACATTAGTAACTAAAAACAACCTCCTCCTAATGTACATGATCAAATCTTCTAAAAAATGGATGGCCCCTGATGTGATAACTCTATGAGTTATGTCATTCTTAGACAAAGAATGACATTCTTCAATGAGACTGTTTAAAAGCAGAATCCCACAATCAATTGATGTCTTTGATGCATACAATCTGTTTCCAACATTTTCTAGGTGTTTAAATATAGGGTGCAATGAACATAAAAAAGTTTTAATTTGGTCCATCTCTGTGCCCACTAAGATAAAAGAAGCGTCGAATAGCAGAATAAGCATACGAGCAAGAGATTTGCAATTTATGCAGGAGACTGCAACTGACTGATCATTCAACTGCACAAGTGAAACAGTTATGAAGTTATGAGCTTTTTCCTGGCTGAAAATTTTTTTAAACCATTCTACAACTAAATTCCATGAATCAGAACCTCTCTTCAAAGATTCGTCCTGACTAAACGCCCCAACAACATCAGTCAAATAAAATATGTCAAGATTCTCTGTATTTACATAATTGACCAATGCCTTAATTATACAACACTGAATAGCCCCTCTAATATATACACTATGAGTTTGAAGAGCATTGGTTAAGAAAAGTTTGACAATTTTCAAAGAAGATTCATCCCAAACTTCTGCTTTCTCATCAAGAGAGGAAAAAGCCTTAATCACATAGAAGAGTGGAACAGGACTCCAAGAAATATCACACAGTCTGACCATAAATTTAGAGAAAAATGAATGGCAAAACTCCTGTGAAAGACTCAATATCGATGAAAATACTTTTTTAAGACCTTTTTCTACTTGAAATTTACTATCTTCTTGTTTTACATATAAATATGTGTCATTTAATGTCTGAAGTAGTGGAAACAAAAGAAAAGAAACTAAATTTACATTAGTTGATGCAAATTTTTCTAGATTTTGGGATAAAAACAAACGTAAACCATACTTAACAATAAAATTGCTATCATGACTAAACATCCTTTGATAAATTGGTAAATTCCATGCAGTAGAAATGCATAAATTGAGATTAGAAGAAAGGCTGTTTTCATATGTAATCAATATTGGTTCAATCAAATGAACTTGCTTTTCTTCTAAAGCTTCCAAAATCAAAAAGTAATCATTCCATATCTTACTCAAATCATTACACTTATCATCATTCCAGCAAAATAATCCTGTAGAAAAATGCATATATGAGGAAGCAGAATTACGCGTGGCAAAATCCAATGCTTTCCTCAAAAGAAACCGTGATTGCTTCCTAATTACTGAATGCTTCTGGCCTATGCCAAAGAGAATAATTTCCCAAAATTCATTTTCCTTTACGAGAATAAAATTTTCAACACCTTCAACAGGGTCAAGGGGAAAAAAGAGGTTAGCTACTGAAGATAACACAAAATATATTTTGTTGTATTCTACCTCTTCCCAGTTGTCACCTATCCATATTTTTTTCAATTTTCTCCACA
The DNA here is from genome assembly GCA_036926305.1 of Uropetala carovei. Classification (NCBI taxonomy): domain Eukaryota; kingdom Metazoa; phylum Arthropoda; class Insecta; order Odonata; family Petaluridae; genus Uropetala; species Uropetala carovei. Next base: position 1,516,515 of record JAXCHB010000140.1, read on the forward strand.
ACTCTCCTAGTAGTAACTGCCTGGAATCAGCAATAATGGGGAATATCCTGGTCAAAGTGTTAACTGAGACCATTCCATTATCATGCAAAGCCAGTTCAACTAAAACACCATCCAAATTTTGCTCATTGAGAAGCTCGTTCAATTCAAAAAACATATTTGTCGTTGAGCATTTTTTTAAGAATACATTAATGATAGTTTCAAATAAATTTAAGAGGCATGATGTAGTTATTTCAATATTCTCGAAGGTGCACGTACCTAAAGCCAGGTAGGTATCTAGGCACTGCTTGAACAGCTTTATAAAATCTCTGACAACATGTAAGAAGTCTTCGGTATTTAGCAGCCAAAGCGCAATTTCTAGCGTATCGAAATTCAAAAATGAGCTCGTGTTACTCGCGTCAGACAGGCACAAACGCAAGATACACTTGCACCTTTCACGCTCAATTCCACTTGTTTCAGACTTGCCTTCAACTTTAAATAACGTAAATTTGGACAATAATACCAATTTGAGACAGTCTGATTTAATCAAGTCCTGCTTAAATTGACGGATTGAATCTATATTGGATAATGACAACATTAAATTACTTAACATTTGGTCGAGTACATCATTCAAGTTAACACCTTTTATCAACGAAAACAATTCTAAAAAAGACTCAACATATCTGATGTCTTGGGAAAACCGTCCGCGTAAGGCGTCTTCCATGCTATTTTCAGAATTGAGATAGAACATCCACAAAACATTCAAACCACACCATAACTTTTTAAAATGAAGTGCTAACCGCGTCAATGTACGACGAAGCCAACACTACAGTATTTAAAGATTTTATCGTAATAATTAACCGTAAAATGTGTATTTTTATGAATATTTTAACGTCTAATTTTATAATTTGCCTTAATGCAGCTATGTATATTAGAGCAGAGGATGTCTTAGTACCGCTATTAGTATTTTGATACTTCAAACCACTTTCCAATTTTTAATACTATATTTACCCATTTAGTTTAAATATTTATCGACTGACTGAACTTTAACCATGGAATACTCGAAAAAACTAAAATAAATATTTTTCCGACTTTTAGCAAAAGAGCTTTACTGATTATTTTCATTAATCAAGACAATTATCAAAATTATTTAGTTTTATGGAAGAAAAATACCGCTTGCACCGATTTGGATTTGATCAAATGACCACTTTATATATAATGTAAAAAGTCCCATAAACTTTACTAGGATAGTCTCTTGGCTAACTTGAAGACGGGAATATTTCTTCACTTATATTATTTTTTATTTAATTAATTATTTTCATTATCACGCTACCACGATTTCATTACTTATAATATGTTTATACGTTATGCCAGTGTATGAGGTTGATATTTTTTATATATTTATTATTTTAAATAATTCAATATTGATGTATTATCGAAATGTTTTTATTTTGTTAAAAATACGGATTCAAAAATACGTATTGTATTTTGTATGTTTTTTCATTTTGTACAGCATTGAGATTTTGGAAATCTGGTCACTTTAAGATTAGGGCTTATGGGAGGCAACCATTTGTAATTTCAATGCGAACATCCAAGACAGGACTATACAAAACTGGTGGGGGAGACTAGAAGGATTAGGAATTAGAAACTCGGTATATCACCAATTTTATTCCCTCTTGTAAAAGTTATATTTGTCATTTTTTATTGGTAATTAAGAATCTTGGAATTGGAATCTACCTCTACAGCAGTGGTTCTTAAACTTTTTTGGGTCACGGACTCCTTTGAGAATCTGATGAAAGCTATGGACCCCCTCCCCAGAAAAATGCACCTAAACACATACACAAAATTTTGCATACAATTTATTGTGTTGCATTGGAAATTGATTTCCTTCGCATAGAATATAAAAACAATCTTTACAAAGAATATGTCTCTCTCACTCTTGTTTTTTCATGCGAAAATTAATGGCCACTTCCTGAAAAAAATTGAAATAAATCCAAATTGTGCAAATAAAACAAAAAGTAAACTTTAATTCTGCTCAAAAGTAAATTTCAATGAGAAGGCTGTTGTTGTTTGGCTTGAATAAGAAGTTGAAATTGTGGAGTGGTCTTTGACATGGCAACACGCGTCATTTTTGACATCAAATCGATTTCAACTTTCGTTTTGATAGCAACGTGTGCTGAAAACTCTGACTTACAAAGGTATGTAGTATCAAACGGAATCAGAGCTCCCATAGCTTGCTTTGCCAGGGGGTAGGCTTGCATCAAGGAACACCAGAATTCTTTAAGACTCTTTGAGTTGAATTCATGTCGCATCATTTCCTTTGTCCTCAAGTCAATGAAGTCATTTTTGGCAAGGTCTGCATCATTGATGCTATGCCAGCAAAAAAAGGATTACGAATCCACGTTTCAATTTTACAGTCGTCTGAGCAGAAGTAACCTTCAAAAGAGTTCTGCAGTGTTTCCAGGTTTCTGCAGATTTCTGCCTGCAGAGAAATTGACAAGGCTTTGTCACTCTCGAATCCAGCCTGCAGGAGCACTTCCTCCAGCATTGGAAAGTTTGCATAGTTCCCGCCTCCAATCTCCTCTTCCAGAGTGGCAGCTTGGCCAAAAGAGCGAGTAGTTTTTCAGCAGCATCCATAATGGTGACTGCAGGGCCTTTACTCAAAAGATTTACCTCATTCATATGGCCCAAAATATCCACCAAGTAAGCCTAGCTATGAATGAACTCCTCCCTGTAAATTATTCTGAGTGGGCTTTCCTTTTCTCTCAAAAAAAGTGAAACTTTGATTTCTTTATATTACACTGTAAATACATGCTATTTCCTTGCCTACCTAACATCGAGTATCCACGAGTATTAAACAATAATATAATAACTAGTCTGGAACGAAAAAAATTACAATGAACACTTGAAAAGTCTAAATTTTTGCCTTAAAATTCACAGTGACCCGATGTAAACAAAGACATGTCCATAATCATAATTGCAGGGTATGTTTTCTTTAATTCCTATCAACGGGAAACTATTCCAGATGTCATAACATGGCGACGATGATGATTGTATGTTACCTGACCGTGTACAGTAGCATTCCATGCCACCCTACACTTTCTTGGAGTGAAACAATATCTTAATAACATTATTTGACATAAAAAATAAAAAGGAAGGAAATCGAAGAAAAAATCACTTTTTTTGCGTCCAGTTCACGGACCCCCTGAAGCCCAATCATGGACCCCCTAGAGGTCCATGGACCACAGATAAGAACCCCTGCTCTACAGGTTTAACTTCACAGAACTTAATGCAGAGCATCAGGTATAAATACCTATGAATAGATTCGGCAGATCACAGACAAAAAAGCATTTCATTGACATAAAATGTAATCCTCAGCTAAATAAATGATAGATAAATACATTTTTTCTGACAGCGTAAACTTTATTTAAATAACTAAATAAATTACAGAATAACTACCGTATATACTCGTGTATATGCCAACTCCATGTATAGTACGACCCCTGATTTTTTGGTGAACAAAACTGATTTTATCATATATCTCGTTTATAGTACGACTCTAGCTTTCCACCGGGGTCGATATATTTCGTTTCGATAGCTCGATGGTTACTAGCGAGATATATCGAACGGCCTTGATTTTCCACACCACTGTAGAATAGACCGTAAATGTCGTAAATATTATTTCTTGCGAGTACACTAAAATTCGGATAAGTTAAGCATCTTACTCCTAAAACATTTAATAAAAAGTGATATGAATCATGATTGCACAAGATGAAATAAAATCGTAACAATTCTAGTACGTCTGGATTACGTTCCGTGTACGTAATGGTTTCACTCGCTCATCTACTTAATAGGTAGGGATAATGGATAAAAAGAAATTACTTTGTAATATTCCACAGTCTTTATTGTATCTTCAATCACACAACGACCGGTTTCCTCTACAAAATCATTCTAATGGTGTTACTAACCGACGTAACACTTTTAGAATGACTTTGTAGTGGAAACCGATCGGTGTGTGATTGAAGAAACAATAAAGACTGTTGAATATTACAAAGTAATTTCTTTTTTCCAAGATGTCGAAATTCCATAAACTTACGCCGTCTACGATACTTTTAATCCAACTTGTTCCAATCCATCCCTTGTAAAAAGACGCAAACAAAGATGTACATACATAAAATTCAAGAAAGGAAGTGCCCGTAAATCTTCACTTATATCAAGTATTTGTGAATTTGAAGCTGTATATATGAAAAATATTCTACTCTTCACGAAGCAACATAACAACGATAAAGGACCCCACTGTTAAGGTTAGCCTACAATTAGAATGCGTGCGGGTGGCATAACTTCACCGAAAATACCCGTGAAGATACATGAATTTTAAATCCTCAAATGCATTACTCGTGTATAGTACGATCCCCAATTTTTGCAATAAAAATTTGGTCGTAAAAACTTGTACTATACACGAGTATAAACGGTAAATAATAAACACAAAATGAAATGGAGGTGTTGATTAATGTATCTTGAGTTCAATTATCTAGTAATAATTTGTCCAACCTCCTTCATGCTCAGCGGCATTTTTATTGGTTGACTGGTCAGCCAATCAGAGATCGGGATTTCATTGTTGAGGAATACAAACTGATTACCTATGTAAGTTACATTATCTGTTTACCTAATGCGAACGGATAATATTAAAACAATTTAAAGTATACGAAATTTAAGTTTTTTCAGTATATTAGTAAATTAATATTGCAACTTTAACAACTATTGAGAACATTTGTCATCTTCATACGTTTCAAATGTAAAAGCTATGGTATATCTATTTTGGTTATCTCTTTTAGATTATCTGTTTTGCTTAACGTAAAATTTTCATTTGTCTCTTTGGTACCTTTTTTGGTAAGTACACAACATTTAAGTATTTTTTTATTAGATTACTAAATTACTTTAGGTACTTCAATTCTCTGTGATGAAATTACAGTAGTGAAAAATTCATAATTGAGAGTAATTTACCTTATGAAATCTATTAATAATACCAAATTACCAAAATGTAATGTAATAAGTTGCAAATAAATGTGTTAATTAAATGAAGGAAAAATGAAAAAAATAAAAACAATAAGTAAATTAAATATCATTCAGTCCAACATATTCAGTTTTTTATTTTAGATTTATGTATTTGCAAACTTTCATGGAATGGACTTTCTCTAATTTAAATAATACTCTTAATGCTTTGATGATGAAAATGTGGGTCTTTTTAATATATTTTATGCCAATTTAAAATTTTATTTGCTGCTTTAATTGCATCACTGGATAATCAATTCTTTCCATCAGTCCACATACAGTAGAGCGAAGATTATTCAGGGCCCAATTATCTGTGGTCTCAGATTGTCTTTAATATGTAATTGAAGCATCCAACCGAATAACGGTCTATGTAACATTTTTCCTATTTTTGGTTTTTGATGGAATAATGATCTACGTTACTTACTCTACAGTTTGCTTATATTTCAAGAATACTAAGACAAAGGTGGAGGGGGAATACGAGAGCAGAGTGAACTCCAATATCTGGACCAATGACTTTGAATAAGGCAAAATATTTTTTTGAGAAATAAGAGATTCCCAGAACATTTCTTCTTCAAAATTGGGTTCAGTTTCATCATCATCATTTAGAAATTTGGTAGATGGCCATAAACTGTGTCATCCATTCAACAAAGTAATCTGGAAAACATTGTCCCAAGTTTTTTCAACACTCCAAATAGCATGCTTTATGTTAAATTCTTTTTGGAATTGGGTCACTCTTATTCCTTTGTTACACGCTATAAGCATTTTTTGCATGAATTCAGCCTTGTATCTAGTTTTCAATGCCTGACGAACGCCTTGGTCCATTGGTTGGATAAGCGATGTACAGTTGGAGGTAAATAAATACCATAAACATTGTCTTTAATGAGCAATTCAGCATCAGAGTGTGCAGCACAATTTTCAAGAAGTAATATAATTTTGCAGTCCACACGAAGACCAACAGACTAACAAAATGGTTCTCGAACCAATCAAGAAAAATTTGCTTTGTCATCCCTGCATGCTTGTTATCCTTATAAACAACTTAAAATACCCTGATCCCTTGAAAGCCCTAGGATTCTGGTTCTTGCCAATAATGAGCAATTTACACTTATAGGTCCTTCTGCATTTGAACACCCCAACATAGTAAGCCATTCCTTGGAGTATTTGAATCCCATTAGTGCTGACTCACCTGCCATTAAGTTTTTTTCTGGGAATATATCGCCAAAACAATGCAGACTCATCTGCATTGTACACCTGTTCTGTTGTTAAACCCTCTTTTGATATCATTGAAGAAAATTCTTTCAAGTATTCCTCTGCGTCTTCATGATCAGCTGCCGCTTTTTCTTTAGTAACTCTTTATCCACATCGATTGTCTTTGACTGATGGAGTGTTTTGCTGTTGTTCATTAACTTCGGAACATCGCATTCTGCGTAAAATTTCATTAATTGACTCTTTTGCTTCTTCAAGTCATAAACAGTCTATGACCTAACACAATACTCATTGCACAATGTTTTCACCGAAGCACCTTTCTCTAAACGCTGTAGCAATTCCACTTTCTTCTTAATACTAGTGTTTGCATTTATGATAACCATGGGTTTTTCCACTGATCTTTTCACCATTTTTAACAACAACAAAAGAAAAACGATAAAACAGCAGCACAATTATCATCACTTTTTTGAGATCACGAAAATTTCCAGTATCTACCAATTTCAAATTCGTAACCACACAAATTTTTGCTGAATTTCAGGTCCTGCCAGATTTTGGGATGCCGAATAAGGGGTCCGATACTGTATATATGATTAATATGATATACTTAGTAAATTACTTCTGCCTGTATTTCATTGTTTTCAAGGAAAAATGTACTGCAGGATCAAGTTTTTCTTTAGATACTGCTATTTCTGAAATAATTAAACACATAATTTGGATGTTTGACTGTAAATTTAATAACACTAGATCCATAGATTCCACAACTTTGGTACAAATATCTCTCACAATGCCACTTTGGGTTGACAACATAATTTGGTGTCTAAACAAAAATATTAACAAATCCAAAGCATTCATATAACGGCAAAATCATTAGGATCCATTACAAGCCAAATAAGCAGTCTAAAAGAATTTGATTCTTTATCATACTTTTGACATGATAATGATTTACTATCATATCATAAAAATTGAGACCTCAATACAAAAAGGATATTTTACAATCAGAGATTCCTAAAATCAAGTACAAATAAAGACATCAGAAATGATTAAATTATTACAAAATATTTATAATTTATGATTATCTGCACCAGTATCTGCTTCACTGCAAGGAGTTATCCTGTGTATTTAGCACATCATATAAGAAAAATTCACAAGGTTACATAGATATCGATACACTCAGAAGCTTGCATTTATGATACAGATATTACACATTTAATTCTTGTGTACACACAGAGATGATATAATAATTTACAGTCTTGAAAGCTTGTTGTATGGATTCTAGTTTAATACATAGTCATCTAGATTTTTCAAACAAGTAAGTAAATTTCCTAGCAGTAAAAGATATCAATTGTGTGCCCATAATATATGCCACACCTTCATTATTTGTTTAAACAAAGCTTAAAATTCACTCATTGAAGCACTACAAGAACATTGCATGTTTTATATATATAATATATATAATGGATGTTACATACTTTACTATCATTGCTATAATTAGCAAAGCTATAAATTAATACAACATTTTCATAACATCCCTTGAGAATAGACTCCACATGCATGTTTCCCAAACAGTATTTTTCATTCCCAAATAAATGCAATAGTAGGCGAACAAACTTGTGTAAGACATTGGCATGACAGTTAGAGTATTGGTATAAAGTATACTGTAAAATCTTTATTTCTGACTCTAAGAAAAATTTATCCTATAGACACTTATTGACATTTATAGCAAACTTCATACATCAAAGAAAATATACAAATTTTCATTGTTGCACAAAATCATTGGGACTACTAAACTTATGATCCATCCAGGTACTATAAAAAGTAAGTAAAATGACTACTATACCCAGAATTCACAATTATAACTGCTACGCCACATAGTATCACATGTCAAAAAGTTGAGCTTTAAATTTAACAAAAGCATTTGAGATTTATATTTCCATAAAAGACATTAATAAATTGTTATATATTTACTGGTGCCTTCATTTATATTAGGTACCTCGCTGCCCTGGTTATGTCATGCATTTAAAAGTGAATTTTGTGCATTAACTTTATTTGGAATAGAATAAATTGTAAGGATAGAATGAATTGGTACTAATAACAAGAGAAATATCTAGGATATCATTAGATGAAAATGAAGCAATTCAGTACAGGCCAAATTTCATCGATAAAGTGGCTAAAACAACAATGACTGGAAACGTGCTGTCCCATTATGTCAACAAGATAAAAATTAGCACAATGGATCAGAGAATATTGAGTATTATAGATGCAACCTAGCAAATATTCAACAAAACAATTTTGAGTAAGAGGCTGTACCATACATTATTGTGCACAAATTTAAAAATAATATAAAAGACCAGTTGACTGTGCCAGATATTCCATTCACAGTAATGGGACTTGCCACTATTATTCCACTCGTGGCACACACATGCATACATACTCGAGGGAGGGGATGGGGGCCTCTCTATCCTCTTTCAACTCAATCAGTCTCACGCCTCAATCTCTCCCTCAAACCAATGCCAAAAAGGAAGACTAGAGGTTACACTGCCACAGTATCGTAGGGTGTGAGTCCGTTTTGCATGTGGTGGCCACCTGCTGCTTCGTTTCTGAGAAATAATAAGTAGTGATCACTTTAATTAAATTAGATTTTGGCAATGAAAATCAATCACAGATACATTCGTAACATCACTGTATAGGTGTGACTTTTATGTAAAAGAGAGCAATTAAACAAATGAAAATTTCACTTCTTGGTAGTGATCATCTGTAGCTTAGCTCCAAGTGAATGTCTAATCTGATCATAACATACAAAACATATCTTTGTAGTTCCAACCTAGTAAAAACAGCATGCAAAAGTTAAAAAGGTTTACATAAAATAATACAATTTAAACTAAATTCTATCTATTACTATAACTTAATGTAAAAGAAAAACCCTACATTTAATCAATAGTCGTACAACAAATGGATGACTCATAAAAAAACTGATTATTTCCTCACTATTGTTGATTCCATTACAATATATTTTAATACCTATAACTACATGTAAAGATTGCTCTTTGCTGATAAGAACTGTAACATTTTTACCATTATGCTTTCAAAGCAGTCTCAGCAAAGCATTTTTATTACGTACAATGCCTTTAACTTCTTTGTCACTTTAAATAAAATAATTTCAATTGAGTATTGTATTTTTAAATAAATGTATACATTTAGTGCATACATTTCCATGCACAAAATGAAATAATATGTATAATTTTAAATTAAATAAAAAGAAGGACTTAATAGATGTATTTTGTTTTATCCATAAATATTCAGCCATATTTTCAGCTAAGTGAAGTAAACATACTCAGAAGATACCACAATAAGTTAACCCAAGAAAGTCTTAATGAAGCAATCATGCAAAAATGAAAAGAAACATACTAATTAACAAAAATTGCATACATTCATACCTATCTTGCTTCTAAGAGAATGCAATGAAACTTTATTTTCATTCAACTAATAATACAGTGTACATGTTTAAAAACTTACGGTTTCCTTGTTTTGTACATCATGAAATGAAAAAGTGTATATTATAGAATATATTCATAGCATAACATACAACAAAAATAGACAACCCGATGGTTATGACAATATGTACAAACGTTAGACAGGTATGTGTGAAAATCAAGCAAAAATACTACCTAGTAATCAAACTATACTATATACTATACTATATATGTTTTCCTATCATTAACTGTAGTATAACTTTGGATGAACAGTTTATTCGAAGTGGGTAACTAAATATTTTCATAAAAAGTACAGAAAAACTCAATGCAAAACACAGCATAAAATGTATTATTTTACAGTACAGATAGAGCAAAAGTGATAAATAAATTTAAATAAATGTATTATGCATTTCCTATGTATGGACAATAAAAGCCATCACTTCTTTGAACAACTAACAATAAATAAATGTTAAAAAGTACAAGCACAAATTTCAATTACCAAATAACCACCATATGGGTAAATTTAAATGAAATTTGACTTGTATCCATAAGTCATTTTTTTGACTTAAAAGCCAAGTGAGAGGACAGTGCTCAACAACCAAGATTTTGTATTTGCATTTCTATATAGAACAATGACGACTGTTTGGTGGGCAACACTTTGGTGGCAGCAATAATACTTGTGAGGTAGAGTTTGAGATATGTGTTGACAGAGTGGGTACATATCATCCCATAATCCTATCACAGTTACCTTGTGCATCTGGATGAACCAATTCAAATTCAGTTTCTCTTTCTGGATAAGTCTGCTGTATAATTAACCTAGCATTATCATTGTGAGTGAGTTTTATTCTGTAAAATTGAAGCTGGTGTTTACCTATATTCAGTGCTTTATTTTGAAAATAAATCCATTAACATTAATGGAGTAAAAACTAATTTTAACTTTCCAAAACTTTATGAATGCTATTTTAATTTCAAAATGAGAAAGCATAAACATTTTCACAAAAAATTAAGCAGAAACAGAACAGAATGATCCCACATACTGGTTATTAACACAAACTCCACTATTGTGATTTACATGATTCTCACACATACCTTTTGTTATACATGCAACAACTATACAGGCACTCCCTCAAGTCATTATGTTTTACTTAACCTCACTCAAGGGGAATTTTTTCACTTTATCTATTTTAATGCTCAATTATTGTATCTCATGCATTACATTTTTAATAGCTGTAAAGAAATACAAATTCTCCAAGTGAATTCATTGAGTAAATTGAAATAAACTTGCAAAAAGTGTTTTCTAATTATAAGTATTCAGGATTACTAGATTAATTGGAGTCATTTTATTTCACTGACCTCTCAATTAGTTTTCTCATTTCTTCAGTGGTCATGCCATCCTTGGAGTTGGCCCTGACACTGACTGAAAGCGAAATGAAAAATACAGTTCCCAAACACTTCCTAGATGGGAAGTTGACAAGCACAGTCAAATAAGTAATGAAAATCATCTTCACTGTACTTAAAATTACTAAGAACTTCAAAATGCATTAAGCATTGCCCAAAAACAATTCACCAGTATTTTCTACAGCGATAATTGTAACTACAACAAAAGGCTCAAAATTGCAGATATTGAATTAGCAATCATTCAACAATCATAACACAAATACAACCACATTTAAGAAGAAGGCTAATTGTTATCAAGTAGTGCATGCTAATGTTAAAAAATTTCAAGTTTTGTGATTATATGCAAAGTAAATATATCGCTCAAAATGCTCAAAATTGAAAAGCTTTTACTTAACTGCAGCATATAATAAAAGATGGCTAATACTTGATTATATTCCTAGAGTTTTTTCAGTTTAACCCTTCAAACTATATGAATTACAAAGCAAATAAACAAAAATGTAACATGAAGATATTGTTTAATTTGAAACAAAAAAAATCTCATCTGCATAAGCATGGAAACCTCAAATAATGTTAACTTACTCCTTGTGTAGCATCAAGAAGCATTAATAGTACATAGTGAATCAAAATATGAACAAAACAGTGTTAAATGATATTTAAAATAACAATTTAAATAATTTACATATATAAATTTCTATGTTATACTTAAGGTTCTACAAATCCTAAGGGTTAACATTAGTAGAATTTTAAAACTCACTGACACATTGAAATACCTTGACATGTAAACAGTAGAACTTTATTTTTTGTTTTGTAATCACAAAATTAGCATTGTGATTCAATGAATACATAATTACTACATCTTTCTAGGGGTTTACCATCTCCAACTTTTAAATACTAAAGAATGCTCAATTTACTCCAGAGAAAACCAATTATTTAGTGCTGTAACTTTCTTTAATATCATAAAATTAATGATGTATATAGCATGCAGTAGGTACCGCCTATACATTTCTTGCTTTCATTGTTATTTATTTAAAAACTAGCATAATTCCCGTTGAACTATCAAGGGAAGAATTATAGATAGATTGATTATTAATATTTGCATTTAAAATAATTAATAGCACACTATTACATATGAAATATTTCGTCATATATTACATTTCTAATGAATATTCTGTTGTCATTTAGTAAATGCCTTTGGTTTTTATTTTCGGCTATAAAATTCTGATATTCTCCTCCCACCTTGTTCTTGTCAATGCTACATATAATTGTCGGTGTGCAAAGACAGGGAAATAATTATATGTACACATATATAACGTAGGGAAAATAATTAAATTTCGTGCACTTAACGATTGTTTTAAAATTGTACTCTGTACTTACGAAGAAAGAAAGCTTACTCGAATCCTCAATAATGTTCTCCGTCATTATGTAAATAAAACTCTTTAAAAGATTTAAATTAAAAACTAACTAATAAATCGATCAGCAGAATAATTTATTTGAATACTATCTGAACAAAAACAAATCACCAATTTATTTCAACATTGTAAACTGTTCTCTTGACGATTAAATGGATCATTGTATTGGAGATCCCTATTGACAAAAAAATAAACTAATTGTTTATCGTAGAAACCGTTACATAAACAAACATGTGTTTATTATATATTCCCGTGGTCTTCGCCGAAAGAAGGTGAGTTGTTGATGTACGTGTGGTGCCGACCTATCGGGCAGAATGAGAACTACAGCCTGTGACATAGCATTTATCGTCACGTATTTCTGATAGCATGGTTATTTAAAAAAATATTTATGTTATTTTCTTCATAGGTAGGTATGATATTTACACTAACAAATAAATGTGCCACTCGAATATTAACAACTACCAAAAATATATTGCGATAGAATGCATTCAGTATTATAGTCTGTTCACTATCTAAAGTCTCTTGGCCTTCGCAGAGCAAGTAGCCAATCACGAACGTTTCCCCTTCCATCACCCCTCACAACTTTCGCGTGGGAGAACAAATACCCAATCACGAATAGCAACAGCAAGGAAACGGCAGTAGAAATGGCAACGCAGACTGATGTGAACGCTTTGAAATCAAGAGTAACACGGAGTTCCCCCTACTACCTTCCCAAACGAACCGTCTCCTATTGGCTGCTGCTAAGTGGTGTATGCCCCGTCTTCAAGGCCAAGAGACTTTAGATAGTGAACAGACTATATACATATTTTCAAGTGGTCTAATTAAATTTTGCTGTCGGCCATCTTGCATTTCTTACAGAACATCGTTTTTATTATAGAGAATATAAAAATATGTACTCCTCACATAGTGATTTGGAACTTAATAAAAATAACTGGTAGTAAAGCTTTTCGCAGTTTGGTGGTGAAGTTTACTGGGATTACATGTGTGGGCAACATTTCATTCACTCGTAGTATAATAAATGAAATGCCAAACATCAGAAATTTCATGGTGTGCGATTTTTATTCAAAATGTACCTTATTCTTGTTCTTACTTTTATTGGAAATCAATGATGAAATGACCATTAAAAAAAATTTAAGAGAAAGCATAGATTTGCCAAAAAGAATGTATATATTGAATGATATGTCTAAGTATTTTAAAATTTATCTACCTCTGAATAAATAATATAACACCTATTCTAATTATTTATTTTTCATATGTCAACATTGTGGTTGACACTTTTAAAATTTGTGGATCTTATACTAATGTGGTATTTAGAATGGGGTCTGTATATAAAATTGCAGATATAAGATTTTCATGTCATTAGGAATAATTAGTGTAAATATGAAACTAAGAAGAAGATTAGAAATAATTTTGCATAAGCCTCTAAATCATCCATGTTCTTAATAGTAGAGTTTCTAAAACTAACCATTCTGCCAGGGGTTCCCAAACTTTGTGAAGCCACAGAATCCTTATATTCAAACATTTTTTCTCCTGGACCCTTAACTAAGATGTGATAAGCCAAATTGCAATAAAATTAACTTTATAATCTCTATTATTTTTATTTGCATAGTTAATTTATCTTAAATTATACAGTTTACAAGTGAAGCTCATGTTTCCTTCTGTAAATAAGAGAAGGAAGAATGTATCAGGTCTCTTCCTCTTTCTGTCACAGAATCCCATTTAGCTCCTGCTGAACCATTCGGTTTCACAGAACAAAGTTTGGGAAACCCTGTATTCTGCAATGATATGGATATTTATAATCTGATATAATGACGTCAGTAAAATAAGGTCATATTACAAATTTTGATCATTAAGATTGTTGGAATTGGAAAACCCCTAATTTCTCACTTGTAAAACATGCTTCAAATGATAAAAATAAATCACTTATGGCTGAAAACATTAAAAATGATAATTTTTGATATGTTAATAAAAATCAACAAACAGTACATTTTTAGCTAAAGATCTTTCATCACTCTGTTGTACTGCTTAAATATTATAGATTCAAATCATGGGAATAAAAAGTAATTTTGAATGATTTAAGACTTAGGCTTTTAAAAACTCATGAAAGGGATAGTTTGAAATAATGCTCAAATCATACATAATAAAGAAAGAGTACAAAGATATTAACTCATGTACCCTGCACACATTTTCCCCCAAAATGTTGGTAAAAAGGTACTGCGTGTCATCATGAAGATTTCTGACCAAGTTTTAAAAATTGTGAGTTTCGATAGTAAATTTATTGCAACATCATGGCATCTATGTTTATACTCGCAGAAGATGGAGAATTCTATGAAATATACATGTATCTATACGACCAAGAAAACATTTCGAGTTTAAATGTGTGATTTATACTGCCATTGGTGCAAATTCAAGATTGAGTTGACGTAATATTTTCATAATATTAAAGCTGTAACTTTTAATTGGGTTTTAAGTTTTTTTATTGCTACTCAAAATAAGCATTTCTTTCATTAAAAATTTATTATCAATTTCTACCTATAGTTTTGCCAGAATAAGTTGGCATCTGGTATCTGTGTTTGCTGAATTCATTGTGAGCAGCTGACGCTCCTTTAACCCAGGAGAGAATGCACCTAGGGGGAATACCCGCACTTTTTAAATTTTTTTCTAATTTTCCACTGCCATAGATGTCAACTTATTCCAGCACAAATTTATTTTCTCCCCTCTGAATTGGCCCAAAAATAGGGATGTGCATGGTACATAAGGGTGTGGGTTACATGAGTAAATACGGTATTATAGAAAACAATAGTTTTGACAATGGATATCTAATTAAAATTAGAAACTTAAGCTTCCTAATGTCAAGAAGAACTCAAGTCAGCACATAAAGAGTCAAAGAAGATATAAAAAACTAAACAAAAAATGAATTTAGTTTCACCAATAGGGTTTATCAAAAAATACATGAGAGGATTCTCAGAGTAAATCTTACCATTTATATAATTACACACCAGCAGTAATACATTACCCTTCAGTAAAACTACTTCAGAATAAAGATTTCATTTTCATAAAATATTAACACCAATAAATTTATTATGCATTCACTTTTTTCAAATTATGATTGAAATTAAAAAAAAAAATTCATCCATGAAAAACTAGTTAGAGCAGACTTAGAAAATTCATATGCTTACAAACACTTCTCATGGAAAATTCCAAACACAACCACCACCATTTCTAATTTGTTGGACTTACCTAGGAACTAGCAAAAAATTATAGTTGATATTAAGAAAAAACCCTTCCCATGATCATAATTCGATTCTTTAAAATCATTAAAATTTTTCTCAAGGCAAAATTTAATGAACTTTGAATAATGCATGTCAGGTTACAAAATATCACTGAATTACTATCATTGTGATAATAAAAATTTCCATTACACAAGAATTGAAAATCAAAGATGAACTTGTTTCAAATACTATTAATAAGTTCTATATAGCTTAAATATGGCTCTTCAGGATGAAATGCTAGAGAAGAAATACAGCTAGAATAAAATGTTGCACTACTTTACCAATTACTATGACACAACAGATCTAAAAATATTTGAAATCCTAAAACCATTTAACATTTAGGTAGTTGGTGGTCTTAATCATTCTCTCTGCATTATTAATTTCAGACATTGCTTTATTGTACCAAAAGTTCAGTTTGAAAGAAAAGTAGTTATAATTTGACAATTGTAACTTTCCAATAGGATGGAGTAATGAAAAATTAACCTAACAAGGGAAGGCACCCAAGTGTAAGTGGCGGATCACGACCAAACTTCACAGGATGAAAGAAAACGAAAAATAATTAGACAGGTATTTTCGGAAAGGCGTCTAACGAGCCCGCGTTTTCGAGATATTTGCAATTGAAAATTGAAAAACAAGTGGTTTGTCTACTAATACCATGACGAGTGACGGTAGCCTAGTGATAAAGTGTCAGGCTGTGGAAATTGTGTCGCTGGTTCGATCCTTGACATCGCCGAATTTTTTTCTTCTCCAATCAATGTTTTATGACTTTAGTTTTATGTAAGTTGTCCAAATTACATCATTAATAATTTTCTTTCTTTTTTCAGGCCAGTATTTTAATTTTAAATCCATTCCAATGCACTTTTTACGACATACTCGGATTATATAGATACTTGATAAATATATACAACATTTTCTACGCACACCCTCCTCGATATTTCCACTGTAGAGTTGCATAGTTTACGTGCCGAATAAGCACTTTATGCCACGTTCCGATGATTTCTCGAGTCCTTTCGGTGCGTCCTGGCGGTGGACCCTACCGGGTGGGGTCGCTTTTCGCTTGAGAAACCGTCGGAACGTGGCATAAAGTGCTCCTTATTCGGCACGTAAACTATGCAACTCTACAGTGGAAATATCGAGGAGGGTGTGCGTAGAAAATGTTGTATATATTTATCAAGTGTCTATATAATCCGAGTATGTCGTAAAAAGTGCATTGGAATGGATTTAAAATTAAAATACTGGCCTGAAAAAAGAAAGAAAATTATTAATGATGTAATTTGGACAACTTACATAAAACTAAAGTCATAAAACATTGATTGGAGAAGAAAAAAATTCGGCGATGTCAAGGATCGAACCAGCGACACAATTTCCACAGCCTGACACTTTATCACTAGGCTACCGTCACTCGTCATGGTATTAGTAGACAAACCACTTGTTTTTCAATTTTCAATTGCAAATATCTCGAAAACGCGGGCTCGTTAGACGCCTATCCGAAAATACGTGTCTAATTATTTGTCGTTTTCTTTCATCCTGTGAAGTTTGGTCGTGATCCGCCACTTACACTTGGGTGCCTTCCCTTGTTAGACTGAAAAATTAGGCAATAGATTAAAATTATTAATATTTAGAATATTTATGCAAAAGATTAACTGAACATATTTAACTCATAATACATACAGGCAACACCCTACTTTCATACACATACGATCCTGAAAACTTGCACGAAAGTTGAATGAACGAAAGTTGAACATAGATTTACATTATAGGGGGGTTCTGTTCCCAGAGAGCCAAAAAATATTATAAAACCTCTAATTATGGTATAAATGTTTAGTTTTTTGAGTAAGGGCCTTTTAGGCACAATCGTCGATTTTATAATATTGGGGGATAGGGCAAAATGCAATAAAATATTTAAATAATTGCACAAATAAACACTGCTGTAGAGACAAAGATGCCGACGTGGCGGAAACTGGCGGCTGGCAACCAGCACTAGTCGAAATATTTGTTCGTCATTTCGATGACGCACGAAAGTCCGAATTCGGCGTACGGAAGGCGGTTTAGGAATGTCAATGTATAATGAATGAAAGTGCGAGTTTTTTTCATTAAAGCATTTTGCTATTTTCATATTTTTTGTAATATTGCCTAATCATAATTTATTAATAATAATTTATTGATTATTAACCGACTTTACAGTGGTATTAATCTTGTCAAATTTCAGTACAATATTAAAAAATCATTACACACAAATCTTACATATATTATTACACAGCATACTTTAAGGTTAGTTTTGTCTTCAGAAATTTAAATCTGCTAGGTCACTTTGTAGAAACTCATCAATTGAGTAGAATGATTTAGATTTCAGCCATGAAGCCATTACTCTTTTGAATTTTATTATATTTATGCATTTTGCTTCATTTGGTAATTTATTAAAAGTGTTAGCTTGGCTGATAGACAGCGCCACTATGAGATAGCTCAAAATGTTTGATCGTCATCTGACGTAATTAAAAGTATTTGCTTTGATAATAATGATGAAGTAAGGAACTAACACAGAAAACAACAATCAATATAATTATATCAATTTGAATGCTTGACAAAGATTGCTATGAAATTTCTTGATTTATTTTTTAGTTACATGATGAATTCTTTCCAAGTTAAAAACATCAATAAAGAAACTAGTCCTGAAGAAGACAATGATAATCAGTAATGCTGTGCCATTAAAAGTAATAAAAGTCCATTGTTGGAATTAACAATAAGATATTACAATATCAAACTTAACACTGAAAATAACTAGCATGTGAATTAATATCATTTGTTTGTACTCCATGATAACTATTTAATTAATTAAATTAAAACTGTGATAACTATATGATAGTAAAAAGTTGGTAATTTTTTTCTACATTGGAAATTTCAGTAGTATCAAACTTGGACACTGATAACTGTGAGGAGAAAACTGAGACATTATGTAATTATAAATGACAAATATACCATTTAGAATTTTTCCTTTTAAGAAAGCCTATTAGAAAGTTATGCATACCTCCATAATTTCGATTAACTAGCTGGTCTCGATCACATTCAGCTTCTGATATTTCATTGCTATCCTTGGAATCATTGAAGGAGGATGAATTATTAGGATCATGATTCCGTGGAGGTGGAGGAGGAGGCTCAGGACTTCCAGACACAGGAAGGTTCCGTGCTGAACCTAGTCAAATAAAAAAGTAATAATTGAACTAGATTTTAAAATAAACATTTAAAAGCCAACACCAACTGAAAAATACCTTATCATTGCAGGATTTACTGAAATTTGGGAATGATTGTTTTGGATTTAAGAAAAATATTTGGTTTGGTGCATGATATTTTTGAATAAATGAACAATACACTTGACAAAATTAGAAAATAGTAGCTGATTGCTAAATTTTATTCAAAGTGTCATTTACTGCAGCAAGACACTGAAATACAATGATTAAATTATAAAGAATATGAATGATGTTATATACATATACTCAGTGCTTTTTTGTGACAGTACGTACCGGTACGGCATACCTGCAACTTTTTTCAGAGCTATGCTGACCCATGACTAATTTTGGAACATTTTCATTTTTTTAATTGTTTAAAACTTAAAGTAATAAACGGCTTTTATAAATGTTAAATATTTTGATTTTTATTATCAACTTTGTTATTAAAAGTTCATCACAAATTCAATAGAGAAGTGGGAGAGGGTGCAAGAAGAGGTTGAGAGGGGTGGGAGTACCGGCACCTCTTTTTTTACAGGCACTCCCTGGGTTACGTAAGCCTCAACTTACATAAACCCACACTTACATAAGCAGCCCCATAAATTATGTATGAAAAAATTTCGTTATGCTTATGTTAGTGGGTGCGAACTAAATCTATATGTATGTGTGCGGAGAAAGAATGCAAGGTGTGGGTTGTAATGCAAAATCTCTGCTATGCTCCCCAGCCAATGTTGCCATTCTAGCAAATTTTTAGCTACATCTAGCGACCTTGAGTTCGAATTGCACATGAAATAAGGCCACAGCGACTACCTACTAATCTAGCGAATCGATGTAACAATCTACCTAATTCTAGCGACTGGCTATAATTGCCAAAATCTAAAACTATGTTCTAATAAAAATCTTATATTTAAAATTGTGTACTCATTTTATTAGTAGTTTTTTGAGTTAGAATGTCTAAATGAATTCCTATCAAACTGATACAAAGATACACAAGAGATGTCACTGAAAAAATAGTGAAAGTGTATTTCTGTTGAAATTCAATTTTTTTCATGGAAATAAAACTCTCTATTCTGCATATGAAGAAAGTAAAAATTAAGTCCCTTGAAATAACTATTGGTGAGTTAATACTGCATTCATTTTTTGGTAACAATTGTCATACTACGCTGAAATTTTGCTTTTTTAATTACAGGCACTCCCTGGGTTATGTAAGTAATACGTTCCGGCAACCATTACGTAAATCAAAATTTGTGTAAGTCAAAAATTATTATGGAAAGTACAGCAGAGGTGGGGAAACTATGTCCCATGGGCCAGATCCAGCCCCTGAAGGCATTTTATTCAGCATGTGAAGCTATTTCGAAAAAGCGATCTCTGAAAATTAAAGTATATACGTATAATTTACTGCATCAGTACGGTACAAGTAATCGGTTAAAATAGAGGTATGTAAATGCAGTGGCAACACTTATGTTAATTTGGACAAAAGCAAAACACACGTTAAGAGATCAAGCACCTGCATCAACGATCGGAAAAAGACGGAAGGGATTGGGAGAAAAACCACAGTACCACACAGACATGTAACAAAAATGTAATCTAATATTGTATTCATATGAGTGCAGTTTGTGCTAGTGGTTTACGTAAGCAGGTGGGAAATGCATACGTGTGCGAAGGAAGAATGCAAGGCATGGGTTGTAATGTAGCATTTTCAGTGTGTTCTACCGCTCATGCACATTTGCTTGATCTCATAGTGTGTTTCGCTTTTGCGCAAATTAATGTTAGTGTTGTCCTTACAATCATGGCTGATAAGTGTCGCAGTGAGAGTAAAAGTGCTAGTTTATATGCCTCTATTTTAACAGATTACTTGTACTGTAAGGATGCAGTAAATTATACTTTAGATACATTGCATCCATAGTCATTTTTGACTTAATGCAAATTTTGAGTTAGGGAATGGGTGCCAGAATGCATTTCCTACGTAACCCGGGGAGTGCCTGTACCGTTATGTATAGTTTGTCCATGACCGAAAGGATATTACAAAATACAGAGGTTTATGACATATGGAGGTTCACTATTTAGAGGTTTTATTGTAGTGCAGCTGAAACTCTCAAATTGGATTGCTTCTTCTGAAAACTTGCCATTTTAAAAATATAGCTACTGGTCTAAGACAACCCTCAATCTTCCAATTCTATCATGCCAGACAAACCACTTGTAACCTCAACCTTTTTAATGACAATATTAAGCTACAGTATCCTTCTATACAGTATCCTTCTATACAATATCCTTGTATAGTTAACTAGCTGAAACTCCCGGCTTCGCTCGGGAAAGTTTTCTTTTAACTAGCAAATGCTTTTTATTGCTCGGGGCAAACGTTCCCCATTCCTTAATTACGCAAGCGATGCTTGCATTAACATTTACTATTTTATGTATTATATTGTAAAGTTTTTACCATTAATATAATTACGCATTAATGTCTTACTTAATATTCACATGGATAGATGCACTGAAGCCTTTAAAGCAGCAATAAAATTATGTGGATTATGTCAATACTATTAGCCAAAACGTAAACAATAAACAACATCTTGGTTACCGAACAAATGTAAGTAGATGTATCGATTTATGCTGCGATAAATCTTTCAATGTTAATGGTAAAAGATAACAATGTTCTTACATTCCTTAAAAATCATTTGACTCACTTCAAAAGTATTCGTAGACTATATTTGGGCATTAATCCATTTGTACCCTTTATCTTGGAGTTAGCTATTCTTCCTCTATGGCGTGCCATGGCGGCATGGATATCTCTAACTTTGAAGAGGACAACAATTAAGAAATTGAGCATTGTTGCCGCCTGGAAAATGGTCATCTAAACCGATAAATTTTGCGCTTAAAGGAAAATTTTGAGCAATTTAGCATGTAAAACAACAAAATATGAACTGAATTAAAATATTCAGTCCTTCGTGTGTAAAATAAGCCATATCCCGTGATCGTAAGTTAATATTTAGGTATATTTATATCCACAACAGTGAAGAGCTGCATGGCATTTAGGGGTTTCTCCACACCATTTCCCATGCATTCTTATGGAAATAGTATTTTGTTGACCGCATGGGGTATAAGAGACTCCACGGTCTGCAAACCTAGACCAAGTTCTTCCTTTGGTCCATAGGATGGCCCATGAAACTTTTGAATTCGATAGCTTCAACGGTGTAAAAATGTATAAAGAACATACATACACACACACATACACTCTAAAATATTTATAAGATAAAGAAGAGTCATTAATAATAAATAAAGGATGATAAATATTCAAGCATGGTAAATGATGAATTAGTTTATTGTTTGTTTATTATTTGATATTTAGTATTTTCATATTCAGTATTGTTAAATTTGAATACAGTAAGTCCTCGACTTACTAACGAGTTGTGTTCCAAAAGTTTGTTTGTTAGTCTTTCGTTTGGAACCGTAGATAATATTTTATAAATGATGGTCAGGTTCCAAAGTCAGTAGAAGGAATGCTTACCTGACCCTAAATTAAACTGAAACATTGTACACTTTCAATGAATAATAATAGAAAAAATGCTATTTTATATTTTAGTTGTTTTTCATTACATTGTTGATTGTCAAACAAGCAAGTAACTCGGAACTTAGTGTAATGGATTCCTGTGTCAAACAACCTCCCCCCCCCCCCCCCTCCCTCCCCGGACGGTTGACGCATACTCCACCATCGCAAATAATTCCAGAGAGTAAAGACTGATGCATATGTGAGAGTTTTATACCGATTTGAATGATTTTCTAATTTTAAAAATATTTTCTTTTTTAATTTTCTCCATTTGAATAACATAGGGATGAGTGCAGCTTATTTTTCATTTGAATTTTAAAATACTTAGAAACGTGGCGAGACTTAAATGGTTCTATGAAGGAAAGAACAAAGTTTAATTTTATTGAAGATAGAATCCGAATCGAATTAGCGTAAAAATGCGTTTAGAATCAGAAAAATACGTGATTTTTATCAGTTTTATGACAATACCAATTATAAGCTACCATGAGAACTCCCACTGTCACCAAAGTTGAGAGTCCAATGCATTTATATGGGAAAAATGTTAATGTAATATCGTTTCTCAATATGTGTGCGATTTTGCTGTTTACATGACAACCAAATACTTGTTGATTTTAATTGAAATATTACAAATAAATAGTTTTTTATGACATTTTCTTGTGGCGTAGAGTTCTCCAAACCAAACTGTTTTTAAAACTACATAACTTAAATAAATAGACGTAGATTTTCCACACCTTTGAAAATATCATCACAAAACTTTGCATAGGTACATCATCAGGTCCACACTGGCCATATATGTCGCCCAGGTGCAAGCGGTTTATGCCGCCTCTTACGGACTTATAAAAGCACCCTGCCCAGATTTTTTTCGATTTTTAGATTAAAAGTTGCATTTAATTTAGGAAATAAGAGGTGTGTGGAATGACTGTAGTAGGATGTATGAAAAAGGATGCTTGGTGGAATGAAACAGTGAGTGAAGCAGTTAATGAGAAGAAGGAGGCATATAAGAGGATGATTGCTGCAAGGAATGATAATGAAAGAAGGATTCTGCATGATGATTACAGGAAGAAAAAGTAGGGTGCTAAGAATGCAGTTAAGGAAAGCAAAGAACGAGTACGTTTGAATGAGGCTGTAAAGATGCAGAATGATTTTGAAGGGAATAAGAAGTTATTCTGGAAGTGCATAAAAAGCGCGAGACAGGGCAGCAACAATGGAATGAATGGGATTGTAAATAAGGATGGAGAAACAGTGTGGAATGAACGTGAAGTGACAGAATGTTGGAAGGAGTATTTTGAAGACTTGTATGGAGGTAGTTCTGAAGAGTCTGGCATCCAAAGTGATACTGACTGTATGAATGTGTCCAGTAAAGACAGAGTTGACAAACGTGAGATTAAGGCATGTGTGAAAATGTTGAGGAATGGGAAGGCTGCAGGCGTGGATGGAGTTATGGGTGAAATGCTGAAATATGGATGTAGCTTACTTATGAGTTAGATGATCGACTTATTTAATTTGTGTGTTAACATTTCAGTTGTACCAGATGATTGGAAGAATGCCATCATTGTTCCTTTGTACATAGGGAAGGGTAGTAAAGTAGAATGTAAGAATTACAGATCTATTAGTTTATTGAGTATACCTGGGAAAGTGTTTGGTAAAGTACTTATTGAAAAGGTTAGAATGGCTACTATGAGTAAAATTTGGGGGCTACAGTGTGGTTTCATGCCAGGTAGGGGGTGTTCTGATCAGATTTTTGCTCTCCAACAAGTAATCGAGAAGTGTATGAATGTGAGAAAGAAAGTGTATTGTGCATTTGTGGATTTGGAGAAGGCCTATGACAGAGTCAACAGAAATGACCTGTGGAATGTTCTGGCTGAGTATGGAGTGAATGACTGTTTAGTGAATGCAGTGAGAGCGAGAGCAGTCTACTCAGGAAGTAAGGCTCGCGTAAGGATAAATGGTGTGCTGAGTGACTGGTTTAAGATTGAAAGTGGTGTTCAGCGAGGGTGTGTGATGTCTCCTTGGTTGTTTAATGTGTTTATGGATAAATGTGTGAGGGAAGCCTGTGCAAATACAAATGGTCTGGGGATTGGGGAAGTGAATGTGCGGGTGCTGTTGTATGCTGATGATGCTGTGTTGATATCTGAAATGCAAAGAATGTTAGATAGTATGGCTGAAGTTACAGAGAGAATGGATCTGAAGATCAATGTGTCAAAAACAAAGGTTATTGTGTTTGATATAATGACTGAAGGCTGCGCATAAATGGTGAAGTTGTTGAACAGGTGGATGAGTTTGTGTACTTGGGAAGAATGTTTTCTAAGAATGGATGGAGAGATAGAAAGGCATGTGAATGCAGGTAGAAAAGTGGTGGGTGGCATGTGGTCAGTACTGCATCGTGAAGAAGTGTCTAAGGAAGCAAAAATGGCTGTATACAGAAGTGTGCTTGTACCCACCTTGTTGTATGGTAGCGAAACGTGGGTGTGTCAGGAGAAACACATGAGTAAGGTGAATGCAGTTGGGATGGTTTATATGAGGAGCATGTGTGGGAAAACCAGGAGAGACACAGTCAGGAATACTTGGGTGATGAATGAATGTGGAATGAAAGAAACTTTAAGAGGTCAGTATGAAAGGGGTGTGCTGTGATGGTTTGGGCATGTGGAGAGAATGGATGAGAACCGGGTGACTAAATTGATATATGATGGTAGAGTATGCGGATCAAAAGGGAGAGGAAGACCAAGAAAAAGCTGGCTGAATGTGGTGGAGGAGACTCTCAAGAAAAGAGAGATCAGAAGTTTAAGGAATGGAAGACGATGTATGAAATAATGCATGAATGTGTTTCAAGCGAAAGAAGTATGTAAGGATAGAAAGGTGTGGAGAAGGTTCACAGACATTTTGTCCAAAGACATTTAGTCCAAGGACATTTCGTCCAATGGATATTTCGTCCCGGGACAACTTGTCCAATGGTTATTTCGTCCAAAAACAATTCATCCAATGGATATTTCGTCCAATATTTATTTTGTCCGACATTTCGTGCAATGGATATTTCGTCCAAAGACAATTCGTCCAATGGATATTTCGTCCAAAGACATTTCATCCAGAGGAATTGAGGGGGGGGGGGGAGAAAGGGAAGGGAGGACAAGTAAACTTTATCAGATATAGGCGATATGGGTATCTATCGACTTGGAAGTAAACATAGATTTAATAAAATCGTAATTTAAACCGGAAAACACATTCATAGAGGGAAAATATACTGAATATCCTAAGACCTGGGGAACAATCATAAACTCTTCTGTACGACAGATAGATACACCTCTTTATTCAGGCGAAATTTAGACCATAAGTTCCATTCTTACATTTAACCCTTCGTCAATATAGATAGTTTCAGTTGAAGTTAAGGGGTGGAAGGGAGAGAAAAAAGAGCCTTCACCCCAGCCTCTACCATCACTGCTGCCAATTCGCTTGACAGCTCGTTCGGGACTCGTAGTTCACCGACATTCTAGTAGAGCGGTAGTTTGCCTTGCAGTTTTCTTGACCAGGACTATACATTATATCCAAGTTTTCCTTTTAATTTTACAACTACTTTAGTTACGTCCTTTTTTAAATTTTAATATATTCTTTAAAATTTTCTTAGATAAATAAAACATTTTAACAAGGTACATTCAATTTGATTAACGAATAAAAGTTTATATTTAAATTATGTAAATCAATTAAGTGATAATGATGAAAAAGGACCATAAAAATATTTTAATTTAATAATATTCATTAAATTATTTATATATCCATCTTCGTGGCCATCATGGGCATACAGTAATACATAATAAAGAAATGTGAGTTGCGAATGAATTCCGAGTCGATAGATACCCATATCGCCTATATCTGATAAAGTTTACTTGTCCCCCCTCCCCGTCCTCCCCCCTCCCTATTCCTCTGAACGAAATGTAGTTGAACGAAATAAATAGTGGATGAATTTTTTTTGGACAAAATATCCATTGGACGAATTGTCTTGGGACAAAATATCTATTGGATGAATTCTCTTTGGATGAAATATCCATTGGACAATATGTCCTTGGACAAAATGTCTTAGGGCGAAATGTCTTAGGACAAAATGTCTTTGGACGAAATGTCCTGGAACAGTGGAGAAATATTGTGAATGGTAGAGGCATTTAGCTTGCTTACCCCGTAAGGGAACAGCGTAATTGGTATGTATGTATGTAAATAAATTGTGCAAAACACACTGCGCAAACTTTCCCGTATACAAATCGTCTCGATATATTACGTAAAAGTACTTTATTTTAGAAGGCGGTCTATCACATAAGTTTACAAACACAGCGGATGTTAAAGGATGTTTGTAAAACACAACATTAAGAGAGATTCTTGCCTCCGCCCATGAATTGCTGCCCCCAAGTCCTCGTTTACATGTTCCTGTTTTGTTGCCTGAAAATAGTCGCCTGTCCTTCTGCGCATGCGCACAAGCAAATTCTCTCAAAGAAAGGCGTCAGGCATGGAACGGGTGCAACTTCTGATTCCAAACCTGCCCAAAACACGTCGATTGGCTGAGGGCTGCCATGTGACACAGGTGATGTGCAGCAGCAGTTAAAATGGCAGCTTTTCTTTCTGAATCCATGTTACTATGTATGTATGCTACTGCAGGCAGACTAGTCATCCAGGCGCCTGTTTTCAGGCACGAAAACGGGAACGTGTAAACGGGGACTAATATGTTGCCGCCTGGGTGCAATGCACCCATAGGCCGGCATGGCCCTGTATATAATTTTACCCTGCGGATAACATAGGCTATATTATATATATTATATTATTCCCATAAGTTTACAAGTAATTTTCGATTTTTCACGGTGCAAAATTTTTTTCCTTCATCTGAATAAGTAAATTTTAATTAATTAATTAATTTGATGGTTAAAACTATGTATTATCTTATTCTTGCGATATTTACATGTTACACGGTCGAAGTTTTAGATTCACTAAATCTATTGAAATTCAACGGGCACTTCTGCTAGTTTATCATAAAACTAATATAAAAGACAGTGTCACCTTGTCCCTTTGTCATGTAATGCTTTTTGGAGCTTAATATCTTGCATACGACTGAATTGAATTTGATGAAATTTTCAGGATAGCATTATGATATAATAAATAAACGTTTTAATGTATTGAACTCGAGATCAAAGACCTGGGTTCAACTTCAGGGGATAATTTTCATTTCCAATAAGTTAACACATAAAATCGGCTTTACAACGTGCAGGCTTTAATTATTTTTTAGATTAAAATTAGAAAGAAATGACTTACAATCTTCAGATAGGAATCATTTTGAAGATAACATTATAAAGTTTCTTATTCTGTTCATCTTTTCCCGCCTACAGTTTGAAATCACTCAATTTAAATGTTTAATTCACACAGTTTGAGGAAATCTTGTCCACCTATACCATTGCTAGACCTCGATATCATATCGTTATTTCAATCCTTATGGATATAAACATGCTTTGAATGCTTTTGATACAAGATAGAGGGAGAATGAGTGGGGGAGAGGGAGGGGGAAACAATTTTCAAGACAGTTGTTTTTTTGTTAATATGATCTCCCTAAATAGTGTGAATGATCGTATCTGTCCTCCCATCATTTTTGATGGGCATTACACTAGTAGATTAATATTTATAAATGTCAAATTTCGATTATGGTGGTTATCAAAAATGCTAATCATAGGTGATCATTGATTCAACAGGATTGAGAATGAGTTTAAAAGAAAGAAGAGGGAAAATTGCTAATTTCTTACCAACACTCCTCCGACTGACAGATCCTCGGCTTCCATAATGATCATAAGGAGCCCCATATTGACCATACTGGCTGCTACCACCTCCGTACTGATCTTCTTCTGGTTCACAATTTGCAGGATCATCATATTCAGGTGAGAATGCAGAGCTTGGACCATTATGTGGAACTCTGGAGTAACGGCCATTTCCTGCTCTTGGCTTTAAAGAAAAATGATGCAATGGAGTTAGGGAATAGTAGATATCAAATGCTTTATGTACTGTTTTTTTCATTCATTAAATACTAACATGTTTTACAAAATTCTATTTTTTATTAAGTGTAATTTTTATGCATACTTAAGAGAAAATCAAGTCTTTTAATTGCCTGTTCATCTGTCACTGCACACATAAATAAGGTCGTTTTTTGCAGTACAGATTTATATGAAATGATTTTCTCAAATGTTCACATGATGAAAGCATAATAATAATGAGTTTAGGTCTGATTTTGGCCATTCATACAAACTAGCAGCAAGCCTCCATCTTCCCATTGGTTTATCATGAGAAGGTGAAGCCTGTACATCACCTGATGAATCATAATCATCTTTATTAATCCATAAGACCATTACAAGTATAGGATTCAAAAAATAAGACAAAGTACAAAATTGCAAAATTTAAGTACAGGCGACTCCCGAGTTTCGAACGTTTGAGATTCCATTAATTCGATATTTTGACCCAGCCAATCAAATTGGGAACTACTTTATGCGGAATAATTTTCGCGGAGTAATTGGTTCCAACCAACCACACGAGGTTTAGTTTTGGTGTAGACGTAGTTATATCTGCTCTAATTGTTTGAATTTGTGTTGATTTCACTCTTTTTTCTGTTAATCTTTTATTTAAATTTATTTATTTTATTGATATATTTATAAATTTATCACTTGACATGGCATCTAAAAGGAAATGTAATAGTGATAATGAAAGTGAATCAAATAAAAGAGTGCATAAGACTCAGAGTTATGAATTGAAATTAGAAATTTTAAAGCATGTTGAGAAAGGTGAAAGCCATACTGAAATCGCATGATCGTTGGGAATGTGTCATTCAACTATTAGTACTTATGTGAAACAGAAGGAGAAAATTCTAGAATGTGATAAATTCAGGTAATTTGATAACAACAATAAACAGTTCCCCACCCAATAGCTCCCCTTCTTCCAACTTCTCAATTAATAAACCAAGTCCAGTAAGCATAGTTGAAAAAGATTTAAGGTATGAAAATATTTTTAATTTTATTGTTTCTTTATTCTTAAGTTATTTTGTGCTATTTTAATAACTTTTATATTAATTTTGCTGCGATAAATAGTTGTATGTATATATAGATGTATGCAGGTATGTTATCCAGCTCGCGCAATCCGGACCAGGCTGTCTGCACAGCATATTGCATACATTTATCTTTGAAGTTCGAAACAAAAATTTATTTTTTCCTTTGTAGTGCAAAAAAAAAAGTTATACATTTAAAATATTTATTATATAATTTATTCATAATTTAATATTGTTGTATTAACATATTAGTAATGCTATTTTATCTTTATAGAACGAGAGGGGAGACTTTTTCCCGAGATGCGGGAACGTATCCCCCGATTACAACATGCAAGTATATGGAAAAACGGCATTCGACATTCGACTATTCGAGATTCGAACACGTTTTCAGGAATGCATCCCCGACGAAACTCGGGAGTCGCCTGTATTATACTATATCATATTCAATAAAACAAAATTTCATTGACATCATAGAAACATTTTTCAATTAACTATCTTTTAACCTCAATTTTGAATCCATTTATATTATTAATATCTTTAGTGGACAATGGCTTTTATTGAATAAATCTTTCGCTAGAGCTGTAAATTTTTTCCAAGCATTTACTTCACTTACAAATAGTACTGGCCGAAAGTTTTTATGTTCAAGAGATATAAGTACCACAACACTGTAATATTTCTTATTTTCAAATGTCAACTACAGCTGTGATTTTCCATTAACTATAATTCATCATAGATAAAGTTTTAAGCTTTTGATGTGTATGACCATGACTGTATGGTTAAGTGTCACAGTGAGTATTAGAGAGTGTGTTTGAGAATTCTCGTCTCGAAAATTCTCGAGAAATTCCTATTTTTCAAATTCTCATTTCTCGAGAATTTTTTTTCTAATATTCGAGAATTTCTTGAGATTTCGAGATTCTCTGCAAGACATAGGAATGAACCATCCATTAGTAATGCACTGATAATTGTATTTTAATCTTGACCTTTCTAAGTCATATTACCTTTGTTTGTTATTGAGTTTCAATTAAACATCATCTAAAGACAAAATATGGTATTCATTTCGAAATTATTTCTGTTGTAATGCTAAAGAAAATTATTATCGAAAATAGTAAGTAGCTCACTTTCGTATGAGAAATATTAATTAAAATTAATTTTTTAAAATTCAGAATTATTATCTTCCACTGCCACTTTTTAAGAAAAAAATATTTTATGAAAATTTTTACGAGCAATTGCTTTCGCACTCGAGATTTCTCGAGAATTCTCAAGACTGAAAATAAATTCTCGAATTCTCGAGAAAAAAAATATTGGGAAAAAAGAGAAATCTCGAATCTCGAGAATGAAAAAAAGTCGACAAATCACAATCTCTAGCGAGTATGACCATACCAGTATGTCTTCAAATTTCCATAATTATTCTGCACATGTTTCTCAGATGAGATTCTGTTCTACATAATAAATAATGTTAATAAAAACAAAAAAAATGGGTTTAAAATTATATTAAAATGACACACCATTGACTGAGATCCACTACGGCTATGGGCATGAGAAGCATTTCCATTTCCTCCACCTAGACCACCAGCTGTTCCAGTTCCAATGCTGCCACTTCCTCCTCCATGACCATTCTGGTGAGGGAAAGTTTGGAACTGCATGGCCTTAGATGGGTCCATTTCCTCTCGGAATCCAAGCAGGTGGAATGTGGCATAAGGGCATATTTCATCCTCCATGCCTATTGAAGACACAAAAACAACAAAAAGCAAACACCTAGCTCCATGTATAAGCACATCTAAGAATGATTCAATATAAATTTTAAAATAAAATACCGTATATACCCATGTATAAAATTCACCCATGTATAACACGCAAGGAGGTTTTTGGCACCATATTCTGTGGTTTTTTTGTACCCGCGCATAGCACGCATGTCTGTTTAGAATTCGATTTCTGACACATGCTTATCATTCAACGGCAAAATTATTCGTTATATAGGTGACTCCTGAGATTCGACCAACTCGAGAATTCAACCGGTCGTAGCGACCCAGCTGGTCAAATTAGAAACTAGTTTACGCGAAGTAATTTTTGGCCCTCCTGACCACGAGAGATTTAGTTTCAGTCTAGACATTGTTATTTCTGCTCTAATTGTTTGAATTTGCACTGATTTGACATTCGACTGTTCGAGATTTGACCACGTTTTCAGGAACTCATCCTTGTCGAATCTCGGGAGTCACCTGTATTGTTAATATCATTGAGATAGTAAATTAAAGAAAATATACGTACTTAAGTTCATACTAATAACAAGTAAGACAGCACTTCACTGAAGTCGGTAATAAAAATCTGCCATTTAAAAAAAGAGCTGTTACATAGTTTAGCAGTTTCCCAGTGTGAAGGCGACAGTTTTAAATAACAGTCGAAACAATACATAGTTGCAGTTCAACTGCACTTTGGACCCATCGGTGGAGTTACTGGCTCTGCTATTTGATATAGCCAACTCTGTTATTTGCGCGCTAGTCACCAATGTAAATGTAATCGCGAGCTATGCAAATAAAAACTTTTTTAGAAATCTTTAGAGCAAATGAACGTAAATATTTTTTTATATTTTTCCTTCTGTATGCTCTCTTCTACCACTAGTCCAAAGGAAGCCTTTGAGCTAAATGGGGCCCACTGCTATTCATCAACACAATTGCTTTGTCTCAGTCATTAATCTATGATATGATGCTATTTTTGCTGCAGATAACAGTTCTTTTGCTTGTGACTTGTCATATCTTATTACATAAGTTATACTCACATATATGTTTACCTAGCAGAATATTAAGGATCATTTTTATATTATCTGTCCAATGATTCACAAACGTAACCCTACTTTAAAACATTGTTCTTATGGGAAAATGTGCTTTAATTTATGATGCTTTGATTTATGACGAGATTTTCAGGATACCAATTGTGTCGTAAGTGCAAGGACTGACTGTATATCAAAATTATTTGACAGGTAGTAATCATGGCAAAAATTCACTTCTCAAAATAATTATGAGGAAGGATAGAATAACAAATTATAATGAATTGGTTAGTTAAATCATTAATTTTAGTAACATTTAACAACTGGAATGTCAATTAACATAATTGTTGTGATATGGCAAACTGAATAAATATTGTACCATGTCTTTATACTAACAAAATTATTTTTAAAGGCTCTATTAATGACTTAATAAATAAAAATAGTCCTTAAAAGTATCATGACAGTGAAATTGTATAAACAGTGAAAAAAACTGCATGCACTTATTGCTATAAACACTCATGAACAAAGTAAATCAAAGAGATGACTAACTAAAACTTACCTTGTGACTGCTGATATATTTCCAGAGAAATGAATTTTGACCAACGTTAAACATATACTCCTTAATTATCACAAAAAGCAACATAATTAACAGGTTGCTTAAGAATCGATCTTAATTTGATAAAAGAAGCAAATCATACACCAAGAGAGTTAAAAGATCCTACCAACGGGAGTAAAAACTGACAATGCTAATTCAGAGTATGGATTAAAAATATTTTTCTGAAAACAACTAGCTGCCTATTCCATTACCAAGTCACAGTTTAAAGTTGTCAAAATTATTTAATAAGTTCTTTAAAAAAACTTCTGGTAAAAAAATTGAAATAATAACAATACAGTAAAACTTCTCCAAATGCAGGGGTTATGTTCTATAAGGACACAATGGAGCAGAAATCTGTGTTAGGGGAATCATTAAACCTATGAGGTAAATGGGATTAGGTTCCAAGATAAAAAAATATTTTCTAAAAATAATGTTTGCCAAATAAAGTAATTTTGTTTATAATTCCTTGCAAATATTGTATATGGTATGTAAATTGATGCTTTAAAATGCACAGCACTATGATGTTTACTTAGTTAACTAGTTACATATTGCAATATTAGTATGATATCTAAGATGTCACATATTACTATTCATTAGTATTTATTGCAATGTACAATATAAATTACCTGCATTTTTATTTAAGTTAATAAAATAGATTTATTAATAGAAAAATCTCAAGTGTTTTTATACAGTGCACCAATCTATTTATTGCATGCACAGATACATGGTATAAAACCATTTGAAATTATTCTATATGTAAAACTATATTTTTAATGAAATTATTTATACTAGTAGTTTTACCCAGTGTAGCATACGCCGATCTATTGGATCTTAAAGGTTCTTAATTAAACATTCAGGCATTTATTTATTTTTTGAACATATTTTTTAATCAAAGATTTCTCTAAAGACACAATTGTCAATTTCTGGGTTCTTTCCTGATATTACAGTAAGTGTATCAAATGATCTGATTGTTGATAGAGCAACATATAATTGTCCACGTCTAAAAACAGGCTTAGGTAGGTAAAGGCATTTTATCAAATGTTTGGCCTTGTGACTTATTGATTGTCATTGAAAAAGCCAATCGTATGGGGAATTGTTTTCATTTGAAACTGAATGGTAAATCGTACTCTTTCCAGGCGTTGCCAAGGCAACAATCATTGTTGCCTCAGATTCAGTTATACCTTCAAATAGGTGAAAGAATAGCGTTATTCGCTTTGCACTTTTGTTTAGCATAAGCATCAAAATTAATGAAGCATAGCAACGTAAATATTTATGGATAATTATTTTGTTGACTGCGTATAGGAAGCGTTTCCAGCTGTGTCAATAACATATGTACAACAAACAAGCTCCCAGTGTATTGAGTTTTATTTTAAATTGTGCAATTAATTTGTTTTTTGTTCTGTTTCATCATTTGAATGCTGGAATCTTACGTTTTTGTAAGTAGAACCATCATATTACACATCTGTAATCCTTATTAACACAAATAGGCTCACGCATCAATTAAAAATTAGATAAGAATAGGGACGTCCGTTACTTTGTAAACACATTATATGGTTATCTTCTCTTCATTGATAATCTAAATAAACGGTTGCATTGACGTCGCCTTTATAGTAGGTCCTGTAAGAAGTTAAAAGCAGTCGTTGATAGACACTTGAAGTAAAGCAATTGTTTGTGAGTTCGTCTATAAGGGTGCAACGATAATCATTGGAACTAAGGTAAGGTAGAGCTATTAGCCCAGCTACAGCTGCCAGAGAAAAAAAGAGAAGCCAGAGATCAAAGGAAGAGTATTGTAGGAAAGAGAGAGAAAGAGATGCAGAAGCTCATAGGATTGCCCGTGTAGATGAGGAGCGGAGAGTACAAGAAAGACAAAGAAATAGGGAAACACGTCAAATGAATAGGTAACAAAGAAGATCTAACCTAGGGCTGAACTATTTAGATTACTTGCATTTCATTTATTTCATTAATTATTCAATCAAAATTATTTCACTAAACTTTCAGTTTATTTAAATCGCGTTGAGAATCGGAGATCTGGGGCTGCCCTACTAGTTACCTATTAGTTAACATGTAATGCTGACACATACGAAAATAAAGCAACAAAACTTTGAAGGAAAATTAATAACAAACTATGTACATACATGTTTTTAAACCTGACGTCCACATACTGTTCCGTGTTAAGCATCTTACCGCATAATTAATTTGTCCATGTTAAATCATTATCTATTAGTTCTAAAATTCATAATATATATCCAAATGACAAAAAAAAATATTCTTTAACAATGGAAGTAAATAACAATACACTATTTTAAATTGTATTCCAATGAAATGCACATAAGCAAACGCACATTTAGCAAAAATCTTATATATTGAGTTGTTTATTATATTGTACATAGCAACCAAGATTTTTGTTGTTAAGGGCAGAAACATACCCAGGCCTTTTAATATATAGATTTATTCAAGCAATTTATTTTTACATAATTTTTAATGTAATAGTTTAAGAACACTTTGTGATTTCTTTATTTAGTTTGGACCAGAATTTCCACTGTCTCAATTAGAATCTGTTACACTAATGTTGTTTTGCAAATAAAATTTACCCACTGCTCCTACTGGATGCAAATTGAAATCAATCACTATAAGTTCCTATTGATAATCAAGGATGGTACTAGAGGCTAGAGAAAAGCATTGTAGAAAAACAAATATTATCCGAACTTTTCTAGATAGAGTGGCAATTTCACACATACAGACCAGCAACAATTAAATGAAATATAATAGAGAAAACTGCTAAAATCCAGTTGAAATCTACAATTTTGGTCATTCTTATTTTCAATTATTCCATTCAATGTTGAACCACGTACAAGCGAATCATGTCATCTTGTTTAGATAAGTTCGCCTCATGTTAGGTTACCGGGTAAAAGTGAATCTGTGATGCAGGAAGCTGCATTAGAGGAAGTTTTACTGTATTTTCAAACTGGTGATAGTAGCTTGATAAACCTGACTATTTGCTAAATATACCACTGAGGCGATATTTCAGCAAAACAAAACCACTTACCTCTACGATGAATTGTCTCGTCCGAACCATGGGGGCGAGGAGGCAGAGGTAATCTGCCCCTCCCTCCAGGTGGGTGCAGCGTAAGCTCCTCATACATATGGCGCCGAGGGTCCCACGTAGCATGGGGGTGTGCACCACTCCGGAATGAGCCCCCTGCCAATGACCAGCAGGCAGCATAATGGAAGGCAGCGTGAGAGCGTGCAGGCCAAGCCAAGGATTGGGGAAGAGCGAGGAGTAAGAGTGGGGTAGCAGGAGTTTAAAAGAGGGTGAGTCATCATGATGGTGAATGAGTGTTCTTCAATGAGTGTGAATATTTTAAAATATGTAGATGTATGTCAGAATGGAAGTGATATAGCCAATCAACTGAATATATAAAAAAAATTCTAAAATTAAAATGTATTTTTAAAAAGATTTATGGAACAATTCAAAGAATATTTGGTATTTAGGGAGTAAGTGGCTCACACTGCCTAGTTCAACGCTAGTCACTAGATGGCTCTTCTTATGCATGCCGTTGTCCTTCCCAAGGACTTCCTATTTTGGTCATTACATGGCACTGTGTGCATTACTCGCTCTGTCTGCAATGTTTCTGCGTTCTCATTCCAGGCTGAATCCCGAGTCCAGAGAGCACCACAACCCAACCATTTCATTGAAACCTTGACATGTAACATTAGCGCAGTAACAATTATGTTTTGCATGAAAGTTATTATGGGTGCTTGGAATGGAACCTAACTCTGAATCCTAGTTTGCAAACTAAATAGTCTTGCAAGCTAAATAGGTCTGCAAGCTTTGTTAGAAGAATTATGTTTTGCGTGAAAGTTATTACGGGTGCTTGAAATGGAACCTAATCCTGAGACTTGGTTTGCAAACTAAATAGGCTCCATTTGCAGCATCACAGTCAGAGGAGGGTTATATTGCACTTTAGCCGCCAATTTTACTTCGCACATTACAAAAGAGTAGTGAAAAACCCAGTGTCACATGCACTTGGGAAAATCCCATTTAGCCAGGAATGAGAATGCAGAAAAATTGCAGTCGGAATAAGTAATGCACACAGTGCCATGTTATGGCCAATGTAGGAATTTCTTGGGAGGCACAACAGCATGCATAAGAAGTACCATCTTGCTGCTAAATGTAGAACTAGGTAGTGCGAGCCACTTACTACCTAAATACCAGATATTCGTATGAAAATGTTTCCAATGAAAAATTCAGGAGCTCTGACAATAAATGCTCCTCTAAGGAAGTGCGATACATCATTGCTCTCTCCAGTAACTAAGCCAGAATAGTGACATAATAGGAAAAGTGCTTTAGACCTTCAAACTATTCTCTTCAACTTTATTCATTAAAAGCAAATGTTGCCACTCCTTGTGAGTTTTATTTGTCTAAGAATTTTCATAAATTTGTCGAAACACAAAACGAAAAATATACCCTTCA
Organism: Uropetala carovei; assembly: GCA_036926305.1. NCBI lineage: Eukaryota > Metazoa > Arthropoda > Insecta > Odonata > Petaluridae > Uropetala > Uropetala carovei. The sequence continues at coordinate 1,553,944 of JAXCHB010000140.1, forward strand.
TACTTGTTGTTATCCAGAACATAAAGTTCTTAAAAATTATAATGGCCTGTAATATCCTTCCTTTTGAATAAATTATCCATAATGTCATGTATCTTAGAATCCAACATTTGCTACACATGATATTTCCAATTACAGTGGTTAAATTTTAAAAAATAAATGACATTTCTGGTAAGTTTTTGTGATACAAAATTTTAAGAAATCTCTATAAAATAGAAGAGACTTTCTATGATTTAGATATTTAATAAATGTTATGGGAGATTTTTGCTCCAGAGCAGCTGCAAATTTAACTGCCGCTGTGGGAAACAATGATGAAAAGAATTTGAGTTCAAACATAGAGCTACTTTAATAAGTGTGCAGAATTGTATGCTTTGTGATATGAATGAAAACTAATATATCTTTTAGTTTTTCATTTAAAAATGTTTGCTAATTTGATATTCCCATGAATATAATAAATATTGAAACTTGTTAATTTTTCACCACTGTTTATTTGTGTATGCCTATATGCAGCAATTATGCTGTCATCAAAACTCGGTGAATAATCAGTGATAGTTTTTCAATAATGGGCACAACTATTACAGACAATTATTATTTTTTTTAAATGTTAAGTTAGCAAAATAAGCCTTTTGTAAATTGCAGTAACTATTTTTTAAGCTATTTTATAGATATCATAACATGGTAAGAAAAATCAATAGAGATTTAAAACTGTATAATTTAAAAATATTCATACCTAAGTATATAAATCTGAAAGGAAGATGACATGGTGCCATTTCTAAGAGTGCCTTTTCAAATTTCTTTAAAAGGTTGTTTGTGATGGAAACTGTTGCTGCTGTGATTGAAGGACATTATAACAGGTAAAAAGGATGGGAAGCGTAATCAAGGGAACCACTCATAGTTAAAAAAGCAGTTCATGGGTCATGAATATGGAATGTCCACATTCATTTGGGTATAGCAAATTAAATCAACATGAATAAAGTGTCGTTTAGCAATTACAGCTAAAATGAAACATTTAATAATCAACAATAAGAATAAAAAGAAAAATTAGCCAAGCAGAAATATTTAATTCACACTGCTACGGCTATACACGAGCTATCCATCAAAGGGTATGCGGTATCATATCCTTGACTTAGGAAATGGAAGGCAACTGATGCCACCTAAAAGACAGGCATCAATTTTTGCCTCCATTCACCCACCAAGGTATCAGGCAACCATGCTTTAAAATGACAATAATAAAGTTGATTCTAATGTTGTAAAAAGGTAATCAGGATTCTCAGCACTTGTACAGCACATTCTTCATGGCCAAGACAAAAACTGGAAATATTGAGACAAAGAGAAAGGAAACGTTTCCTCTTACTTATCACTGTACCTCTCTTGATTCTGTCACATGTATTGTAATTTGAGCCGGGCACTGGAGGCAGTTTACGGTTGGGGGGAGCAATGTATCCTAACTCGTCACGCAGGTCTGGCCTTCTTTTATCCATTGTGGAATTTCCTCCAGCTGACTGGTTGTAAACAACATCATCTGAAAATAGATATAACAGATAATTAACATTAATTTTCTTACATATATCTGAATTAAGAAAGGCATAAAAAACAAGCAAGCAAGCAAATTATATCCTTTTCAGAAATGAAATAATTTTGTGAAACAAGAAAAACTAAGGGATAAACATGAATAATATACACTTAATTACGGAATTGAGTAAATTATACTATGCAAATAATAATTCATTTAACAATTTATTCATCATACTGTATCTAGCTTACTTTGTAAATGACTGTTCAATCAATTATATAGGCATAAATCTTATACACCAAAAACTTTGGACTAACTGCCACCCAAATATGAAAAGCATGACAAATCCAGGAATTCCAGATTAAAGAACCAATTTCCATTTAATGGAAATGGGCAATACTCTCACAAAATCAGACAATAAATGTTCTTATTAAGAGGAATAACTTAAAATTTTAAGTAATAATACATAAATGGCAACTATTAGAATTCATATGGTTTGGTAGGAGATATAAAAATAGAATGGTTGGAATACATCTCTAAAACTACAAACAAAAAATCATTATCTATTTTTAAAATTTTAGACCATCATTGTGTATTATTTCCACAACTCAGAATGACTGATGAACATTAACGTGAACATAATATGGTTGGCATTCCTTCCATAAGAAAAATAAGCTCAAGTTTGTTATGAATCAAAATTTAAAACAAAACAAGTGATAATTAAATAGGAAAGGATACTAAGATTAAAAGAAAAAATTAGTTTCCAATTAATAAGACAACATTCTTAATCATAATTTTTTATATTAATCCCTCACATTGGCAGTCTGCACATGTGTAGGGGCCTTTCCAAATGTGCTAACAGCGATTGTATGTACACGTATCAACTTTTACTTTCCTTTACTTAAAGATAAATTTTAGGGCCATCTATGTACAGTATAGAACATTTTATCCAGCAAGCTTGGGATATAAGGATAGTCATTTATCTGGAGTATACTCATAAACAATGCTCTGAAAGAGCTACAACTCACCGGAACGGTGTTCTGGTCCGTCGCATGAGTCGATAACATTGTTCCGTCTCATCAAACATTTAGTAATACTGTATTGTTAACTTCATTTAATAAAAATAATATAAAAAATTTTCTTTACTTCTCTTCATCATGGTACATAAGGAATAAATCAAAATTTAACTCGATTGTAAATGTTCTATCAGTTATTTCCCATCCACTGCTTTCAGTTCCACTACCAGAACGTGCATTCCATTTCGTAATATTTTCCATTTCAAGCACTATTATAATACCGTATCTGCCCAAATACAAGCCGATGTTTTTTGTCAAAATCTATCATGAAAAAATCACCCCTCGGCTTAAATGCGAGTCCGAGGAAATTTTGGGTTATGGTTAAATCTCGAAGTCTCTCATTGCCTTCGCATTTAAATGATAGTACTATATTTTTCGTAAAGTAAATATTTGACCTACAATGAATATATATTTAAAAAATCCTGTCGAGATCGCTTGCGTAAACTGACGATTAAGCAAAATGCGTTGACGGCTTTGAACGCTCAACTGTTTGAATTTCGGTAAAACTTTACATGTAACGTGTATACACCAGCCCCTCAACATTCGCGAGGGATATGTTGCCAATAACCTTGCGAATGTTGAAATTCGCGAATAAGAATTTTGCTCTGATTATACTAACTTAATATTTAACATTCACACTGCTTTGTGCTCAACACTAAACCTAAAATTAAAGTTCGTAGGCTAAAAATAAACTTACGAAAAAACTAGAAAAGTTAAAACAAAATGAAAACGTAGTAATACGTATTATATAGTATATATTCTTTGATCTCTTTATACTTGATTCACTTTTAACAGATGATTTTCTTTTTGAAAACATGGTTAAGTAAAAATCGTAATTATTAAATTAAAAATTACAGTAATACCGTATTTACTCGTGTAAGCCGCGCCCCCGTGTAACCCGTGCACCCCGGCTTTTGGGACTGCTATAGGGGAAAAAATTTATTTGGGCAGAAAAAGGGTTTTTTAAATCACCTATTCCTATTTCTCAAAAATGCTACGCTCAAGTTAAGCATCTTCACACTCCTACGCGATGAATTTATTGGGTGATCTCTTTATATCGGTACTAGCAGAAATCTCCTCGATAGTCCTCTTTTGTTAAACAACTGTTTTGTCGTCATATTGGTCACGTTCGGTAGAAATCGCTCTGGGAGCGATCACCGATCATTCTGCTGTACGTAATTTTCCACTGATCGCTACCGTAGCGGTCGTCATTTTTTTGGAGAACTAAAATTATGATCGGTGATCATTCAATGATCACCACGGCGGCCATGACTTTCATAGACGTATCAGTGAATAAAGGATGCATGCCGTATCTGAACATGGTAGGCGTCGTCTGCCGTGAGCACAAAACCCCCACCAACCCAAACTGGTCGCGCATGCGCCGTGGCCTCCGTGATGACTTCGTCGAGTTTGGGGAGCACCTGTTAATAAACTTAAAACTCACTTAAAATTTTTATACAATGAATGAAAATGACTAAATACGCCGCAATTTGGAAATAGAATAATAGATGCGGCATGGGTGCTAGCTTAACGTATATTTGTTTACCGACACGACATTTTAGGAAAAAAGGTGCGCGGCAAATAAAAGAATTCGTGTAAGACGCGCATCCCCTTTTTTCACCGACGTTTTGGGAAAAAAGGTGCGCGGCTTACACGAGTAAATACGGTAAGTAAATCAAAGCGCAAAAGCTGATGAAAAGTATGTAAGAGCAACACAGTCTGAGCGAAATGCAGGCAAGAATGAAAATGCCCGGGAGGTGGGGAATGGTGGCGGCGTAGCGTTCGACTCCGTGGCGCAGTTTTGTGACTTTGTATGTACATACATAGTGCATACTATGTAACAGAATAATTCCAATTTTTGGAATTATAGCTTATTGTAGGTAGGACGTTATGAGTTGCATTTTTGAAAGGTTAACATCTACTGTCCTCAAGTATTTATACGGTTAACACCAACTACTTAGATTTTACTTGCATCAATTAATACCTTATTGATTACAAGAATTCTAAGCGCATTTATCGCAAGATTAGTAATATTTTGGATAGTCACACAGCTTATGGGATTGTTGACTGTCTAATTTTAATTTTATAACCTGAGAACGGTTGCCTTTTTGAAATAATGGAATTTTATGGCTACCTCGCGAATACCTGAACTCGCGGATGTTGAGGGGCTGGTGTAATTATAAAAAATGCAATTTCTTAAGGCAATGTAAATTCTAATTTCATTGAAAATAGACTTGGATGAAAAAATATCTTGGTGAGATCGCTGTTACTATATTTTACCTTTTGTGAAAATGATGATGAATGAAATTATTGTCACTGAATGTGGAACATTATTCAGCAATGCAAAATTATTAATTGGAGTAATATTTCAAAATGTCAACAACTAAACCATTTCCCACACATTACTTCGATCTCGAATAATGTATTCTAAGATGTGCATGAATGCCTGGCACACTTCAGCATAAAATCTACGAAATTTACGTTTTTGCCAAAAAATCGTGGAAATTTTTGGGGGGTCAACGGAGGAAGCCTTTACTTTGTGGAACTCCATCATAAAGGAATGAGAAAGATAACTTAGTAAAAGTTCCACTTTAATTAACAGAAAAAGCGACCGGTTTCATCTAATATCTAGTCATCATCAGGTACAAAAACAAGAAGCAACACAAATATATATGGAATCGGAGGGGAGTGGGGGGAGGGAAAGTTTACAGGGGACCAATGAATGGGAGGGTGAGGGGGGTGGGGGGAAGACTGAATCAAGGTATTGGGGAGGGATGGGTGTTAGGGAGAAACAAAGTAAGCAAGTGGGTGGGGGAAATAAGTTCATTAACGAGGTTGAGAGTGTTATCAATGTAGTGTAAAAGTATTTCCAACTGTTCTAAAAGATTTAAACTGGGACCTTTAGTTGGGAAATCAATTACCTCCAGGCTAAAGTTGGAGGAATGGTTAAATTCGAGTAAGTGTTTGGCAAAGTGTGATTTGAAAGATTTTTGTAAGAAGGATTTTCTATGTTCGGTGGTCCTTACGTGGAAATTTCTCCTGTTTGCCCAATGTAAATGGCGTTACAGTCATTACATGAGAGTTTATAGACACCGCTCCTAAATAAATGGTCAACCTTATCTTTATTGTTAGAAAAAATTGTCCCTAGATTATTAGGCATGTAGAATGCTGTACGTAATTTATCTTTGGGGAAGCAATTCACAATTAGCCGGGAAATATGGTGGATGTAAGGTAATTTACACCAGTGGGGTTTGTTAACAGAAGGCGGAGTATTAAAACAACGTTCAAGGGTTAGTTTCCTCTGTTTTCTAAATAGGATTGTGTCGATTAATTTATGTGGAAAACCGTTAGCGGTGGCTATTTGTTTAATGACCTTTAATTCTTAAATGAACTCTACCTGTGAGAGAGGGGTATGGGTTAACCGGTGTATAAGAGCGTGATAAGCCGCATGTTTGTGCGGAGTGGGGTGGAAAGAAGAAGAGTGAATGGTGTGATCGGTGTAAGTCGGTTTCCTGAAAATTGCGAATTGTAAGGTGTGTATGCATCTATGTATAGTTAAATCAAGGAAGCTGAGAGAGTAATCTACTTCAATCTCTTGGGTGAATTTAATGGACGGATATAAGCTATTGAGGAAAGATAAAAATAAGTCTAATTGCCTGAGGGAACCTTACCAAATACAAAATATATCATCCACATAATGGTACCAAACAAAAACATTATTAATGGCTGGAAATTTAGAACTGAAAAGTTTACATTCAAAATTATTCATAAAAATATCGGCAAGGAGAGGTGACAAAAGAGAACTAAGGCTAGGCCTTCTTGTAGATGGTAAAAAGTCTAATCAAAAGCAAAGTAGTTTTGGGAAATGCAAAGTTTTATAAGTTCACACATGGAGATAATCACACTGGGATGGGCAACTGAAGATATTAGGATTTCTTCACAGAGTTGAAGGGTCTCACGGGGAGGAACACTAGTAAACAAGTCTTTCACATCAAAGTAAACAAGTTTGTATGAAGGTAAAATATCTAAATTATTTAACTTAGTAGTTAAGTCTGTGGAGGTTTTAATGCCATATTTTGGGGTGTAAGCAGAAATACTAATGAAAAAATAATTCAAAAAAGAGGCTAATTTGTGGGCTGGTGCTGACATACTTGAAACCACAGGCCTAATAGGAATGGACGGTTTGTGAATTTTAGGAAGGCCGTAAAAACGCGGAGGGAGAGGGTTCATTTGAATTAATTTTTAGGAAGATTTTTTATCGATTAAGGAGTCACATCAAGCAATGGTAGATGGCCAACTGAAAATCACTGGTTGGGTCTTTGTTGAGGACACTGATTTTACCACTGGATAAAAACTGGAAGCACTTGTTGATGTAATCACTTTTGTCCAAAATCACTACACAGTTGCCTTTATCCACTTTTGTGATCACAACATCTTTAGTGATGGTGTCTCTTAGGCTAATCACTGTTTTGATTGGTTGGAAGGAAGAAAAACTTACAGAAGAGTCAAAGGATGAAATTTTTTGAGCAATAGAATGCTTTAAAGAGGCGTTCTCTCGACTGAGAGCAACTTCACAATCTATGGCTAGATTTTTGAGTGAATTTAAGTTGAAATTAGGGTACGGATTATGTTTGAGGCCAAGGCTAAGCAAATGAAATTCATTATCACTGAAGGTGGCATGGGATAAATTAAGAATTCTCTTGTGGAATTGATGGCTGGGGGCTTTGGAGGGAGGAGGGTTCTTGATGCACTGTGGGTGTCTGGAGTAAGGATAAACGATTAAGTTTATCATTGATTACCTTACGTTTTTGGAACAGAATTTTCAAATCACACTTTGCCAAACATTTACTCAAATTTAACCATTCTTCCAACTTCAAATTCATTTTGCAACTAAAGGTCCCAGTTTAAATCTTTTAGAACAGTTGGAAATACTTTTACACCACAATGATAACACTCTCAACCTTGTTAATGAACTTATTTCCCCCACCCACTTGCTTACTTTGTTTCTCCCTAACACCCATCCCTCCCCAATACCTTGATTCAGTCTTCCCCCCACCCCCCTCGCCCTCCCATTCATTGGTCCCCTGTAAACTTTCCCTCCCCCCACTCCCCTCCGATTCCATATATATTTGTGTTGCTTCTTGTTTTTGTACCTGATGATGACTAGATATTAGTTGAAACCGGTCGCTTTTTCTGTTAATTAAAGTGGAACTTTTACCAAGTTATCATTCCCATTCTTTTATGGATTTTATTAGTTCTGATAATTGGTGCTCCACCATGCTTAATACTAATGTCACTATAGAAGAATAAGAATCACATTTTCCTCACCTCATAACCATCATACTAGATTCGACATTCATATTAATGAATACCACAATTTACAAAGTCAAAGGACCTCATCATTCAGCATCTCTTATTTTTAACAAATTACCAAATGATATCAAATCTATTTTCCCCCTCAAAGTAATGTATGTACTGCTGTATAGGTCAATCACTACTTTTTGAAATAAAATTCTTTGTTTTTTCAAATATCTTATGTATAAATCGACCCGTTTTTCAGTTGTAGTAGAACGAATTTTTTTAACCAGTACGTGTGTATCCATTTAATTCCATGTGAAGAATCCAAAAGGACAATTTTGTTGCATCTCTATAATTCTTTGAATATTGAAGTAACTACAAGATGTCAAGTAGCAGCAAAGTAGTGCGATGTATCTCCCAGTGCCACTGTGTAACATCAAAAGTCATTACATTATTTTGTATTAAATCAGATGACCGGGGATAGACTTCGTATTTCATCCCAGTGCTTAGTCAAAAGCTAATCGTTTTAAAGGAGAACAGTTTATAAGTTTAACTTTATGAAAAGAAACATAACATCAATTATAGTTTGTGGAGGTCACGAAAATAATTCTAGTTGAAGGAAATAATTCTAGTTTATGAAAATAATAATAGCCTACCAAATTAATCACTTATATTACTTTTTATTATTCAATAGCAAATAATTACCTGAAATGAAAGTAATGTAATTTTGTAGACTATAATTATTTTTGTATTGCCATCACCCTACTGAACAATACGTTAACGAAAATTGCTTAATTATTTGTAAAACATCAATATCAACTTAGGATCAACAAATTATATAGTACCGTAATTTTCCGATTATAATATGCATTTTTTCATGAAAAATTGACAAAAGTTAGGGTGCATATTATACATGATAACATTTGAATGCATTTCGGTAACATTCCTTTAAATATTGTTTTTCAAAGCAAAAATAAGAATAATTATTTATTTACTTTTAGCTGTCCGAATCACTAAAGCCTCTGAATTCATTATTACTGCCCTCACTGTCCTCAAATAGTTTGTCGGCGATTTTGTGTTCACTCTCATTATCTACGTAATGGGCATCGCCAAGAATGTCATCCTCATCCTCACTATCCACTTCAGCGAAATCATCATCCCATGTGATGTCGTTTTCAGAACCATCCATGGCGTTGCGAGTAATAAATGTTATTTTACATACCTTGACCGGCTTATATGAAGGCAGAGTCAGAACTAGATGTGTTATTTATGTAAACTACCTATCTCGCTTGGCGGTAAGGTGAGAACTGTTATTCCAACTGACCAGATTATTACACAATGCGAGACATGTTTTTATACATTGTATTGATCTTTAAAGTGAGAATCTAAACTATACAGATGTGAAGTTTTCATAAACACTCTCACACATATCGCACTTGGCAGCAAGGCAAGAACTGTCTCCATACTGCTAATAACCAAGTGAAAAATTACAGTGATCTTTTTACAAAACACGAGTTGCATATTATACATGGTGATAAGACAATTTTCACGTTTCACTCGTAAAAACATGAGTGCGTATTATAATCGGAAAAGTATGGTAACTTGATACTTCTGTATACATTAATATTTAAATATTCGATAATTATCAATGCAGTTTAAATACAACAAGAGTTTAAATTCCATCAAATTTTAACAATCATAGTGACAATAATGTCATAGGTTTTAACCTATCACTAATATCACTCATGTAGAAGTCAACTCCCGAATTTTTTGCTAAAAATTTGGTCTTGAAAACTTGACCTAAACTCGAGTATATACTGTATATAAAAACAAGTTAAGGAAGATTCTGTTAAGCAAATGTTACTATAGTTTAAATGAATATCTAACTGATATTCTGTAATTTTATAATTATTTATATTTTGTTTATTTTTATGATTGTGATGCATATATGTATGTAATTCTTTGTTTAACCAACGGAATGTCTCTACATATTACTATTATCACTTATTTGACTGAATGTCTTATTGTAATACTCCTTGCAAATGTGTTGTATCTGCATTAATTTTATTACTTTTATGACGTCTCTGTAGACCTCCTGCACCAATAAAATAAATATAAATAAATAAATTTGATTGAATGTTGAAAAAGTGGAAAAATTCAATGTTAATAAGATGGTTAAAAGTTAGCTCTAGTTTAAGGATGTATTGCATTTGATAAATGATACTTTTGAATGTTTTATGTATTTTGATTATATTTGTTACTTTCTTCAAATAGCATGCTTAATCAATAATATGCTGCATTTAAAAATGTATAAATCATTCTATCAACTATTTCATTTAAATTTACAAAGCATTGCAATAAACTGTGCAAGTAAATTGCATTATAGACCCCAATCAAAAGCATTTACAGTAAACTACCAATTTACAAATGTTCAGTTTACAAACTTCTGGTCTTACCAACAAGAATTTTTACACAATAAATTTTACTTACGATCTCAAGAGGATCATTGCAATATGAAGAAATGAAATGGCATTCACATCAGACTTCCTTGGATGTGATTTTCATTCCTTTGCAGCACCACTCTTCTCATATAAACTTTGAAAGTTGTGCACCTTCTTCCACATCTGCTAATCTGCCCTAACACCCGTAACAGCTCTACCCCAAACTTCCACTTAATGTGGAAAATTATGCCAAATTCAACAAATAAATAACTAATGATTAAAATGCATTTGTTATAATCTATTATAATTTGTTCCATTCTACTTGTTCTTGCACGTGTAGGAGGAAAAAATCCCATGATTATAACATTGCATTAATGGGAAAATCTCTCTTGATTTACGAACTTTTGGTTTGCAAACTACTTTTCAGGAATGCATGGTGTTCGTAAATCAGGAGTTTATTGTACCTTGATAATGCTAAGAATTAAAAACTTTTCTCACAATTTTTTAAATGAGCCTACCTTAAATTTCTAATTCATCTACAATAAAAAAATCAGAATTAAATGCAAAACCAATTAAGTTATCTTACTCACATCTGATTGGAATTTACCTTCACTGAAAGTAAGAAGTTTGGCTTTTTTTTACCTCTTAGACGAGTTTGCTCAGGGCCACGTGAACGTCGAGATAGGGCAACGCACACCACAATGACACCAACAATTATCACCACCACTGTTGCACCAACAGGAACAATTACATTCACATCCAGCCAATTGGGCAGCCAAGGGAAGAGGGTGGCGCCATGGACCGAGCCAGAGTCACGCTCAGGTGGAATGGTGCCTAACAATGGTTAGGGGTGGGTGATGGTGTTGGAAAGGGGAAGAGAGAGAGTTCAATTAATGGAGGAGAGAAAGGCGCTCTCCTTACCTTTCTGATTTGAGCTCTTCCCCTTGAGCACACAGATCACAATGATGGCAATGATTATGACAAGGACTGCCGCAGCGACAGGAACAACCAGATTGAGGTTCATTAGGAAGGCCTTGAGAGGGGAGTCCTGGTCGGGGAGTTCCCTGGCTGGTGCAATAGTACCTGTAAGCCGAAATCACCCGGAGGAGAAACACGTGCAATCTAGTCACACCAAAGTTGCAAAGGGGAGACAAACTGCCGACTCTTAGTAATAAAAAGTCTCCAATGAAAGAGCATTTTAATGCTAAGATTTAAGAGAATAAGGCTCCACAATATAAATTAGTAAATTCTAAATTCAGGTACTATTGCACAATGACTCAAAGCTTGGGATCAAGGACTTAACATTGATAAAGATAAACAGTAACTTTAAATTTCAAAATGTAAAAAAAATTGTCATAATCAAATTTAATGATTTTAAGTATGATATAACTTCAAAAATTCATACAAAACTGGCTTGTTGCAATAAATGTATAACTACATATTAATATATTTATGATAATGTGGTGCTTTTAAGTTTCAACAAATTACTTATTATGAATTGCAGACCACCGTATGTGTTGAAATAGTCTACATTTTCGAAATTATGTATTTTCAACCATCAATTTGAATTTGAGACACCTGTTCTTAATTTTTCGGATATGACTATTGACTAGAGTGCATTTTTAATTTAAAAAATCAAATCTTTAAATACTTAGGAAGTGTTCAAGAGAGTTTTAGAAAATTAAAACAATTACATCTTATTTGAAACAATGCTAGAATAGAATACAATTCAGAATAGTTTTTGTAGAATGGATTCTTTTTCCCTTTGTATCATTCTTTTGAAATCGTGATAAATATACAAAACATGATTATTAAATTGATACATTAAATTACCTTTTATAAAATTTAAAGATGGAAGTAGAAGTAAGTAAAGACAACATAAAAATCTAAAATTTTAAATTAAAAAAATATGAAATGTTACTATTGCTGGAAATCAGAACAATAAAAATAAAATAAGATCATAAAGGGCAAAATACTATTAAACTGTACAGTATAGAACCTTTTATCCGGCATACTTGGGATAAGGGGATAGCCAGTTATCTGGAATTTCCGGTTATCTGGAATATACTCATAAACAGTGCTCAGAAAGATCTAAAACCCATCGGAACGGTGTTCTGGTCCATCACGTGTCGATAATATAGTTGTATCTCGTCAAACATTTAGTAATAACGTTTTGATAACTTTATTTAATAAAAATAATGTAAAAAATTTTTCTTTACTTTTCTTTATCATAGTACATAAGGAATAAATCAAAATTTAACTTGATTGTAAATGTTCTATCAGTTATTTCGCATCAACTACTTTCAGTTCCACTACCAGAACATGCGTTCCATTTCATAATATTTTCCATTTTGAGCACTATTATAATACTGTCTTTACTCGGCTACCCCACGCACTTTTTTCCCCAAAACACTGGTGAAAAAAGTGGTTGCACATCTTACATGAGGATTTATGAAAAGGTTATATAAACTGTGAGTACTGACAGTAAATTCTCTACCATATGCTTAAGTCTACATTTATATTCGTGAAAGCTGATGAATTTTACGAAGTATACACACATTTATGCGAACAAGCAAACGTTAAGGTTACGCCTGTGCTGCAGGCAAAAACTTGCAAAAGTAGGCAGAAAGAATATGCTGACTAACTGATAGCTATAGTTCAACGAATACTGAGGGTTTGCAGGCTGGAGAATAGGTAGGTCCATCTCAATTGTTTGGACTTGTTTGTTTGTAACCTTCCAATATTTACTCACGAGACGCTATGCGAAAAAACTCTCCATCCATGTAAGGGAGTTCCCAAAAAGAGGACTATCGACAAGTGTGTGGGTTACACGAGTACATACCTGTACCGTACAGTAATAGAAATCGGGTACTTTTCAATATAAATTCGCTGTTCTCTTCCAAAATACGTGTTCACTAGTTCACCGGAGCGCTCCCAACGCACAGTACTGAGCTGGGTAATTACTAGCGAGGCATTAAATTTAAATTTCTTTCTTCTAACAAATTTTGGAAAGATGCATTATTTTTTTTAAATAGCCGGTTAACTGGATTTCCGGATAACTGGAATCTGGATAAAAGGTTCTGTACTGTATTTTAAAACTGAAACGCTATGAAGCATAGTCATCAAAAGAAAGAAAATGATGAAGAAAATCAATTAAGACAGTGGCAGTCAACATCAAAGTGAATGCATTTCTCATATATCTCAAAAGAAAAACATGGCCTCAATAGGTGACAGCTGTATCTTTAAACTGAAACTCATAGTTTGTACATATAAAATTTCAGGACTCTGCCTTATCATAAATCTGTTATAAATATTTTTTAATCAAATTACTCCTTAAAAAACTCATGATACAAGGTGTGTAAGAAAATTTCCTGCAAATCGTTTATAAAAACTATATTTCAAAATTTACAGCTTAATGAGAAATATCCCCTTCAAAGTAATTCCCTTGCACAGCAATGCATCGCTCCCACCACCTTTTCCACTTTTGGAAGCACTGTTGGAAGGATGTTTGTCGTAACACTTTCAGGTCATTCGTCGTATTAATAATAATGTCCTCGACTTTTTGAAATCTTCCTCCTGGTCATTATTAGTTTAAGGAATAGAAAAAAGTCCAGAGGGGAGATGTCAGGCAAATAGAGGGGGGGGGGTGTGGAAGGACAGGAATTGAATGTTTTGCCAAGAACTCTTGAATTGACAGGGCTGTGTGAGCAGGTGCATTGTCACCATGAAAGTGCCAAATTCCCACAGTCCACATTTCCATTCATTTTTTTTGTACTGCATCCTGCAGACATCTGAAAACTTCCAGATAGTAAGCTTGATTAACCATCTGGCCACGAGGAATGAATTTATGATGAACAATACCAGGATAATCGAAAAGAACAAGCAATATTGTTTTCACCTTTGAGTGCATTTGTCGTGCTTTTTAGAGGTGAGGCGAAGCAGCACTCTTCCACTGTGAGGATTGTTGTTTTGTTTCAATATCATACCCATAGACACATGTTTCGTCTCAGGTGATGATGTTTTTCAAAAAATTTTCATCCTCATTTGCTTTTTGAGGAGATTTTCACAGATGGAAGCGTGTTCGTTTTTCTGATCATCAGTCAAGAGCCTTGGCACAATCTTCACTGAGACCCGATGCATCTCTAAATCTTCAGTTAAAATTGTGTGACATGAGCCAATGGATAATCCAGTCTCTTCTACTACATCTCGGAGAGTTAGTCAATGATTTTCATGGATAACTTCTTTTACCTGGTCAATGACAGGTTCAATTCTTGAAGATGAAAGTCGGAGAGACTACTCATTGTCATCCATTGAAGTTCTTCCGTTTTTAAAATGTTTGTACCATTCGTAAGTCGTTGTTTGACTTAAGGTCCCTCACCGTAAGCTTGATGCAACATTTTGTAGGTTTCTGCAGATTTTTTCCCCAGTTTGAAACAAAATTTCATGCAAATTCTTTGCTCTTTTGTGGACACCATATCAAAATGCAACATAACAGAAAAAAGGGAATCACAACACTGTTTGCAACTCTATAATGAAACATCCAAGTTACTTTAGACAAACTGCTATAATAGGTGTGTCTGAAAAGTAATGAGACAAAAATTGTAAAAGATCAATAAATGCAGACATTGACAAAATTTATTGTTATTCTTCAAAGTACACTCCTTCTTGACTTATACACTTGTTGGTGCATTCGTGCAGCTTTTTTATCCCTTCTAGAAAGTCCTTTTCTGGAATGATGTTGAGCTCAGTTGTAACTGAGTTCTGAATGTCTGTTACTGTTTGGAAATGTCTACCTGTTAGGGCAAATTTTAGCTTAGGGAATAGAAAATAGTCCGCGGGAGCAAGATCTGGTGAATAGGGGGGATGGTGAAGCACAGTAACACTTCTGTTCGCCAGAAACTGCTTCACAATCGCTGTGTTGTGGGCCGGCGCACTGTCGTGAAGCAGGAACCATTCCTTGGACTGGTACAGGTTCCGCCTCACTCGATTCATTCTCTTCAGCAGCCGTTCCAGAACGCCTCTGTAATATGCTGCATTAACGGTCTGGCCCTCTGGAACAAATTCTCTATGGATGATGCCTTCTGCATCAAAAAAAACGATGAGCATCGTCTTCACTTGCGATTTTTGGAACCGCAGCTTTTTGGGTTTCGGCGAATGCTTTTCCACCCACTCTGCTGCTTCGTTGCAGGATCATACGCGAAACACCAAGTCTCGTCGCCTGTAACAATTTTTTCGAAGAAATGTTCATCTCTTTGTGCCATGAACAGAAGATCCTGACACAACGCAATCCGTTCCTGTTTCTGCTCCATTATTAGTGAGTGAGGAACAAATCTTGCACACACCTTTCTTTTTATTATATTTTGCTCCACTATCATCCAAACGGTGTCCTTCCCCATGTTCAAACGTTCTGCAATCATTTGGAATGAGATGCGGCGGTCCTCAGTCAATACGTGATGAACTGCGTCCACGTTTTCATCGGTGAGCGCAGTCGAAGGTCAGCCACTTCGGGGGTTGTCTTTCACGTCCTCCCTCCCTTCACGGAAACGAGTGTACCACCGATAAGCATTGGCACGACTTAGTGCGCTACTGCCATAAGCATTTTGAACCATTTCTAATGTTTCTGTAGCACTTTTACCGGCCTTTACACAAATCTTGATTGCTACCCTTTGCTCCTCCATAACGTCAGTTACAACGCACAAAATCTTGACTCACAAAACAAGTCATAACTCGAGAACGGCCAAACAAAGACTATTGAAACTTGATCACGTGTTAGCTGAAGGATAGCACTGAATGACTCTAGCAGCAGTTGATAATGTCGCGCGCAGTACTCCTGCAAAAAAAATCTGTCTCATAACTTTTCAGACACACCTTGTATGTAGGTTACAGTCGGGTCTAGGAAAATTCACCGACCACAATTCACCAAAACACAATTCACTGACCACAATTCACCAATTCACAATTCAATGAAACCACAATTCACCGAACCACAATTCATCGAATGTATTATTCATCGAAATTTCCAATTCACTTTATGGAGATGAGGGGAGAGCGGAAGTAATATAAACGGAATGTTGGCAACAATAATAAGTAACAATAAACCATTATCGTCTAAGGAGTGGGTATGGGGAGGAAAGAAGGAAGATGAAATAGTATACCAAGTTAGGAAAGTGTACAACGTATCACAAATGGGCACGTTTCGTGCAATGGAGTATTAGAAAGAAATTATATACCTGTACGTAAGGGAAATAGCGTTTTAAAGTTCTTTTCTTCATCATAAATAATCCATTTTCTTCCTATTTAATAGTATTACATGCACACGTAAGGAAATTAAATGTTTGTTTGGGAGATTGTTTATGTTAGTAACAATGAAGTAACCATGCAAGAAGTTTTCTAATTTCAACTCCATATAAGACTTTCTTGTTTGATTTTCTCGATAATGGCTACTCCTACGATGAAAATATATAGAAAACGAAATACTCTACTTTACCAGTTCTACAACTTTTATTTGAAAAATATTTTGATATGAACAATACTTTACGAGATATGACGGAAATTTAATTTTTTGTCACCAGTAAAGTGGTACCCCTGATTGGCATACGAGATTCATTTTTTCGATTTTCTTCTTATATTTGATTGTAAGTCCTTAATATAAAATTTCATGAAAATCCGTTTGGTAGAAGCCGAGAACGAACATGCGGACGGAGGGACGGACAGACGGACCGACCGATGATAATAGGCGCTCACGCTGTAAGTGAAACGCGCCTAACAAAATGAAATGCTAGCATCATGGATGATGTCCTTCCGTTGCAAATAACTCGTACATGAATAATAAATAAACAAATTATGCTCACGGGAGTAGGGGGAGGAGAGGGGGAAGGTTAAACATTTAAAAACGGAATACTGGCACCATGGGTGTATTATGTTTTTTGATGTTTAACCTTCCCCCTCTCCTGCCCCTACCATAAT
This sequence comes from Uropetala carovei, assembly GCA_036926305.1. NCBI lineage: Eukaryota > Metazoa > Arthropoda > Insecta > Odonata > Petaluridae > Uropetala > Uropetala carovei. Next base: position 1,571,235 of record JAXCHB010000140.1, read on the forward strand.
CCTTGAGTGCGTGATTTGTTCATTTATTGTTTATTATTATTTATCTACAAGTTATTTGCAATAGAATGACACCCATGGTGTCAGTATTATGTTTTTTAATGTTTAACCTTCCCCCTCTCCTCTCCCAACTCTCGTGAACGTAATTTGTTTATTTATTATTCATGTACGAGTTATTTGCAATGGAAGGTCATCATTTCATTTTGTTATACTATTTCATCTTCCTTCTTTCCTCCCCATACCCACTCCTTAAATGGTAATGGTTTATTGTTACTTATTATTGTTGCCAACATTCCGTTTATATTACTTCCTCTCTCCCCCATCTTCATAAAGTGAATTGGAAATTTTGATGAATAATACATTTGATGAATTGTGGTTCGGTGAATTGTGATTCGGTGAATTGCGATTCGGTGAATTGTGGTTTTGGAGAATTGTGGTCGGTGAATTTTCTGTAAGCCGGTTACAGTCATATTACTAGCCACTCCACGAGCATTACAAGTGGCTTTCCACATGGTCATTTCGGGAACTTTTTCAACACACCTCATACATTTAGGCTATTGAAGCATGGCTGAAATTTCTGTCCTATACTTCAGAGTTTTAATAGACTTACTTTATTATTTTTACAAGATACTGATAAAAAATCCTATGCACAAAGTGTTAAACTTTTATAGAATGCTAAATATCTATGGAAGTTTCGCACTAAACAGCTTATAACATTCCATTTGATGTTGGTTCATAAAACAATAATATTTTACAGAAAAGGGTGAAAATATTTTAATCCTATATGGTAAAATATAGAAATGAATTACAATTAGAATAAATAATAAACATTTCTAGCAGAGAGAAAAATTAAAACTGAGAATATACCTCCAGTTACAGTGAGTGTAGCAAATTCATATTCAGCAACAGTGAAACCAGCATTATTGTGAGCAGTGACCCTCAGATGATACCAGTTCGCTGGATCAAGATCAAGAACTACAAAGTTTCCACCAGGCTTCACATTGTTGGACACTTGATTCCATTCAGCTTGCAACCTTCAACAAAAGTAAACTGTTGAAATACTGCACTTGCAATACATAAAGCAAAGAGATGAGAGAGAACATTTCAATGAAAAATAACATTTAAAGCAACTATGAGAGTATGGGGGTTAACTCCAGCCATAGCTACTTTAATTGTTAAAATTACATATTTAGAATATTATAAAGGGATAAAAGAGGCAGTAAGCATATATAGTTAAACCTCGATTATCTGATCTACGAGTATGTGGGAGAAGGACTGTCAGATAAACCATAAAGCCAGATAATCCGTAAATAATGGCAACAATGTTCATTCAGGAACATAATTTATTTAAGTATTTCACATACAACTCAGGCTATTTCACAGTGTAATTTAAAACAAAAAATGATTTAGTAAAATATTCTTAACAAAAATATGTAAATTAAGTTCAGAATCAGAAGGCATGTAATGAATATTTTATCATTATTTTATTTTATTAGATTAAATAATTAGTGGTAATGATCTCCCACGTGAATCATCTGTTGGGTGATCACTCAAATGAACAGACTTTTGGTGGATGCAACCGACATATGCTTTCCGACCATGGTTAGACAGCTCATCTATCTTTTGGTCAGTTAAACCGAAAGTTGGATAATCGAAGGTCGGATAATTGAGGTTTTACTATATAACAAGAATGTGGAAAAGATAACCTAGTTACCAATTATTAAACTACGTACTTTGCAAGAATAATGAACTGATGCAAAGGACCTCTCATACTGCTTCTTTATAAGCTGAGAAGGAGAAATATTACTTTCATGAGAGTAATCTTACAGGGAAAATGACACAGAATCTCAACTTATAAAACTGAAAATAGTAGGTTCCGCTGGCACGCATAATACTTCAGCAAACTATTAACCAATACAATTCAATGAATCAAATTCTATTCAAATGTTAATCAGCATGATAAACATTCATTCATTTAGTTGAAATACTAATTATAGCTGCCATTTTGTATTACATAGTACAGTATAGAACCTTTTATCCGGATTCCAGTTATCCAGAAAACCAGTTAACTGGCTATTTTAAAAAAATAATGCATTTTTCCAAAATTTGCTAGGAGAAAGAAATTTAAATTTAAAGCTTTGCTAGTAATTTGGGTGTGCTCTGGTGAACAAGTGAACACATAATTTGGAAGAGAACAAGGAATTTATATTGAAAAGTACCCAATTACAGAGTACATGAGCCCGCTAGGAAAATCATGGGGCCCAGTGCAAAGTGTATGCGTCAAACAATTTTAATAGTAAATTTTAATAAATAAAGCAGATTCTGTTGCTATGAAACTCTGATATTTTTTCAGCTTTTCTTTAAAAATGCTTGTGCTCTTTAAGTGCGGGGCCTAGTTATACCGTTCGCACAGCCATCAAGCCTACCCTACCGATTACTGTAGTATTACAGTAAAACCCCCAAATTCGCGTGCTTCACAGTTTTGCAGTTTTGGACTACTGCTGTCATCTTTGAAGTGAAGAGAAAAAGCACTAAACAAATGAATTTCCTCATCCGCGAGGTTTTTTTTATCACGCTGTGACCCTGTTTTCCAAAAATGTATACCAAGAGGAAAGCAAGTGATAATACAGAAAGCAGATGCAAAAAGAAGACGTTGACTTTAACCAGTTGAGTGGGTATGTCATATATATACATCATGGCCTGTCGTAATCTGTATGCCGTATATATCCATCACGCCGTTTTTTGGGCCATCAGCTATGGGTATGCCAAAATGTTCCATCATGAAGCATATCTGGTATCTAGCTGTGTCCTTCTAGTACAGGTTAGAGCCCATAGATGGTGTTTTCTTCCTTTTGCCGAGAAAAAATACGCTTCGTACGAAAATCCTGCATGTGTAATGCGGGGATGCCTATACCTGCCCCTGCGGTAGTGAAAGCGGAGGTGTGACCTCTAATGCCTTTTTCACAACCCTTTGTGAATTTTAACCAGTAGGACCACTTTCCTCTAACTGTATAGGATATTTCTAGACAACTGGAGCAATAAAATCCTCTCCATCACAGTGAATGTTTCATATGCAAAACATACATGAAGAAATATTCTCAGAAGATTAAGAGGGATATTTGTGATATTATGGATAAAATGAAGCTTAAGTGAGAAAATTGAGCTGCGAAATAAACATCCTAGTGGCCAGACTGCGGCATCAGTGGGCAGACAATATGCGATAAACTGTACGGCTACGGAAGAGTTAAATGCCACATTGTATTGGTTCAAAACCACTTTTAGCCTACCGTTTCATCATTTATTGTTGTCAAAATAATGGAGAGCCGCGAACCTAACCCCCATTTTCTCATAAGGCCTTTGCTTCTATTTTCACGGATTCCAAATTCGCAGTTTTCGGGAACGTAACCCTGCAAATTTGGGGGTTCTACTGTACTATTACTGTACAGTACAGATAGTGATGAGCTGGAATAAAATTAAAAACCGGTTCTCTAAAAATGAAAAAAAAAGTATGGAAATTTGGAAAAGGATGGCAGGGGAGGCCTACATGCCAGGGACACCAGATCGCTCTATGTTAGTAATACTGTGATGCCAGCTTAACAAGTGTCCTGTTCGTAATATATTCCATTTCATACACTGTCAGTAAATGAATGTCAGATAGGACAAAATCAATAAATTTTAATATTTTCTAAAAATTTAACAACCGGCTTGCAAATTCAGAGAAAAATTAACAACTGGCTCACACGAGCCGGCTTCAGCTCATCACTGAGTACAGGTATTATAATTGTGCTCAAAACAGAATGCACGTTCTGGCAGTGGAACTGAAAGCAGTGGACGCGAAATAACTGATAGAACATTTACAATAAAGTTAAATTTTGATTTATTCCTTATGTACTATGATGAAGAAAAGTAAAATTTTTTACATTATTTTTATTAAATGAAGTTAACAAAATGGTATTACTAAATGTTTGATGAGACTGAACAATATCATCAATACATGCGATGGACCAGAACATTGTTCCGGTGAGTTCTAGCTCTTTCCAAGCATTGTTTATGAGGATATTCCAGATAACTGGAAATTCCAGAGAACCGGCAATCCCCATATCCCAAGCTTGCCAGATAAAAGACTCTATACTGTAATATGTTTGAAATTAAATAACTTTTACCAACCTCAGAAAAGTTATTTATGTAATAAAATATGGACGTCCAAAACACCAAGTAAGTGTCCAATAGCTCCCTCCTATCCTTCTCAACCATTAATTGCCTACTCATATATCTCCTCTTATTTCCTTATTGTTAAAAAAAAAAAAAATATATATATATATACCGTATTCACCTGAATCTAAGACGACCTTTTTTTCCAAATTTTCAGCTGTAAATATCAAGAGTCGTCTTACATTCGAATACGAAGTATATTTAAGCATTTAATCAATGGTTTTTTACAACAAATGGTATATTAAACAATTCACACAGCAAATTCAAGTACGTACATAAAGAAGTGAAATAAAGAAATAGTAATAACAATAAGAAAAACATGACGGGAATAATAATTATTTAGACTAATAATCATCGTCGACGATCATAACACAGACGACGTACTTTCACCTTGCACGTAATGGCAACCGCAATGTCAAAACAAATGAGAGCGGAAATCATTGGGATTCCCCTTTCAAACGACGCACCGCGATTCACTAAGTGTGACAGTAATTTTGAGTTGTGCATTCTTGATTTAAATGCACAACCCTTGAGTTAAAATGACAGATCATGTTGAAGTACGTGGCACGAGTGCAAAGGGAAAGTTAACAAAGGAATTAGACGGAGCTAAGATACAAATTTTAAGCTGATCGTGATAAATTACGCCGAAAAAACTAATAACTGTGATGCGAGTAGAAAGTTCGGTGTATCTGAGGCAAATGTGCGTCGATGGTAACTCTCAAAACAGGAACTAGAAAAAGCCAAAGCCACAAGGAAGTCGCTCAGTGGTCCAAAATTAGGCCGATTTCATGGCATTGAAGAAGAAGTAGTCAAGTTTGTGCGCACCATGAGGAAGAACGGTATGCCTGTTTCGACTGAAAGTATTATACTTAAAGCTAATGAAATTACTAGAGGACTTAATATAACATTACAAGAATTCAAGGCCAGCAGAAGTTGGTGCGTGAGAATGATGCGACGAAATAATTTTTCTTTACGGCGACGAACTTCGCTGTGTCAGAAATTGTCAGAAGACTATGTTGAAAAACTTCTCGCTTATCAGAAATACGTAATTGGACTTAGAAAAACCAATAATTACCTTTTGAGCCAAATAGGAAATGCCGATGAAACTCCGGTTTTCTTCTACATGCCACCTAATTATACTGTGAACGAAAAAGGTGCGAAGTCCGTCCTAATTAAAACTACAGGCAACGAAAAAATGCGAGTCACGGTAATGTTGGCGGTTTTAGCAGATGGGACTAAATTACCACCATATGTGATTCTAAAGCGGAAAACAATGCCTAAGAAACATTTGCCAAGTGGAATAATAGGTGTCAAGAAAAGGGATGGATGACTAAAGAACTAATGAGAGATTGGTTACATGTGGTGTGGAATAGACAGCAAGGAGCTTTACTGAAACAAAGAGCAATGCTTTCACTGGATGCATTCAAGGACACTTATCTCCTGAAATTAAAAACATAATGAGTGCGATGAATATTGATCTTATTGTAATACCTGGAGGAATGACATCGCAACTTCAAGTTTTAGATGTTGCTGTCAATAAGTGTTTTAAAAATAATTTAAAGGTTTTGTATTCTGAGTGGTTACAGAGTGGAACTCACACTTTAACACCAAAAGGAAATCTTAAGAAACCTGAAGTTGCAATGCTCTGCCAATGGATCAAGGCATCGTGGCAACAAATAAATGCAAAAGTAATAGTGAAAGGATTTAAGAAATGCTGCTTATCTAATGCCATGGATGGGAGTGAGGATGATGTTTTGTGGGAGACTGATGATGAAGTTGAGAGTGATAAAGATAGTGAGCATGAGGAAAATAGTGAAGGTTGCATAGACAGTGATGATGACTAACACAATAAAATGATTTTATGCAGCACTTGGATTGAAATGTTTTTTTGTTGTCCTGAAATGAGTATATTCTTTCAATGTATTTACTTTATTTTTAATGTTATCTTAAAATGAATGCTACCATTTAATTTGTTTGAAAACCTGAATGGTTCTATTTGTGATGTGATTTATGATTTTAAAATGTTAAAAGACAATGACATTCAAGAAAAGTATAAGAGAAAATAAATATTTCACAAGATTTATAATTTTTGTAGTCATGAAGGTCAATTTGAGCTTTTTTCTCTTTTGGAATCATCAAAATGGGGGGTCGTCTTAGATTCAGGGTCGTCTTGGATTCGGGTGAATACGGTATATATATATATATATAAAGTAAGAATCTAACAAAGAAATGATTTCTGTCGCTCACCTCTTCTTATTCTCCACCACAAAGTAGAGCATTGGGCATCCACCATCAGACCAGGCACTCAGGTGAAGTGTAATGCTGTTAGTTGAAACTTCAATGAACCTAGTGGCTTCAGGCAATACGGGCTTTGATCCTTTCGTTCGTGTGTTGAGAATATCTGAAGCTTCTCCAGTACCGATACTAATAGCAGAAAATGAGGTGGAAATTTATACCCTTCCCCAACAATCAAATTAATCATGCACAAATTCATAATCTAGTCGAGTTCTCAGATTATTACCTCAGTATGTATTTCTAGTGCAATAAACAGTAAGAATCCCTTTACAATGAACTTGTAGGGGATACTGAATCATTTTGTTAAACTGAAATTTTATTCTAATTTATCAAAATTAATCTCAATGCTACATATTTATTCAAGTTCGCCCTAATATACATTTTTAATGTAAGTTAGTAATAATTTACACTTTATTCTGCTGAATTATTAATTTAAAAAAATCTGATATGGCCAACACATGACTTTCTCCATTCAGAGCAATGAATATGATTACTCTCGACATCAGCGTTCTCAGAAATAATTATCAAAGATTACACTTGTGATTAATTTAAAAACATTTTCAAAAGTTTTTATTAAAAAAACAAGTAAAGAAAATTGCTATATTTTTTTATGGATAAAAAATGTTGATGTACAAATAAAATGACCCTTGTCCATGTACGCAATGCTATCAACAATTAGAAAATTGTATTGTAGCAGCAGAAACAATTGTATCACTTAGCGACATATTTAACATAAGTTAGAAATCAATCAAAATATTTCTGAAACTATCAGTTTTATAAAAATTTGTTTCAAACAAAACTTGTAGAAAATTACATTATATTTTTTATAATAACAATTATTTACAATCATGGAGTTTTAAAGGAGATATTTGAAAAAATAAGAATAAAGTCATCCTTTTTAAGCACCATTATTGGGTAGATAATACTTTCCAATTTCTCTGATAGGTGGTGTCGCTGTGAACTGGAATTTTACGAATAAGTTAAATATCTCCGAAATGGATGGTTGTACGAAAAATTGTTTCAAACAAAAGTTGGAAGAAATATTACTGTCTATAATTTTGGTCCTTATAAAGATTGTAAATAACACTGTTTTAAAGAACATATTCAATGAAAACCAAAAACACATTATTTATAAATAATTACAAAACAATAACTGCTATGGAAAATTGTTTCAAATGAAAGTTGTAGGAAATAACATTCTCTACATTTTTAGTGATGCTCAATGTATACTATAATAACGTATTACCAGAGAAATATACAGCCTCACAATGTAGTAAAATATGGGTGTGGCTATTAAGCTAAAAATTCTAGAAATATAATTCTAATTGTAAGTTATAAATGTTGCACATGCCCCTGTTTAGCAAAGTTAGTAGCTTACTGTTGTCAGCTTTAACAATAAATGTTTGATTTCTACACCTCATTGGCAAATAGGTTCCTTTAGGAAAAATTTATTCAACCTTATATGAGAAATGTGAAAACAGGCGAAAAAATCTACTATCACAGGGAATCAAACCTGGGTCTTCCACTTGCCGGGCAGATATTCTACCACTGAACTACCATAGCAGACTAATTCTCCTGTTTCAGAACGGGAATATTTTCTTAGGTTGGGACTAAGCTAGCTATGCTAGTATCAAGGAGATACATCGAAGAAAACCTTACCCTCTCAAATGGTGAGAATGCCATGTTATAAATTGATGAAATGAATGATCTACAGATCCTTATGCGACAGAGGGTAGGGGGTTTCTTCAATGTATCTCCTTGAGGACATTTGTTGGGCTGGTTGATACTAGCATAGCTAGCCTAGTCCCAACCTAAGAAAATATTCCGGTTCTGAAACAGGAGAATTAGTCCGCTACGGTAGAATATCCACCTGGCAAGTGGAAGACCCAGATTCAATTCCCGGTCATAGCAATTTTTTCACCTGCTTCCACATTTCCCATCATTACAGCTTACGCCTGTCACATAAGGATCTTCGGATTGTTCACTCCATCAATTTACAATCTTATATGAGTTAAATGACAAATAACCTAATTCCAATCACAAACTGTAAATGATGACGAATACTTCTTCAGCCAAATAAATCCTAGAAATGCCAACCTTCTTGACCTATTTCATTATAGAAGGTACATATTTTTAAATATCATAATCTTACTGACATAATACATAAAATGATAGACTTGTAAAAAAAAAACTTTTGTTACTAAGCAGCAGTCATTTCCATTTTTGAGGGCATTTTTACATATTCCAGTTGTGACTAAATATTTACAATTATTTTACATGATAACCATGAAAACTAGTTTCAAAATACAATTCTGTAAATGTAATGAACCAATATCTACACTTCCTTTAATAAACTATCCCAATTCAACTGAAAAATAAACAATTAAAACATTCAGGCGAAAAAAGAGATGGCTAAATATGCAGAAACTATGCATTAAATAGTAAAAAAAATCATCCCAAAGCTGAAAATGGAGCTTACCACTTAAATATCCAAATCAATTAGATTTACTTACTTGTTATACGCAGTAACATATATTTGATATCTTGTTCCACACCACAGTCCTTCTAAAGTGTACTTGTTTTGGCCACCAGCAGCTTCTTGACCTGCTGCTACCTGTGCTGTTTCCCAATCGCCAAATTCTGGTTTATAATGCACAGTGTATCCATGAAGAGGTGTATTGGTGTCTGTAGGGTGAGGTTTTAGTCGCATGGTAATAGATGATGTGGTGGTTGATGTCAGGGACACTTGTGGAGAATGGGGAGGAGCTGAAAAGAAAAATCAGAAATCAAACTGTGTGTTAGAATTTTAGGCTATACAACATTATGTATATTAGCTTGGCTTCATAGTTCATTACACACTCAACCATACAAGAAAGATAAAGAACTGTTTAGCAGCACCTTTACTCATTAAAGTACAGGCACATTAATTTAACAAGCTTGAATAACTAAAAAAATTGATTTTTAAATAATAAATTCTAATCTTTTGCCAACATTGAGTGTAATTTCAAGTTTCATATATTAAAAATGACTCATCCATACATATTTTGTCAATAAATCTTAGAAAATTTAAAGTTTTAACATAATATTACAATCAAACTTAAGAGAACTTGAATTTTAATAAATAACTGATAATCAGGTTACTTGGAATATTTTATTATTTTCTGCAAAAAATGGGGTAAAATCTGAGGGAGGAAAAATTATAAGATGCCAACAAAAAATTTATATTCTTCAAACTTAAGAAATGCATTCCTGCTCATTTAGTGCTTTGTTTTTAGCTTCGCTACATTGTTAAATACTCTTAAATCAATCTTGCATTGAACTTACAAGTTACAAAGATTTTTTAGGGTATTTCATTCCGTGACAGGATTACTCTCACCAATTCTTCCCATGACTGAAATTGTCTGCCTGGATTGTAAAATTTTCTCCATATTATTGACCATAAGTTTTAAATTGGATTAAAGGTTATAGGACCTTTATAGCCACTTCACCACAGTAATATTTTGCTTCTGAAACCATTCTCTCATCTCAGTTGATGAGTAAAAGGGGTTATTATCCTCCTGAACTGTGAAACCCATTCCATAATTCAAGATAGCAAATTGTAAGAGATGCTTTGTGTGTAGATGTACGTAGAACTGTTGTTTTTCCTCAAGAATTGACTTTCCACGAATTAAAAAAAGCAACTACAAACCATGATTATACCTCCTTCAAATTACCTACAAGAAAAAATTTCCCCTTTATGCCTCATATTGCACCAATAACACTGCCTGCCATTAAATCCTTCAAATTTTAACTTTTTTCATTGGAAAATACTGTTGCATTTCATTTTTCTTCATTCCAAGCAATTTCCTCATGGGCCCAAACAACACAATGTTTTTTGTCAGTTGAAGTCAAAGGCGAACAGTATTTTGCTTTGAGTATTCAAAATTAGGATGACTTTGTAGCCTTTATCACAAAGGGCCAACATCAACAGGTATCTCAAATTGCTGTTTTAGGACCCTAGCACTTAATTTTTCTTTAGAAGATTCATGGAAAAGCTGACTTTTACCAGACGACATCAGTGTTGAGGGTCTTCGGGAAATTTTTAAAATCAAATATGCTTCTCGACCCTTTAGAAAGTTTGCCACAGCTGTTCTGCTTCATCCAATATTGCCTACAATTGCTTTATGATCACATATGTTCTCCCCTCCCAATGTTTTTCCAAATTTTCTCAGGAAAAAAGTATGTTTATCATTTCAATGATTGGTTATGTTTTTATCACATAACTTAATGTAAATGATCAAAAATATCTAATTATAAATGTCTCACTGTTGATTTTATTCTTTTTTTAGGGTGTCTTGTACTTATTCCCTCATTTTTACTTTATGAGAGACTTGGCTTCCACAACTGAATGGAAAGAAGGGTAACAGCATTTAAAAATTTCCTGAAAATGTCTAGGATGATTATTAGTTTACTTAAATTAGAAATTTTAGAACAACTTAGAAGCTTACAAAAGATGAAATTCATCTATTAGAAAAGGACTGTGTGGAATCAAAATTTGTCAATATAAAAGAATTTATATTAATTTGCCACTTTGAGTCAAAATGAACCATTGCACCAAATTCTAATAGGTGTATTTCATGTTGAAATGATTAAAGAAAAGAGTGTACAGAATAAACCACTCATTACTTAAGACAACATCCACATACCGTGTACAATGAGCTGATGGGTAACAGTATCTTGTCCAAATGAATTTTCAACAAAGCATGAATACTCTCCAGCATCACCTCTGGTCACTTCCTTGATGAGAAGAAATCCTTCTGGGAGTTGCCTCGTGCGATCATTTGGTGCAAATGCAACTCCTTTTACCTTAAGGAAAATTTTTGCATTTAATGTAGATCAAATATTTCACTTTCCTGGTTAAATTTGTAATAAAAATAACTACCTGTCAATGAATTTGTACTTTTATTGCTTTAGACTTAGAAAATTGTATGCACAAAATTTTCAATACAGGTCGAGCACCCTTTATCCTCATATCTGAAAACTGAAATTATCAGAAATCCGAAATTTTTTTGATGTGTCGACACCAAAGATTAGGAAAAATGGTCTGCTCTCAAAAAGGAATGTTGCTATAATGCTGCTACCGCCGGATAAGTGCAAAACTACTTCAAAATAATACATTTAATAACTAATACATAAATAATTAAATGCACTCTATCTTACTTATTAACTACATTTGAATCATTAAAGCACAGTACAATTAAATCCAGATTTTTCGCCACGTCGCTAAACGCTAAAAAAATTTGCTAGATGAAATTAATTCTCTAAATCTTGCCACAAAATAGCTGGGTCTCATCTGCCCAAAGAATTCTTTGTTGACAAACTTAAGTTACATCTGACACGGCATGCACTGCATCATTCATTATAGCGGCTCGTAGTGGTTGGTTCCTGACGTACCGTAAGACATTTGTGGTTATTTATCGTATTTGTGATAGTGAACATGTTAAAAAGGCCATCATATTCTTATGGGTAACATTATGAAAATAAAAAGGAAGCGAAATTCATGATCAATTGCTACGAAAGTTGAGTTATTGCAAAAACTTGATCATAGCGCACCTGTGAAGCGATTAAGCGAGGACTATGGTGTGGGTATCACCACCGTGTCTTCACACTGTGTATCGTGAATTGTTTACTGACTGTAGCAGTTATTCTAAAACTCTTTCATGCTGTATAAATTCCCTAGGGAGATCTAATAAGGCGGAAATTAACGGCTCTACGGTAGTTGTTCTTTTGTATTTTTTATTTTAATATAGCGTGTTATAATAAAACATATTTAATAATTGTTCATTTGTATTCAAGATGGTAAAAGATAGCATGAGTGGTGTGGTGCTCATAGAATAATGTACAGGATACACTTACGCAAGAATGCTATGCATACTAACTTAATGTGCAATATCAAAAAACCGAAATTTTCCCAATTCCGAAATACATACTGTCTTTCCAGAGGATTTCGGATAAAGAGTGCTTGACCTATACTACCAAAATTTCAATGGCAACAAAAAGAACACTATTAACCAAAAAGGCAAGAATTATCTCCTGCATAATGTATTTAAGAATCACTGCTGACTTTTGTCTAGAATAAAAATTACTAATAAAATCTTAGACAGGGCCGGTTTCAGGCATAAGCGACGTAAGTGCTCGCTTACAGGCACCACTTCAGAGGGGTGGCAAAATCAATATATCGGATTTTTACATTTTCATTTTCTTAAAGGTTTATTGCACAGAACTTGAAAACATCGCAAAAAATTATATTTTACACCATAATATGTCATTTACATTCAGGGTCGGTTCAAGGTGTAAGCGATGTAACCTACTGCTTACAGGTGTCACCTACGAAGGGCGGCAAGATGAATGTTTTAAAGTTTTACATTGCCTAAAACACACCGATACACTGGGCACTTTCCTTAACCTCTTTAGCGGAATATATACATGCAAAAGCAATAACTATACTGCTAAGTTTGATGTGCTTTTAGGGATTAAGCACTGTAATTTCAAATAACCTTCCCGCCCCAAATACAGTGAACCTTCAATAGTAGAGATTTTGATTACTCTGGGTTTGTCTCTTTGTGCAACTATTTAACATTCGGGATCTCTAACTTTTGCACGTAGCTTCCCTCTCTGTTCCCTGATAAATGACTTTGCAAAGAAAAAATACTGAAAAAAACTTAATCTCGTCCTTTTTGAAAAGTGGGTTTGTAAAGTTGCAATATAAAAATATTCGGTAATATAATCATTACATAGTAATTTTGTTATAAGGCCAGTGAATGTTTTATTTCTATTTTCTGAAAATATTTAGCTGAATATTTTTTAAAAAATAAAACAGTAAAATAAGTTTATTTTCTTTTTTTTAGTATATCATTAATATTATTTCATGCCTTTGATATCCAGAGGGGCGGCAAATTTTTATCTTGCTTAAACATATTTTTTAACTGAAATTGGCCCTGATCTTAGATGACCAGGTACATATTTTCCACCACCCTAGGTCATAATCATGATTAATGTTCCATATCATATAATTTATTTCAAGGATATTAACCCTCTACTGCAATCTCATAACTCTATGGTTGCAGATGAAATATGCATGCATTCTAAAAAAATGTAAGTGGAGTATGACTCCAAATCTGAACATTTATATTAATTATCATTAAATTATTTCAACATGTGTCTAATTACCACATTCTTAATATTTTTTTCTCCTAAGTTAACAATTCTTAAGCTTGGTTTGTTCATTTAAATTGTGAATAAAAAATTTCAAAAAATGAAATATTTATCTCACTCACTCTATGAATAGAATCCAATTGATTATTACATTAAAATGATCAGAATTGAGATATGAAATTGGGAGTAACAAATTTTCAAATGTGATGCATATGGGTGACATAGTATTTGTTGAATTATTACACAAGTGTTTCAGGCTTTCCAAAACAGTAAGTTTAACATCATGATAACTTTACATGCTATAGCTGAATTTTAGCTTGCCAATTAAATATGAGAAAGAGATTCCTAGTTAATCAAATGTATCAGCATGTCTCCTTAATGTAGTGGAGTTCTACATACAATTATACATTATATAAGATTTATTCTAAAATCTGAGTAAAAAAATAGTCAACATCCATTATTCTTAAAATGGCCATTTTCTCTTTATAGGCTGACTGCCATAGCAAACAACAGTGTCCTATCATGCATTTGCCAATTGCATGGTTACAGATAGCATCTGCCCTCTCTTAACCCTTATTAGACAATGGGCAATGTTCCAGCATGTTTGTGCATGCAATGAGTCTATTACAGCTCTACTTCTCAAACATGTCTTGGTTTCAGAGTTAAATATATAATTGTTGGCATATTCTTTTCCAAATGTGGAATTTAAAATATGTAAATATATACATATGAGTTACTTTTATAAGAATTAATCATAATTGAGAATTTTTCAATAATAAATGCTAAATTTAGACTTGCTATACTTTATTCTTTTCATTATTGCACAATAAAGCAAAGGTGAAAATTGTTAAACTGTCAGACAGAGAAAACAAAATTTCCCTTAGAAAAAACAACTGTAAGATTAAAAAACATAAATCTCTCAAATAAAATAAAAAATATCTGACATCACAAGTGCTGCCCAGTTCAGCTTTGGTGTCCACGTGTACAGCGATAGATACTGACATCACCTCATGAAAAAATGAAATTGTTCAATGATGGTGCCAAAAATGATTTAATGCCTTATGCTTATGAAATGCATGATGAAATTCAGCTGGTCCAAAGTGATATAATTGAAACTACTCTTAGATGTGAATCTGTTAAAGAATTCTTTAATGTCTTTCTTATGAAAAAGAAATAAAATAAAAAATAAATTATTTAAATAAATATTTCATATCTATCAAATTCAAAATGCAGAATAAACAATAAAACGACATCAATATCCTTTACAAAAATGTCTGGCTAATTTGATACTGATTTGGAGCATTTAAATTCTTTTATATGGCTTTACCAAGAGTCTCAAAGAATAAAAATGTTCATTCACATTTGGATGATACTCTGGCTCAATGGCTTCTGTATTTTAATTTTTCACCTGTGTCCCTGGTATCAATAACATTTTAAATATACTTAGCCCATTTCCATAAATGTCTATAAAAGTTTTTTGCATCAATAAAGATAAAATGAAATGGTGCAAGAGTTAGATAAAAATGTATGTAGACATGCAGTATGGTTTATTTATTAGCAAAAAAATTTTGATAAAGTGTATAAACATACTTTCCACTTGATTTCTGGTACTGGGATTCCAACTGCCAAACAGGGAAGCTTCACATCTTCTTTATAAGTTGCTGTGAACGTGTCATCAAATGATGCAATTTTTGCAGGGACTGAAAGAAGCATGATAAGATGGATGAATGGATGATTGGGTACATTAAGGTGAGGATGTGCCTCTCCTTTAATCATAGCCTTATCATGTAATATAGTAAGCAAAGGAAATGGTATAAAATGTCCAGTTTATTATATCTTTATAATAATAAGCTAATTCTGTAACTGTGTCATGCTGTCAGAGAGTACTGTGGTTGCATAAGATTAGGGATGATTATGCCTATACTTAAGGATAAAAACAATGTTAATTTATTATTATTTATTAAAAAATAGAAATTTATAGCAAAGCAAATTTTTTGTTTAAAAAACTTTTTAGTTGTTTTGTAAACAACTTGGCAGCCATAATTTATAAATATTTTAACAAAAACATTTTATATGCACTAAATGGTAAAAAACCTAGAATTCACATAACATTATGTTCCAGAAAGTTAAAATAGTTTTCGGCATATAAAAGTTGTCTGGTGTAAAGTTTAACAAATAAATTCATTTCGTATTGTGATTTTGTCACACTGAGAGGAATAACTGCATTTTTGAGGAAAGTGTGAGGTGATAGTGAAGGAGAATGGTAAGAAAAAAGGAAGGAGAATGGAAGAGAGGGAGGAGGAAGCAGACACTGTACCTATGCTTTCATAAAGATAGTATGCTACGATTGACAATATGAGGAAAATGTAGAATGTGGTTATTGTATAGCAAATGCAGTTTCATAAGACAATAATTGATGAATAAACACAAAAAAATAAGTCTAAAGTAACCAAGTTTAAAAATACAAATTGTATACTTATCACGATGAATAATAGATGCAATAATAATAACATATCCAAATGATACAGCTAACACAAAGAACACTGACAATATTTTTATAGATTTTACATGCCTGAATGAAGACTCACCTCTGTTGCTAGGTGAGAGAGTAACTGATTTTGATGGCTGTCCCTCTCCAATGTTGGTAGAAGCAGTAACCCAGAATTCATAATGCTCTTTCTTCTTCAGTCCAGTTGCCTCATAGCTCATCTGATACTGTGGAACCTTCTGACTTTTGGGTTCTTCCTATTTTACCAAATTCATATTATAAGTACCACTACAGCAGATGCCTTGTCTTCAGTCAATATGCATATCATCTAAATCTGCCCATTACATATTTTTATTTTTTACTCCTCAAGCATAAATTTATAAAATGGTTTCCTTTGTGATTCAAATGAAATAGTGCATCTTGTGTTAATTTAAGCTGAGAGAAAACATTTGTATAAGGTTCACTAATCAAATGGTCTTATATACATACATTGTGATTTTTGGCAGAAACGACCCACAAAGGATAAAGGAAAGGAACCCTAAAAGTAGATACTGCATCGGATGATATTATGTCCTCATAGACCCTTGAGGGGTTAAAGGTGAATTTAATAATTAACAGACAATTCAAAATATGTTCTAAAACACATGGCGTTATTCCAAGCACATTTTCAGGCTTACATGATCCTACCTTACTGCAGACACTATGTTGAAATATGACAATGAAAATGATTAAATTTGGCAAATGAAAAAAAAACACCAATGAAGTAAAGAGGAGTATCTTCACTGAACTCAAGAAGAAGACTTACTGACATCGCCATAATAATTTAACTTTTGAAAATTCTGCAAGTTGTAAAGAATTAATCCAAATACACATGCAATGATTACTACATTTTGAAGATTTTTATGAAATTATTGACTTTATTTGTTAACAAGATTTAAGCTGACAGATCAAAAGTCTCTTCCTCTTATTCCATCCACAAAAGTTTGAGTTTCTTTCAATTTAGGCTAATCTAAAAAATTATATGTGAGTGTACATACTAACCTCCTTTCCACTTTCACTATCCTCACGTACGTAAATTGTGTATTGCACCACAATACCATTTGGTTGCTCAGGAGGCTTCCAGCTGACCAAAATGGAGTCACCAGACATAACCAAAGCTTTAATTGATGATGGTGCTTCAGGAACTGCAAAGCACAAGAGAAGCAAGTGAGGGAAAAATTGCAAAGCAAATTACGTAAGACACTTTTTTCTTAGGATAATTACATAATGATTTTTTGTATTAAAAACAATTGTTCGTAGCCATTCGACATGGATTTCAATTTGGTTTTCAAAAATTATAAACCTCAGTCTTTCAGCTACAGAACTGTCCATGTCCTGACCTCCTATCTTAATTTTAACTAATTTCAAAATATAAACTTATATTGCCCTGCACTGATTTCATGCTTTACTTATTAAAGGGGTATAAATAAAACAAAGGGGTTGAAAAAAGACTGATTACACCTCAGCAGTTGATCCCAGATAGACCAAATCTTTTATCATGTTTTGCCCTCATATAGAGCACTCTATCCTGAAAAATTTGGTTTTTCAAGTTGAAAGAGTTATTACAGACAGACGAATGGATAGACAAACGGAATACATAGGTAATTTTTTTAGAAAAAGGTGCTAAATACAGGTCTATTCATAATGCACTTTCCAATTTGATTATACAATGTATGGAAAACTACATGAAGTAGAAAGTTGAAACAAACAACATCTGTTAGTAGGAATTGCAAATTTACCGACTTTTGATTTACCGGTAATTCGCTAAAATTTTCACAAATATCAGTTTACCGGTAACTTATACAGTTTCAAAAAATGCTAAATTGAAAGAAAAATTATAGGTAAATATCAATGGAAGACAAATTTTATTCAAATAAACTATAAAACTAATATAAATAAACAAAATTTTATTCAAAACATTTATTCCAAACATAATTTTAAGTTAAATATTAATATAAACAAAAATACTTGGAACAAAACTGTATTCCAAACATAAGTATAAGTTTAATATTAATATAAACAAAACACTTTGAAAGTCTTTCTTATTAGATGTCTTTTTGGTTAAAATAGGCTTGCAGAAAACATAATTTATCGAGACTATGGTCACCTAACTGCAACCTTATTTTAGTACATATAAACCCAGTCATTGAAAAAGCTCTTTCAGATTCAACACTTGTTGGTCGATTGGTCATTAGGAAATCGAAAGCCATTTTAAAATATTTTCCTCTTATTTTTTCTTCTTGAAAATACATTAGTTCCTTTCTTAAACGACTTGTGTTAGGTCTTTTGTGTTTTTTGTTTTTGAGATGAATCTTCATAGGCTGAGTCAGGTTTTTCTTTATCGCCAGTTGAAGTTTTTCCTTCATAGACAATGCAGTTGATGACGGAGGAACTGAAGTCGGTGTATCCTCAGACTGGGAGTTGGAATCGTTGACTACTGTTGATTCAGTTTCAAAAATGCGTTCAAGTAACTCTACAATTACCTTTGTTATTGTGACCTTGCTGGTTTTATTGAAAATTCCATAATCTTCATCAATTTATTTCTTTGGATCATAAAGAAACTGTGGAACATCAGAATAAGTTGTTCGTCTTTCCTTTATGCGAGCTATCAATGCTTCTTTAAGGTCATTGCTTAAAAATTGTTTTGATTTGTTAGTTCATCAAGCATAAATTTTAATGTTACATCACACAAATCACACAAATTTACATTTTTGGAACATAGTGCTTCTACAGCAACTTTTATTGGCTGCAATGCTAATACTGTATTAGAGAGCAGTTCAAGTTCATTTTATGTAAAGTTGATATTTGATTTCATATCTATAAGACTTTTTCTAACACAATTTTGAACCACTGAGAAATGCTCCAACATTGCCAGCATACTATTGCAATCCCTATCTGTTAGATTATACCTTCAAGCAGTGTCGTGCGGTGGTATTTTATTTAGGATAAGCTGTTTGACAGACACTTTACCCCTTAAATGGGGCAACCGCTTATACACATCAACCTGTGTTCATTGGTTGCTTGCTACCTTGAGCTTTTTCCTGAAAAACTATTAGATATTCCCAGTGACCAGATTGATTTTCAGCTGAAATATGGTGTTTACATTTAAGAAGCTTTCGTCTAAAAAGTGGAAATCTTTGATTTGTATTGATATTGTTGAAATTTTGGTTGGTAAAAAATTAAACCTCTAATGAGTGTTGATTACAGCAAAGGGATGGGAGGAGTCAAACTTGCAGACCAGTGAACTATTAAATGAAAATGTCTCACCATTTCTTGGATATAGCAAATTTTATTGCAAATTTAATTTACAAAAAATTTAAAGTAAATGAGTCAGCTAAATTTTAGCCCAGTGATGGTCTGGATATCAGAATACATTGAATGGTAACCAAAAGTAAAGAAGGCAGGACAACCACCTATTGAAACACCATTTCGAATTACTGGAAAATATGACATAGGCTATAAGGCTACTGTCCTTGCAAAAAGTCTAATACCCGAATTTGAGGCACTATATCTCGAAAACATCAACACCGATTTTAATGGGATGAAAAGTAGTGTGTAGAGCATTCATTTCCATGTTAATTGATGTATATTTTAAATTTTAAGTTTAAATTTAAATATTTTATATCGAGCTTTATTTGAAAAAAGCATGGATTTTAGCCCTCTTGACCCGATATGACTATTTTGAATGTTTATAACATGGAAGTCCTACAATGTATCAACTTGCAATTTTCATAGCATTTACCTAGAACTATTGGGAATAAGAAACCAGAAGCGTTATTTTATAAATGCAACATTAATACCCGATTTTGTTAAATTTCCGAACTTCTGCTATTTTCGTCATTCCTGGATTGTTATCAAAGTTTAAGGTACTGTTGTCACCGGACGAAAGCCTACATTACTAATATGTGAAGAAAAACATCCGAAAATTACTTCCCAACACGATACTGAATTTTATTTCAACGTCATTTTACCTCCGCTGTATAGCTACGCCTCGCCTAGCAAAACTGGATGGAGAGAGGGGGCAGCATCACACTCCTGCTCTTGTGTCGCTCCTTGCCTTTCCTCTTTCCAACTTGTCTCCTTCCCCTCCTCTCCTCTTTCCACTGAGAAACAGGAACCAATGGGCCGTCTGCTTCCTAGAGGAAGCGTAATACCGTATCGCCGCATATAGTGACTGTATTTCGCGAGCTTGATTTTCTTCCCTTCTTGCTGCCTTCCACGCTCTTCTCTCGAGCGCATGCTCGCAATGAATGCATTACGATAAGAAGCTTGCCTCATCTCTTGTCATCCTCCTATTCTCTTTCGCTTCTCACATTTCACCAATGGCGATGAAGCATATCCCAATTATTTATTTTTGATTGAGTTCTCATTATATACTTATTGATACAAGTATTAATTAAAAATAATTTTGAACTCTAAATAATTATATTTTTTCTTTCTTTATCACGTGGGCATGCAGTGCATTACTCACTTATATGGACCGCACGCCAATACCTTCAACTTTCGTTTCTTTGTTTCATTGTATGAATGCGAGATGGCTGAGCGGCACAATTTTTGTTATTCAACTGTTTGCTGTTTCAATGTTGTTCAGTCCATCATGGCCTCGCAGACTGAGAAGGCACAATGTGTTTTGTGGTTGCATGAAACGAACAGTTCAATGTAACTTTCAGAAAGATGCACCTTCTCGCCCGTCGATACGGAAGTGGTACAACGATTTTAAGAACACAAGATTGCCTGTGCATCACCAAAAGGCCAGGTAGACTAGCATTGGAAGAGAATGTTGAGCGCATAAGAATATCGTTTGTCCGCAACCCACAAAAATCAACAGTGTGTGCAAACAAGGAGCTGGGAATGTCACAATCTACTGTTTGGTGTGTCCTAAGAAAATGTCTGTGTATGAAGCCATAGAAATTTCAACTTCTGCAGGCTGTAACTGAAGGTGACAAAATTGAACGAATGACATCCTGCAGTGAAATGCTGGATGTACTGGGCAAAAATGAAAATGTGCTTAATTGGTTGGTGTTCTCTGATAAACCAACTTTTCATCTGTCGGGTACAGCCAACAAACACAACGTCAGGATTTTGGGCACTGAACATCCGCACAGCAATGTTCAGAATATGCTTGAAAGTCCCAAGATCGATGTGTTTTGTGCGATGACCTCTTGGAAAACTTACGGTCCTTTCTTTTTTGCTGAGGCAACAATAACATCTGCAGTGTACCTCAATATGCTTCAGGGTTTCCTAATGCCTCAGCTGAAAGATGATTTTCCCAAAAGTGATTACATTTTTCAACAAGATGGTGCTCCGCCCCACTGGGGTTTGATCGTGCAAGCTCACCTGGATGAAATCCTATCAGACAGGTGGATAGGAAGGGGTGGATCCATTGTGTGGCCTCCAAGATTCCCCTACCTCACCCCATGTTACTTCTTCCTTTGGGGATGTGTGAAGGTCTATGTTTATGTACCATCAGTGCAGCAAATGATACCCGAACTCATTGGATGGTTTTGTACAGCCACTGATGCAATTACACCACATATGCTGGAAAATGTTTCGTTTTGATGTCTGCCGAGTGACAGATGGCTCACACATAGAACACTTGTAGAATGAAACTTAAGGGTGTGTTCTGTCAGAAACTTTTTGTTTTATCTTTCTGCTTCTTGTAGTTTTCCATACATTATATAATCAAATTGGAAAGTGAATTATGAATAACCCTGTACATTTAAAATTCAAATAAAGGAATGCTAAAACTCAATAATTTTACTTTCTGAGACCAAACATGTTAAGTTAGTGATTTTTCTCCAAAACATCTGAGTAAAATGTTTGAATAACTAGAAAGAATGGAGAAATCTCCTTAGAACCAAGAGAAGAGAAATCAAGTTGTATTAACATTAGCATACTAGAGTTTTGTTTGTAATTAATATTTAATGCAAATTTCTTGTATTAAAAAGCTGAAATGCATAAACAAGTGTACAAATGTTAAAGACTGTGTTAAATAGGGATAATTTTGGAAAAGTTTTTTCTAAACAACAAGGGAGTCTACATTCTAGGAGAGTGTCTGCAACTGGTCTATCATCTAATTCAGCAACTCTGTGGCCCTGAACAAGCTGAATATAAGGAATTACACTGTACCTTGGTAAAATAGTATTACACCATGCCCTGGTTATAATGTGGGGTACTGGGGGAGGAGCTGCGACCCATATAATATGACAGCTGCGGTATAACCAAGGACATGACTATTAATTTAAAAAAATTTCTTTAATTGCTACAAACAAGAAAATTAAAAGAACAAACAATATACAGTGAGTAAAAGAAATTTATTTAATCGATTCCTTAAAACATCAGTAATTTTTTGTTGTTTTTATTTTAGTACTAAAAAAACGACTGGTCATTCCAAGAAATGGGGAGGAAGGGAGACCCACAGTATATCCGCATCTGCAGTATAACCGATGACTGGGGAGTGGTGTACTTAGCCAAAAATGTTATCCTTGCAAAATACTCACCATCTTGTTCAGTTTGGCAATGAATTGGTGAGCTCCTTACACCATCTCCTCCAGATGTAAAGGCTAGCACCTGCATGCTATAGTTTGTATATTTCTGAAGACCATGGAGGATAGTTTCACTTGATGACGTTATCTTTGTATCTTTTGTATTTTCATCTAAAACAAAAGATAACATTCATAGTATTTCTGAAAAATGTTATTGAACATAATTTATACAATTGAGCCACACAGAATTACAGTATGAAATCACAGATACCATATTTACTCATGTAATACCCGCACTTTTTTCCCTAAAACTGGATCCAGAAAAATATGATGTGGCCAACACATGACTTTCTCCATATTTGAGGTATAGATATTTAAATTATTATGAATAGCATTATAAGGCAAAATTATTATTTCGTATCGTAAAAGAATACAGTCGTCCTGATTGCCGTAAATTAGGTTTATTTTGAATATGTTTACAGAATTCACCGCTACATGGTGGTGGCGCTGTATACTGGTATTAAGAAAAAGCAAAATATGTCCGAAATGGATGGTTCTACGAAAATTTGTTTCAAACAAAACTTGGAAGAAATATTATTCTCTACAACTTTGGTCCTCACAAAGATTACCAATAACAACTTTTTTAAGGAGATATTTCACCAAAACCGAAAAAACCGATTATATGTATATAAATAATTCCTAAACAATAACTGCTATGGAAAATTGTTTCACATAAAAGTTACATTCTCTATAACCTTTGTATAGAATTGTATATACAATAATGATGTTTTAATGGAGAAATATTGCAAAAACCGAATCGGGTTTCGAATAAACCTCGACTTCCAGTTAACCGGTATTGTCCAAAAACTAATCAACTCTTTGTGCTCATACCTAAGTGTTATATATGAAATTTGGTAAAGATATGGCAAGTACCTTTCTATTTAGATCGCCCCCCCCCCTCCCCCACACACACATCATTCTGAAAATAGTCTAAACATGTTCTAGGGACCTCAAAACGTGTATTTCTGTTGAAATCTCGAATTCGATTTTTTTCGTGATCACAATACTTTCCCTATACTATGTATGGAGAAAGTAAAAAGGGGGTGCAGACATTAAATGAGACATGCCCCTTTACCTTTCGATGGTAGGCCACCCACAAAACGCCTGTCGTGTTTCGTGGCAAAGAGTGAATTCAATGTGTTTCCTGGAAGGTGCCAAATACCACAGATTTTGTCTTTAATTTTACATGATTCACGCTTAAGTTTGAAGAACACAACGACTGAAATGTGCTCCGCTCTCCGAGTTGCGCCGATGAGTGCTTGCAGCATGGTGCAGCGTAAGTGAAGAAACAGTGATCAAAGGCTTTAAAGTGACTGGGTTTCGAATTCATTGGATGGAACTGAGGACCATTACTTATGGGGTTATTATGTTGCAGATGAAGACCACATCAGTGATTAGATATTAGAAAAGAAACGAACGTGGAATTCCTAAAGAAGCCCTTGACCTGCGAGTTGAATAAATTCTTTATTTAAAAATTTGGGATCTTACGATATTTCTTGTTTTCCTTGTAATTTTTAAAGGTATTTATATACAATTTAATAAACAAAAGATAATGAGACCGCAAGGAGCCTTAATACCTAAATCAATTTATAATTATGTTAAGAAAGAATTAAAAATTGTTCTAATGGATGTTGAGATTTAGTTTGTGCACATAATTTTTAAGTTTTCTTTTATGAGAGGCGCACTCTTTTCAGTGATGGTAGCATATCCATCGTGAATCTGAACATTTAATGAAAATAAAGCATGTACACTGTGCGGTGACTCAAAACGGAACCTTTTGGCAATATTAATGCACTGGCCTTCAAAATACACTTCCGACTTCTTTCCTTATAATATAATATTGTTGAATGTCAATTTGATTGAGTTAGAATAGGCATTAAAAGTAGTTTTAATATTTGTCTTAAATACGTGATTTTTGCCGCTTACGCATCATCCGACTTGACTTCAGATATATTAGTTTACCGATGCTGCCGTTAAATAACAAAATTGGAATTTTTAAAGTGCGGGCATTACACGAATACCCTTTTTTCACAGATATTTACTTCAAAAAACAGGGGTGTGGGTATTACATGAGTGTGGGTATTACTCGAGTAAATACGGTACAGGAACATATAAAGTAAATAACAAAGCTTTTGTAGACTTCTAATTATTAACATCATCTAAAAAAAATATTTTTAATTTTTCAATCACTAAAAAATACCAAATGCCGGATTTCAAGTACTTTTGTTCGCTTACTATAAAAAATTCTCATGAAACACTGGTGATAAAATCTTCAAATGAAAGGCATTATACATATATAGCCAAGACAATGATGAATTGCATGCTTTTGTTTTTACTTTCTCCATATGTAGTACAGGAAAAAGTATTGTATTAGTTTAAAAAAATTGATATTTCATTGGAAATACACATTTTGAGATCCCCTTTGAAGGTTTTAGTATTCTCTCAATGATGTATGTGTTTATGTGTATGTGGTAGAATTTTGTGGCTGCTCTAACTAAAACATTAATAACCATATCAGCACAAAACTTTATATTTAAGATTTATATTAGTAAATAAGACCCTTAGAAGGTTTTGGCTGAAACTGGATGTCTGGAAGTGGAGGTTTATTATTGCTGTTTTTTGTTTTGTTCAACTATTTAGGCCCTAGAATCGTTAACCCCTCAAGCCCGAATGAGATTTATGAGAACCTACCTTATTCGCCGGATGAGGTTTTTTTAAAACACAGGTAAAGGTGAGAAAATTTGCAAAGATTTTCAAAAATTCATAACTTTTGATGTTTTAATGTTATTTTGATGAAATTTTTTGTGAATATACATAAAAGATGAAATTTTTAAACA
Organism: Uropetala carovei; assembly: GCA_036926305.1. Classification (NCBI taxonomy): domain Eukaryota; kingdom Metazoa; phylum Arthropoda; class Insecta; order Odonata; family Petaluridae; genus Uropetala; species Uropetala carovei. The sequence continues at coordinate 1,596,842 of JAXCHB010000140.1, forward strand.
GTATCATTTAAAATATCATATGTTGCACACAAACGTTGCTGCAGTAGAAGCGAATAAATAATTTTCCGGTGCGCGCTCACGGTTTATATTAACTTTCGGAACCGTGAGAACTATGAAATGTATTCTAAAAACATTTAAACATTACTGAACATTTATTCGCTGAATGTATCTATCTAAACCAATTAGGTAAAAAGTTTGTCGGATGTCAACTTTTCCATGTCTTGACTGGAAATTTTTAACTAAGTCTTGTATTTATGATTTTTAAAAGATGTTTTATAAATAATATAAATGTTTTAGTTATGCAGTCATCATTCTTAATCATTACAGAAGTAAAATAGAAAAACTGGTTACATTTCGTTCATTAGAAGCGGAGATGTGGAGTTGTATTTATCATGAGATTTTAGACACAGAATACGGAAAACATTTAAAAGTTGTTTTAGAAAATGTACACATGTGTAATTGGATTCAGCATGAAATTTACATTATAGCATCATCAACATATCTCTTGTAAGCGAAGTCTTTGAAAAGATACCGTGAATGATATCCGAGCGTGACCGCTTCCTCGTCGACACGCACTATATGGGTCTATATGGGTCAACTTGAGAAATCGAAACTGCGTATGTCCGTGGAATACAAAAGACAAAAACTGTGTATTATTATTATTATAGATTGTTCATAAATTGCATTTATTATTATTGTAATCAATAAAAATGTATATTTATGTCAAAAATTGAGTTTAATGCGCTGTTTTATTTAGTTTTCCCTAATGTTAAATATTGATAAAACATACTTACCCATTGATTCACTAAAACATCAGTCATGTTACGGTTTTGAGTTAGCCTTTCATTTTAACGCGTCGTTTCGAGTCTCTGGGGGATGGAAGGACTTGATAGGTAAACAGTGCAAACAATACAAATAGCAGAACTAGCCAGTTGTTGAAGGTCTTTGAAGGATCGCCGAAGAGGAAAGCATTCTTGGTGAATTGAGAAGCGATTTTTAGAAGCATCTGAAGTGGGTTGTGTGTATTTCGTATATAGGAGACAAATTTCTTTCTCAAGCGGACGACCGCTTTTCTCACAAGGCTCCACAAAGATACAAGGGAAAAGACTATATTTCTTCTTCGAGAAAGTGAAAAGAGGAATTGTAATTTCGTGGGAAAATGAGAATTTCATCGCAAACTTTCACATTGATTATAAAACGTTAGAACAACAGTAAAATTACAGGTCGTGCATTACTGAAGAGGCCAAAGCTTCCTCTAACAAGCTACGTATATATTATTCAGATGGACGAATATGCCTTCCGTATTTAGACAAAAGTATGTGGTTGCGCTCCGAATTTTCAGCGCAGAAACGAAAATTTCACCGCAAACTTTCACGTTGATTATAAAACGTTAGAACAATAGTAAAATTATAGGTCGTGCATTACTGAAGAGGCCAAAGCTTCCTCTATCAAACTACGTAAAGCTTATTCAGATCGACGAATATGCCTTCCGTATTTAGACAAAAGTATGTGGTTGCGCTCCAAATTTTCGGCACAGGAACGAAAATTTCACCGCAAACTTTCACATTGATTATAAAACGTTAGAACAACAGTAAAATTACAATTCCTGCATTACTGAAAAGGCCAAAGCTTCCTCTTTCACAATATATAAAGCTTATTTATTTTTACGAAACTCCGTTACGCCAAAAGGCGATGAAAGGTTCAGGCACACGGTACTTTCGTAAAAAATCGAGCGCAAACTTTATCGTACATTATAAATTATAAAAACATAACAAAAATACAAGGCATACATTACTAGAAAGGCCAAAGCTTCCTCTTTCAAGATATATAAAGATTATTCAGATTTACGTGTGTCCCTTGCATCAAAAGACAATTAAAATTAGTGCTGGCGCTCCGTAATTTTGTGGCAAAAATGAAAAATCCATCTCAAACTTTAACGTAGATTATAAAATATAAAGTCATGCATTACTAGAAAGGCCAAAGATCCCTCTTTCAAAATATATAATCATTATTCAGATTTAAGTATGTCTCTTGCGTCAAAAGACAATTAAGATTAGTGCTGACGCACCGCAATTTCGTCCCAAAATTTAACGTAGAATATAACATACAAAAACAATACTAAAATTACAAAACATGCATTACTAGAAAGGCCAAAGCTTCCTCTTTGAAAATATATAAAGTTTATTTAGATATAAGAATCTCTCGCGCCGAAAGACAATTAAATGTAGTGCTGACGGAGGACGTAATAGTACGTATGACGGCGAATGGGACAGTTTTCGGAGGACGTAATAGTACGTATGACGGCGTCTACGGGTTAGCAAAAACAACATGGCATAAACAACTATTGGGACTTTTGGAGCACCTAAAACATGTATTGCTATTAAAATTTTTAAGTCAAATTTTTTGTGATTACAATACTTTTTCTATATACAGTAAACTCACAGTTATCCGGCACTCATTCAACCAGCATCTCCTACCTCTTGATTTTTTATTACATTTAGTTTGGAATGTTAACGATAAAATTGGCATTTTTGACAATTTTTTGTTTACATCTAATTCTGAATGTTACCGCTAAAATTTGCATTTTCAGCAGTCACAATACGTAATTGTGGATGTTTCTTGGACTAAGTGTTTGTGTTAAATAAAATATTTTACACACCCTTTTTAAATGCCTCCTAAAACTCCAATACCCACTAAAGGTGATAAAAGGAAATGGGTTGTGCTAAACTTAACCCAGAAACTTTATATAATAAAAGGTTTACAGAAACGTGAAAACCGCAATGTTTTAATGAAAGAGTTCAATGTCAGTTATTTAACTAATTGTGACATTAAGGCACAGAAATCACTGTTAATAAAATTCATTATGTCTTCTGAGACAACTAAGAGTTGAATATCAGCGCACTCTTCATAAGCCAAAACTTGAGCAATTGGATATTGGTATTTATGAATGGTTTTCTATAAAGCATTGTGAAGGAGCCCCTATTTCTGAACCAATGATGATTGAAAATGCCAAAGATTTTTTATCAACAAATTGAGATTAGTGAACCATGAGCATTTTCAGATAGATGGCTAACACATTTTAAGATCAACATCTAGATATTTCGGGTGATAAAAAGTGGACCGACCAAGAAGCTGCCGATAAATTTTGCAACTTTTTTGAAACATTAATTAAGGAATATATAACTATCCAACACATTTAATGGCATTATTTTAATATTTACTAACTGCACTGTATGTAATGGTGTCATGATTACGTGTCACTATTCGCTTCTCTTTTGTTTAATATGAATTTGCCTTAAGAATTTCTGCTAATATATTGTGTTTGGTGAGGATAATTTCTCTTTTTTTCTTGGATAAGGAAACAATTTTTTGTCGTAAAATCCACAAGGTTAGATGAAGTTAACCCTTACCTCCAGTTGTTATTAGAACAAAAGAGAAGTTAATAGCGATAGACATATAAGAAATTCATAGGATGTAATGCAGTTATTAAATATTAAAATAATGCAATAAAATGTTTTGAATACTTGTATATTTGAGTTTCATTACTTCCTCGAATGCCAAGGAATTATTTAAGAACAACTGAATAGGTTACCTAGTCTACAGGTTAGCAATTCCAAGGTGAATGTACAATTCTGCATCTGTTTCTTATGCTTTATTGAAGCCTATCCAATAAAACTCTCAAGCAATCGGAATATTCACTTAACCCGAAAACCCAATTCCTCAGGCATTCCGGATAACTGCGAGTTTACTGTACTACACGTATGAGAGAGAAATAACTAATTTTCTTTCATTAAAGGTAAATAAAATAGCAAAATATTTAATTTTCTAATTAAAATGTATTTGTTATAGCATAAATGAATTATGTGAATGTTTCTTTCTTTTTTATTCTTTTATTCTCTGAATGCTTTCTCTGTCTCACAAAATATGCAATACAGCTTATAAATTTGATGAAAAATATATCAAAATGACAAGAATTCTGTTGGACAAAATTTACCTACCCTTAATACCTAACAACAAGTTAGGAAAGTGTACAACGTATCACAAATGGGCACGTTTCGTGTAATGGAATATTAGAAAGAAATTAGTACATACCTGTACGTAAGGGAAATAGCGTTTTAAAGTTCTTTTCTTCATCATAAATAATCCATTTTCTTCCTATTTAACAATAGTGCATGCACACGTAAGGAAGTTAAACGTTTGTTTATGAGATTGTTTATGTTAGCAACAATGAAGAAGTAACTATACAAGAAATTTTCACAGTTCAACTCGAATTAAGACATTCTGGTTTGATTTTCTTGATAACGGCAACTCCTACGATAAAAATATATAGGGAAAGAAATACTCTACCAGTTCTACAACTTTTTATTTGAAAAATATTGTGATATGAGCAATACTTTACGAGATATGACGAAAATTTAATTTTTTGTCCCCAGTAAAGTGTTACCCCTGATTGGCATACGTGATTCATTTTTGCGATTTTCGTATATTTGATTGTACGTCCTTAATGTCAAATTTCATGAAAATCCGTTTGGTAGAAGCTGAGAACGAACATGTGGACGGACGGACAGATGGATGATAGATGGACGGACAGACGGACGGACAGATGGACGGACAGACGGATGGAAAGGCGGACAGGCGGGTGGACGGACAGACACAGATGGACGGACAGACAGACAGACAGATGGAAAGACGGATGGATAGATGGACGGACAGAAGGACGGACCGACCGATGATGATAGGTGCTCACGCTGTAGGCGAAACGTACCTAAAAATGAGTAATAAGCTTTACATTTATATCTAAATATAATATCAATCAGTGATAAAAAGCTTGTTGGAAGTGGATTATGCTAGATATTAAAAACAAAGTTAAAAGCTGCCAAAAGTCCATAAGGTTAGAAACGGAAATCCAATAACAGATTGGCTTCAGAAAAAAACTTATGGTAGTCAATGATTGTATTTTGTTCTCTTTCTTCAAAAAGGCTACTCTTATATTGCAGAGAATAGCTTCTTTTCCTTTATATTAGTCTTTATCATTACTTCAATCTCAAAGTCATAATATGTATTTATGACACCAATTCTAAAAGCAAATAAGGCTCACACATGCATGAAATATTTCAGGATACAGCATAATTCTCTACGTACCAAACCACATTTCACTAGGACCATACACCACTTTATATCCCTTGATAACTCCATTAGCAGAAGTTAGAGGTGGTGAGACCCAAGACACTCTAATAGTTTGAGATGTGAGTGTTGTGCAAGTAGTATCTTGTGGTGGTTGCTCAGGGACTCCCTCTGCAGTATACTGCTTTCCTTCCTCAGACATTGGTCCAGCACCAACTTTGTTAAATGCTTGTACAACAACTGAGTATTGGGTGTAAGTTCTAAATCAAAAAAGAGGCACATTGTAATTATTTAAATATAAATACATCGAATCATATCATTACAATAACTTATTTTAATTCAAAATTCAGCTTAAAAAGAAATTGGAATCCAAGAGGTCAGGATGAAAATAAGGTTGGCCAGATCATAAGGCTGATACAGATTATGAATATCATGAATTAAGCTTTAAGAGAATGGCAGATATATTGATAATATCTTAGGGTAGAATAATCTATGTCTAGGGTAGAAAGATGAGAAAAGTATTCTAATCACTAACTGAGGATATATATAAACTAAATGTCTTACTTGAGGTTAACTATTTGTAGATGATGTTCTTTTCCTTCTTCCTTGCTAAACTTCACAGTCTCAAACAGGAAAGGTTGGTCGGAAGATGCAAGCTTGTATCCAACGTAATAACCTTGTATCTCTCCATTCCACTCGTCTCTCTCGGGTGCCTTCCATGTCACAGTTAAAGTATGCTGGTCAACTGCTTCGACCTTGATGTTTGTTGGTGGTCCACTTGGAACTTAATAAAATGAAATGATACAAAATAAATGGGAAATGATAAAGATAACAAAATTCTTACACACCAAGAAATACTTCTTCCAAATATTAAACGATAAAAAATAAATTACAGCATGTAAAGTCATAACAGTTGACACATATTTATACACTAAAATAAAACAATTACTTACAAGGGGAGTGTCAGGTTAACGGGAAAGGGATTTGTCTGAAAATTTGCGAGCTGGTAGAGCTAGACTTGGGAATCATGATTTACCCCCCTTTTGGGCATAGACGGTCAATATGTTTAAACAATAAATGGAATTGTTTATTTAGACACCGTTTAAGTACCTTGTTAGTTTCACTTGCTCGCTAAGTGCTTTTGGCCGTGAGGTTATAATTGGCAGTACGAAGTCAGAGGTACCTGGTTCGAATCCTGGTGACCTTTTTTTTTGCGTTTATGTTATATTTATTTTAAAATATTGTTTTCAATTTGTATTTTTTCTTATATTCTTTGTTTTTTTTTACTTTTAACGTTTGTGTTATTTTTTCAATTTTTTTTCTATATTCTTTATTAGAGTTACTATAATGTTTTAGAAGTTTTTCTCATTTTTTAAAGTGCCTTTCTCGTCTTCTATTACTTTCTTAAAAGGGATTTCACAATGAACCCTCACAGTTTCCTGGATGATACATATCGTAGAAGCAGCGGAAGCAATAATATTTTCGACACCGTGCACATTTGGAGAAACATTGTTCGCCACAGTGAACTTTATTCGTTTTGACTTCATTAGGAAACACTTCCAGTGAATGATAATTTGTTGTATGAGATCTGCAGTGAGATTTTCTTCCGCACTCGCCGGTCTTTCTAGTTGGTTTCTGACCTTTCAAAAGAGTTATTCACAAGTTAAAGAAAGCATGTTTTATTTAATTTGTCACAGTGGTAAGTAGTGATAAATTATTTAAGGATTGTTTTATGATTTTATGATATGATGCCGGTTTCGTTAATGCATTGATAAATTACATTGATGAGCGCTTGATTGATGACGAAAGTCAGCCGACATGCACCGTGAAGGTAATTCCGCCAAAATGCATCCCCATATGCCAACCTTGCGACGTGTATTTTTACCGTCAGGTAAAGATCTTTATTTCGTGACTACAAAATGCAGCAGTTCTACTGCAAGAAAAACTCAATATTACTAGATGAGCGGACATGATAAAAATACATGCTCTTGTGCACAATCAACTGTCTGCTTCCATATTTAAAGATATGGTTCTTTACGCCTGGTTCACATCACGATTGACAAAACAAAGGAAATTCTTCCTCAGTGTCAATCAGATAGTGTTTCCTAATGAAGTCAAAACAAATAAATTTCACTGTGGCGAACAATGTATCTCCAAATGTGCGCGGTGCCGAAAATATTATTGCTTCCGCTGCTTCTACGATATGTATCATCCAGGAAACTGTGAGGGTTCATTGTGAAATCCCTTTTAAGAAAGTAATAGAAGACGAGAAAGGCACTTTAAAAAATGAGAAAAACTTTTAAAACATTATAGTAACTCTAATAAAGAATATACGAAAAAACTGAAAAAATAACACAAACGTTAAAAGTAAAAAAAACAAAGAATATATGAAAAAATACAAATTGAAAACAATATTTAAAAATATATATAACATAAATGCAAAAAAAAAAGTCACCAGGAATCGAACCAACGACCTCTGACTTTGTACTGCCAATTATAACCTCACGGCCAAAAGTGCTTAGCGAGCAAGTGAAACTAACAAGGTACTTAAACGGTGTCTAAATAAACAAATCCATTTATTGTTTAAACATATTGACCGTCTATGCCCAAAAGGGGGGTAAATCATGATTCCCAAGTCTAGCTCTACCAGCTCGCAAATTTTCAGACAAATCCCTTTCCCGTTAACCTGACACTCCCCTTGTTAGCACCACAAAGATTCTTCAATATGACATAGTGCCAACCAAAATTAACACTATTAAGTGAATATTTCCTTGTCATATGATTCAATAATACTTTTTTTGTTTTAGTTTTCAAAGTAATCCCTATTGATCTATTAATGATAACACCAACTAGTAAGCTAATTTTCTTAGATTTATCTTTGTGGAGCATCAAATAGGTGTTAATCAGCAAATCACATGCCACCTTTTGTGAATATGGTTAATTTTTATTGTTTTGGTTAAGGTTTTACATCAAACACCGTATTTTTGAGCTATAAGACGCACTCCGATTTTTCAGATTTTCCAGGGAAAAAGTACCATATTTACTCAAATATATACTGCACTTTTTCCTAAATCTTTATTCAAAAAATTAGGGTGCGGCTTATGCGCAAATACAAAGGAAAAATATTCTTAAAGTGGGATATTCTCAAATTATGATCACAATTTCCATATTTACATCATTTTCAATTAGAAGTCGTAAGACATATACAGTAATCCCATGCCATTCGCAAAATTTGTGTATCTGTGATTTTCATTTTGAGTACCTGTTTTTTCATTCGCGAGGTAGAAATTCGCATATCTGCAAATGATCGCTTAAGTACCGCTCACCCCACGGTAGTGTACGCGTGCAATTCCTGTTTCTCGAATTTATTGTGCCATTTTCATAGTTTCTTATTAGTAATATTGCTTAATCACGCAACCAGAAGCGTGAAATTTTTTATGCACACACACTGAAATATGCGGTAGGGAAATTTTCGATTATTTCTTTATGCTTAGTTTTCATTTGTTTGCAGTGGCTGCATAATCTTACTCATTTAAAGCAGGCAGGGAAAAGAAGAGGTAACTCATGAATCTCTTGTGTATGCAGCCGGGCAAAGTCAGCTGAGACAATCGACATTTTAATGCACTTGTAACTTCAATTATTCTACACCAGTGGTCCCCAATGCGGTGCCCGCCGAGCCATTTGGGTGTGCCCGCTACCGACTAGTCAACAGTTTTATATAATTAAGTTCACTGCGGCTAGCGATAATTTGCGATACTAGCGGTACTGCTTCATTTTAGACGATAAATACACATTTCATGTAGAAATACTAAGTTATTCTGTTTTTTAATGGCATATATGAGTGTAAGGCGTACATAGCGTGACGATTACCTACCAATTACGGGTCATTGATAGGGTGACGAGGAGTTTACCTTTGCACAAGCTGACTGCGATCATCACTGATGGGGCACCAGCAATGATGGGCAGCACCAATGGATTCATTACACTTTGTAATAAGGATGAATCCTTTCCGAATTTTGTGTCCTACCATTGTATTATTCACCAGGAAGTTTTGTGTGGCAAAGTACTTTTGTTTGGACATGTCATGAATGTAGGTAGTTATGAAAATAATTAACTCCATTCGAGCGATATCTTTGCAACATCGACTTTTCAAGGCCTTGCTGGAAAATGTTGAAGATAAAGAAGCTGATATTATCTTGCACACAGAAGTATGATGGATGAGCAAAGGTAAAGTTCTTGCACGGTTTTCAAGCCTGATTGAAGAGATCAAAGATTTTCTGAAGTCCAACGATCAGAACTTCGAGCAACTTGGTGACTCTTCCTGGTTAATGGATTTGGCTTTCCTTACTGATGTAACTGACAAATTAAACAGTTTAAATCTCAAGCTCCACGGAAAAGACAAACATTTAGCTCAAATGATAGGCTCTGTAAAATCATTCAAAGCAAAACTAGTATTATGGATGCCACATATGAAGACGAAGTCCTTCGCACACTTCCCAAATATGAAGAAAATGGTAGGTGAGAGTGATTTTAGTCCGTCACCATTTGTTAGTCACCTTCAAACACTTCTGGAACAATTTGAAAAGAGATTTCAGCAGTTTACTACCATTGAGCCTATAGTTGCCTTTTTTGTAAATCCTTTCACTTGCCAAATAGAGGTTGCAGAAATGGCTGCATTGATTACGAGACTCATTCAAGTAAGAGTAGAAGAACTGGAACTGGAGATTTTGGCCCTTCAAAATGACATTGTTCTGAAATCCTACTCTACACATGCGGACTTTTGGAATCTGGTTGACCAAAAACGGTTTCCTTTCTTAAAAAGTGTAGGGTACAAGATAAAGTCTTATTTTGGTTGGGTTGGTACTCTGAAAAAAATGATTGGTGCCCGCCATACCCTCCTGAAGTCTTGAGTGCACCCTTGGGCACCAAAAGATTGGGGACCACTGTTCTACACCCTAGCTTTTCAATTGAACAGCAAATAAGAAAATTTCTGGAGCCTCCGATTGTAGACATTTTTGAGTTCAAAATGCAGCTTACGTCAAGTGAAGTTTTTTTTCTATTTTTGATGTTGAAAAACCTGGGTGCAGCTTATATGCAGTGGCAGCTTATATCCGAGTAAATACGGTATTTTGGTTCACCAAGGCATTTAGGAAGGCCCACGTTGTGTATCATTTCTAGCCGTAATTAAGTCGGTATCTGGCAACATTTAAATAAGATATTATGGCATAATAATAGTAAATTATAACAAGTAAACTGTATTCATGAAAGTAAATAAGGATTATCTAAAACATAAACAAAATGGAAAATTATATTCTAAAAATGGAATACATAGAGAGATTGCAGTGTTCTTTACTAGATGTACATGCAAAATGATATCAAAAGACTGGGCAGTTGACAAATTTTAATTTCTGAAATGATGTCATAATCATCTAGTCTTGTGGAATTTTTTGTGGTAAATGTTGTTCACTTTCTGAATAATTTTTTTAATCAATGCCTTTCAGACCATATAAGAGCTAGAGAGAGAAAAATATGGTATTTGTTTCTTGACTTGTATAAGATACAAGTAAAAGTTTACTCAAGAGCTTATTTAAAATGGAAGCTTTAATTGACAGATTCAGTTCAAAATCGTGATTCGGCAATAAAATTTAATAAGGATCAATCAAAACCCATCCAGCAGTTTAGGAGATGAAAGTCATAAGAGATGGATGGAAGGGTGAGATGTGTAGATAAGGAGTTCAACTCCTTTCTCTTTGGTGATGTTCAGACATGTTGACTATTTGCACCAAGGGATGTCGTCGACGCCGAGCGGACAGCCATTTATGGGATTCTGAGAACAATATGTGTTGGTAGAGACAATGGACTGGGCAGTTTGCTGTTGGACTTGGTAGTGTGTGTGACAGTGTGATTGATTATGAAGCGGTGTCGACTAGTGTGTAATAAAAAACGATTCATTACCGTTTGCGTTCTTTTTGTTTTTTCATAAAAATTACCGTCCACTAAGTTGTAAATGGGGAACGGCGGTATGTAATCGTTGCCAAAGGAAGTGCAGCAACCTACGTGTGCCAACAGGTGGCAAATAGTGTCTAGTAATTGCTTTGAAATTTGTATAGCTAAATGTCCTCTGTGTGCACTCAGTGGTCCTATTAATTAGGCCATTGCAGCATGTCACTCACACTGTATGTGTGTTTTTGCGTAGTGAATCACCTGAAGTTATAACTAATAGTGGAGGCATACATATTTTTTCACTCTTGTAGCCAATGCAATCGCAATACACATAACAGTAATTATAAAATTTTTATGACATCTACCAGAATTATAATGTTCCTTGGCATTAATCACGCTATTAGGAATTAAAGCATATAACTAACATCGCCAACTTACCGAAATTGTAATCACTGTGAGCGGACATGAAAAAAAGCGGAATAATGAAAATGTGTCCTTGGAATTCACAATGCATAAGATTTTGCTGAATATATTAACAATTTCTTCTCTATTAATTCATTTATTAATAATATATTTTTAATGTTTTTGTGATGAATGACTGCCAATTATCCCATTTTGGGGATCAGTGGGTTCATGAGTGTCAATACTGAATGTAATAATGATCTTACTTTCAGTCTATAAGATGCAGGTTGATTTTGGGAGCCATTTCTCTGGAAATAAAGTGCATCTTATAGCCTAAAAAATACGGTAAATTATTCTCTTTAGAGTATAAATTATTTCTTTGTACCTTCCTCAGCAGTAATGATAGTGACAGTATCAGAAGGTTCTGATGAGCCAATTTCATTCTCCGCAACAATTCGGATATGATAAGTAGTTGCTGGTCGAAGATTGAATACTCCAGCCACTGTTTGCTGTCCAGGAACCAGAACTCGGTCAATGTCAACATCCCATGATCCTACCAAGAAATAATAATCAATAATAAGCATTGAAATCTTTCCCTAGAAAACATTATGAGGATTGCAAATTCATATTAATTAATTCACAAAAGTTCTAAAGCTGAATTTCTGTATGGATAACCAACTAAATATTATTTTCATTGCTAGTAATGTTATTTAGCAATCAAAGTTAGAATTTTCAGTATTCAATACAAACAATTTTGATTTAATCACACAATGGTATTGAATATATTATGAAATGAAGAATATTGACAGAATAAAGAAATCCTACATTACATTTTCTTCATAACTATGATAGTGATAGTATATAAACAAACCTTTAGAAATTTTGTACTCAATTAGGTAGCGCTTGATAGGTGAGTTGCCATCATATGGTGCAGCCCAAGATAACTGCACAGAACGACCAGACTTGTCTAGAACTTTTAAACCATATGGTACTTCAGGTACCTCTGTAAGGTAATGTCAACATTTTATTAACTTTAAATTTAAAAATAACAGAATAACAAGAACAAATTATATATAACACTAAAGATGCTATAAAGGGGAACATTGGAATAAATTTTAATTTTTGTAATACAAATAATAAATTCTAGCAACAGCTTCATTGATTCAGGGATTTCTTACCCTTTTCACATATGGGTCAGATTAGCAATTATATGAAAGCATTCAAATGATTTGGAATATTATCAGACAAATAAATTCTCAATAGAACTAAATAATTTTTGTAATTTGTTAATCCCACATATGTGAAACAACATAAATAGGCCAAATCCACAGAAAGAGATGTGCGACTTGGCCAGGGGTGGGGAAACTTTTGACGCGATGGGCCGCAATGGCCATTGCGGTTGCTTAGGTGGGCTGCATTAACAGATGGAAATGCTTCGGCGGGCCACATTAGAATCCACGTAGGAAGTTATTTGAGAGAATGCGAAGGTTTCTATCTGTGAAAATTGATAATTAATAATATTATTTTATCATCTAATCTTCACAAGAAAAGGTTTTCCGGCCCTAATTATGACCAAAAACTACCAAATCGTCTGTGTTACATTTTATGGTTCATTTTTGTAATGATATCGCAGGCTGTATAAAGTGCTCCTGTGGGCCATAGTTTCCCCACCTCTGGACTAGGTCATAAGCATGCCTTCTTTTGAAAGTCTCCATTTGAGAGGTAGTTCGTCCAAAAAATCACCTTTCAAGAAAAAATTAACTCATTCGAGTGATATTTATACTTTGCAAGTGAATTAGAAATAAAACAAATATCATTGCCTAGACCGAGAAAAAAATTTCAAAGCATTATATAAAATGGCCACTTGCTAACAATAAATGTCACATGCATCTTAAAGTTAATTTTGTCCTCGATCAGTTGTGTAACTAGGAGCAGAGGGACCCATGGTAAAATATTATCAATGGCCCCTTACCTCTTCATATCTCACTCAACAAATACATAAGTTCAATTAAAAAACCCATCGTAAACCCAATTAAATTACACATATTAATCAATTAACAGGAATATGCTGAAAATGTTAGACTTTTAAAATTACTCTGTCCAAAAACAATGATTAAGTGAAGAGTCATTCTGAAAATAGGATAAAAAGTGCTAAAAAGTCTTCATTTCTTCTAAATTCTGAAAAATTTGAGCCATCCCCACTCCCACGCATTAGGCCACTCACGTCACCTGATTGTTATGCCACTATCGTTGATCATCATACAAGTTTAACAACATATACTATCCTGGCAATGAAATGATAAAAGCTTGCCATTAAGAAAAAATCGGCACAACATACATTGTACAAACTTTCTCACATATGTACTAATGCGTCATTTAGTTATCTTTAGAAAAAGAAAATTGTATGAGCCTGTTTTTAGAAAATCCAATTTTTGTTAAAGTTGCCAAGAATAAACTAGCCTTATATTCATTCACTGAGAAAAATGAAATACGTATTATTATTGTAGATGTATACTCAAGTAACTATACGAAATTTGATCAAAAATGTTAGAGCCGTTTTTCAGAAAATCGAATTGTTGTTAAAGTTGCCTAGAATAAACTAGCCTTATATTCATTTTTTGAGAAATATGAACTATACAGTATTATTGAAGACGTAAACTCAATTAAGTGTACAAAATTTGACCAAAATTGTTAGAGCCGTTTCTGAGAAAATCGGATTGTTGTTAAAAATGCGTAGAATAAACTACTCTTAATTATTGACCAATGTCAACCATTTCTATGTATACTCTGCTCAGTATGATAAAATACCTAAGTACGACATTTCATTCATTTTCGCTCTACTGCCTAAGCTCCAGAGCCAGTATCAGACAGACGGCATTGCGAAAACCACTTTTTCGGATTCAGCGACACATAAAACATATATTTCCGTAAAAAATCTCGAGGTCAAATTTTTTCGCGATAACAATACTTTCTCGATACTTCGTATGAGAAAGTAAAAATGCAATACTGCTAGGATCAGTGGCATAGCCAGAAATTTGGATTGGAGCATTAACCATACTATTTTTTGTGGCCTGTTATCACAATTAGGCATTTTTGAATTTATATTAACAATGTAACCACCATAAAATACATGCACCATGGTCGCATTTAAATTAACATTATTACTGCATTGGTTAAGGTTGGTTAATTACCGTATCTGCCCGAATAGAAGCCGACCCCGGATTTAAGCTGACCCCCAAAAATTTCCACGATTTTTTTTGGCAAAAACGTAAATTTTGTAGATTTTATGCTGAAGTGTGCCGGGCATTCTGCACATCTTAGAATACATTATTCAAGATCAAAGTAATGTGTGGGAAATGGTTTAGTTGTTGACATTTTGAAATATTACTCCAATTAATAATTTTGCGTTGCTGAATAATGTTCCACATTCAGTGACAATAATTTCATTCATCTTCATTTTCACAAAAGGTCAAATATAGTAACAGCGATCTCGCCAAGATATTTTTTCATCCAAGTCTATTTTCAATGAAATTTGAATTTACATTGCCTTAAGAAATTGCATTTTTTATAATTATACAAGTTCCATGTAAAGTTTTACTGAAATTCAAACAGTTGAGTATTCAAAGTCGTCAACGCATTTTGCGTAATCATCAATTTACGCAAGCTATCTCGCCAAGATATTTTTCATCCAAGTCTATTTCCAATGAAAGTAGCATATATACATTGCCTTAAGAAATTGCCTTTTTATAATTATACACGTTCCATGTAAAGTTTTACCGAAATTCAAACAGTTGAGCATTCAAAGCCGTCAACGCATTTTGCGTTATTGTCAATTTACGCAAGTGATCTCGACAAGATATTTTTATATATATTCATCGTAGGTCAAATATTTACTTTACGAAAAATATAGTACTATCATTTGAACGCGAAGGCAATGAGAGACTTCGAGATTTAACCATAACCCAAATTTTCTTCGGACTCACATTTAAGCCGAGGGGTGATTTTTTCATGATAGATTTTGACAAAAAACATCGGCTTGTATTCAGGCAGATATGGTAATTTAATGAATCCTGCAACAATCGTTATCCTTGGTTACAAAAGATTTTCTTACTAAAAAACCTAAAACATTCATGCTCAAAACAATTTATGGACCAATTCGAATCATATATGAAAATCAATGCTAGGAAAATAAATGTTCATTCTTTTGGGTATGATGATTATAATAACTTTTAAAATGCAAATAAAAAATATAATGACCCATCCAATGCAATTTAAAGGAGGGAGCCCCTGGAAATGAACTTCTTACTTTCAATGATCGTCCAAATCTGCTTTTAGGCATAAGACCTCATATGCCAAAAGAATTACCATAATTAATTAGGAAATCCTCGGGTTATTCGCTAGTTAAAAGGATTATCAAAAGACAAAAACTGCTTATTGTATAATAAGCCTAGCGGAACTGCCCATTGAATTTCAACGGATTTAATGAATCTAAACCTTCGACTGTGTAACATGTAAACATCACAAGAATAACATAGTACACCATTTTAACCGTCGAATAAAGCAAAAATGAAGAAAACTGCTCCGCATTTACCTATTTAGATTAATGAAGAAAGAAAATCTTGCACTCTGAAAAATCAAAAATTACGAGTAAACTTACGGGAAAATAATTATTGAATAAAACATCTCCTCCCCCCAATTTTTTTATCATCATATAGCCTATGTTACCCGCAGGGTAAAATTATTTACCTATGCAAAATTTTGTGAAGATATCATCATAGGTTTGGAAATCAGAATGTGTGGACAATCTACATCTAGTTATTTATTACTTACATAGTTTTAAAAACAGTTTGCTTTGGAGAACTCTACGCTACACTAAAATATCATTAACAACTGTTTATTAGTAATATTTCATGATGAACTCTTCTCAGGTAATATTTCAATTAAAATCAATAAATATTTGGTTGCCATGTAAACAAAGCAAAATCATGCACAGAAATTTAAAAATAATATTACGTTAAAATTTTCCCAATATAAATGCATTGGACTCTCAACTTCGGCAACAATGGGAGTTGTCATGGTAGCTTATAATTAGCATTGTCATAAGACCGATAAAATCACGTATTTTTCTGATTCTAAACACATTTATATGCTAATTCAATCAGGATTTGGATTTTATCTTCAACAAAAATAAACCTTGTTCTTTCCTGCATAGAACCAACCAAGTCTCAACTTTTGTACCATGTTTCTAAGTAATTTTAAAATTTAAATGAAAAATTAGCTGCACTCATCCCTATGTTATTGAAATGGAGAATATGAAAAAATAAAATATTTTTTTATATTAGAAAGATTAATCAAATCGGTATAAAAACCTGACTATACCACTTAACTCTTTATTCCGAATAAAATGACATCTTCCCT
Source organism: Uropetala carovei (assembly GCA_036926305.1). Lineage (NCBI taxonomy): Eukaryota > Metazoa > Arthropoda > Insecta > Odonata > Petaluridae > Uropetala > Uropetala carovei. The sequence goes on from JAXCHB010000140.1 coordinate 1,613,729, forward strand.
TGTTTCTACATGCTGTAGTTGCTGAGTTATAAAAAAACATGGATATATACATACAAATACTTTATAGATAACTATAGTTAGCCATGAAAAAATATTTAAATGTTTCAATCAGAGAACTCACCTTGAACAATCATGTTGATGCTGGTATCATCACTTCCAAAAGCATTAGTGGCTACACATGTGAACAAAGCAGAATCACCCCTTTCAGTCCGCTTGATGCTGAGGTCAGACAAAACTCCATTAGGTAATATCTCTTCCCTTATTGTGTACCTATTCAAAGATAGAACATTTACAGTATAAGTACCTGAGATCAGTCCTAGTTAACTCTTTGTTGCATTGCAACAATTTTCTCTGGTATAATCTGCATTTATTATTCCTTAAGCCTCATCACTGGTATATATATCTTTATAAAAAGAAAATCTGGATTATAATCTTCATTTTCAAATAAATTACAAATACAGATTCAACTGCAAGCAACCATATATGAACCTCTCAAATGCCAAACCAACTAACTCCACTTTTTATCAATGTCTCAATTTCAGTACCTGAGCATATTTGCAATATGTACAGTAGTTTTAAAAGCTAATGGCACCTTTCTGCGCAGACTGCGACCTAATGTAGGGGAAAGCGGTTGTGGAGAGGGAAGTTGAGGGGGAAGTGAAGCGAATTGGAACTTGCAGCTTGGCCAAACTACTGGATCCAGTTTTAAAAGAGGCGGAAATGTTCTGAAATGTAGATTATCATGTATATATGTAGTTTGATTTTGCACTTATTTAACTTTGAAAGAAGAAACTATTTTCCAAAACAAATTTTTATTCGGCAATTAAATACAACGTAACCAAACAACAAACAGAACAGCGATAATAGAAAGGTGAATCTAATAGGACAGCGGCACGGATGGCAACTAACAAGGCACAAGTGAGCTCTCTCATGACTGTAAACACCCTCACCCCTACCGAGTTCGCGTTTCTAAAGTGGACTCTTCCATAGCAAAAATCGTCTTCTGCGCAGGTGCCGTAAGCTTTTAAAACTACTGTAATTAATTGCAGAAATGAATAGACTTTGTTGCATGGATGGCTGTTTTATCCATACAACACAGACTATTCATTTCTGCAGTTAATTACATATTTCAAATGTGCTCAGGTACTGAAATTGAGACATTGACAAAAAGTGGAGTTAGTCGGTTTGGCATCTGACAGGCTCATATGTTCACATTTATCTAATTGGAATGGATTATTTGTATCTCTAAGAAATTGAAAAACTTTACCATTGTCTGACACTGACTTATGGCGGTGATTATATTAAAAATTTAACTATTTCCAGTAAAATACAAGCATGAATAATTTTATTACCAATAAAGTGAAAGGTCAACTAAGTTTGGTATGAAATGGCAAAGAAGTAATGAATGCTAACTGTAAAACATAAATTATGTGTTTCTTATCATTTTTTGCATTTACTTCAATACTAGTCTCAACTACCATAATTTGATGGAATTAATAAATTTAATCATGATATCTCATTATTATATGATAATAATTTGTTAAAATAAAGGCTGAACATATTTTCCAGCTGGTTTGTTGCTGTTAAACTTTATCAATGACTTTTTCAGGATAGCTTTGCACGTAGCAACATATACATTCATCATAGGCCACATGGCTCACAAGCTACTTGCTCAACCCAGTTGAAGAATAATGATTGCTTCCTTTTTTTTGACTACTGTTTGCCTCACTTCAAAACTTTTCTAAATTACAAAGGCACAAAACGTTTTGTATCCTAATAACCAGCAATGCTACATACAACCAAGTGGCAGACTAAGGAACATCATGGCAGGTTTAGAAATAAAAGAGTGCCTGCTAAACAGGATTTAATTACGTTACAATAAAATTTATTGACCCTGTTATATGAAACTAAATACACTTCAAAAGAACAACGTTAAGTTAGCTCTTGGAGGAAAATATTTTATTAACAAGCAATGGAAACAGTCTATTAGATTTCATGCACAGAAAGAAATCTTACTATTCTTACCTGTTATCACTCTTAGGGTCAAGTCGCTTGTTATTCATATTCCATAGAATTCCAATAGGTTTCTCTCCCTTAGCTTCACACTGAAGCACAGTTGGCTCTCCTCGCCTTGATGTCTGATTCCTCAATTTTATTTCAAAATGTGGAGGGGCTAAACATATGACAGAAAAAAATATACCTTAGGTCTTAATTATCCAATGTTGCTGCGACAAATCATCTTCGTTTGTTTTTCTTCTAATATATGCTACAGCTAATCAGATTCTCCATTAACTTTTGCTTCCATATTTTGCTTCATTACAGCTTGAATGACAAAGATGTCCTTGCATACTTAGCATGCAAACTGGCATGGATGGGATTTTCTAAATTAGAATTTGAACATGCAGATAAATTGGAGTGTAGATACCTGTACTTCTGCCATTTGTTTTTATTTAAATTTGAGTTTTGAAAAACATACAGGGTTAGATAGGGGGCCCATTTAAATGTTTTAAATGCCACCAAAGGTATAAAAGATGGAAATCTGAAATTTTGAGCATACAATTCCACATTGATGCTCCTACAAAAATGCTCTAATGATAGAATATTCGATGGTATAACCACATAAAAATAAATTAAGATAAGCTAAATTCTCTTAAGTTCATCTATTAACACTAGAATGCCCAGTGGAGTCATTCTGACTCCTTCAGGAAGTTTCTGTTATCGTTACTTCTCTTACGCGAAGTGTAGGAAAAAACCTCTGGTGACTTTTAATCATTTTCAAGGCCAAACACGCTGAAAAAATATTAAGTGTGAGCAATGATTTTTTGGTGACATATTTCATGATTTACCTTTAATGCCCGAGGGAGTCATTTTGACTCCTTGCTTAGTCTTAGGTATTTGTAAGGGCAATACTCATGCGAACGCTTGAGATTTTTGTTTGTTTTTTGATTTTTTGATTTTATGCATGTATGCGCTCACCTAAAGCGCATTCCTGATCTTCTCCCTACCCTCCGTCTTCTCCCCTTACTCTCTAGTGTAGTGATGTACTCTCTAGTGTAGTGTATAGATGACACTTACCGTTTATCAAGGAAAAGTGAATAAGAATGTGGTTCTTCTAAGCACGCTGCATCCAAATGTTTACATCTCAGAAAATCTCAAGAAAACACCTGAAACTGTCAAATGCTACAATGAAACCAAGTGCGGCGTGGACATCGTCAACCAAATGGCAAAAAAGTTTTCCACCAGGACAAGCTCTAGGAGATGGCCTGTTCACTCTTTCCAAAATACTCTGGATCTGGCAGCCATAAATGCTTGGGTATTATACAAGGAAATCACAGGAGAGAAAATTAGCCGACGGGAGTTTCTCCAGAATTTGGCGACGGAGCTGGCACAGCCAAATATGGAGTCAAGAGGTCTTGTACCTCTTGATCCATCAGAGGAGGAAGAAACAGAGAAGGCTGGCATGAGCACAACTAAATACTGTCAGGTAAAGAAACATTGCAAGAAAAATGGCACCATTGGAGTTTGCAGGCAATGTAGAAAGGCGGTTTGCGGAAGGTACACTACCTATGTAGAAGGTGTGCAGATGATTAGACATATGTAGATTTTCAGCTTAAAAATTATTGTGTATTAGTTACTGTTTTGAGTGTATTTACAATTGTTTGAGACATTATTTGTTATAGAAAAAGTAACGTCTGTTTTTAGACAATTAATGCTAATAAAGTGTTTACAGCATTGTACTTTGATATGACTGTGAGTTCCAAATTATGTCCACAATATATCCAAATGACATGTTTGTGAGCATAAATGACGTGCAAGAGCATAAGACAAAAAAGGACAGCCATAAAGGGCTTGAAAATTTCAAAATAAGGAAGAAAATTCACAAGGAGTCAAAATGACTCCCTTGGGCATCCAAGGGGGTCGCCAGTGCCAGGCATCCTAATGTTAAGCTAATGGAAGAAATCTTCATAGCGAAATAAAACAAAATTTCACTGAATGTACCGTATTTTCTGGTCTATAATGCTTGCGTTATCTATACAAAAAATACAAAAATTGGGAAATAACACCATGCGCTTTATACAAAGGAAAATAAAATTTTATTGAAATATATGAAAATTAACTTTTACAACTTTTACTTTTACTTTTTTACGACTTCTAATTTAAACTGCAAATCATATGATTTTTGCTTTCGCGTATTTTCATTTTCCATGGTAAATTTTTTCAAAAAGCGCTTCTTTCAAATAGATTTTTTGTCTGCGCGTTATCTATACATTTGTACCAGGTTTGAAGAAAATCACTTGCGCGTTATACATAAGGTGTGCGTTATAGACCAGAAAATACGGTAATAACAGAAGGAAAAACGTGCTAATTTTATCCATGTTCATGGATAACACTACTTATTTTTATTTTTTGACCCCTCATAGTATTTGAGACTATATATATATATATATATAAATATAAATATAAATATAAATATATATATATAAATATATATATATATATATATATTTATTTATTTATATATATATATAAAATGGTTCAAATCCGAAGGTCATCTGTTAATTTCTTCTAATTTTAATTTCCAAATGAATAAAAGGCTGCACGTCAAAAAATCGCAATTTACATGTTAAGTAATGGGAAATGCCTCTCTTGGAGATGAACCAAGGAATTTTTAAATTTGTCATTCTCGGAATAAGTGTTAATCAAGCATCCCTACCAAATTTAGAGTTTCTATCATTATTATTTCTCGAGTTATTAGCGTTTGCATAGCGTGACCAACCAATATATATATAAATATATATATATATATATATATATATATATATCAATATATATATATATATATTTATATATTTATTTATATATATATAATATAATAATAGCCGTCATCCGTTGGTTGGTCACGCTATGCAAACGCTAATAACTCGAGAAATAATAATGATAGAAACTCTAAATTTGGTAGGGATGCTTGATTAACACTTATTCAGAGAATGACAAATTTAAATTGTGAAAAAATTCCTTGGTTCGTCTCCAAGAGAGGCATTTCCCATTACTTAATAACATGTAAAATGCGATTTTTTGACGTGCAGGCTTTTATTCATTTGGAAATTAAAATTAGAAGAAATTAACAGATGACCCTCAGATTTGAACCATTTTGAAGAAAAATTTATAAAGTTTCTTATTCCGTTCGTCTTTTTTTGCCCACAGTTTGAAATATTCCATGTTAAACGTTTAATTTGCATATTTTGTGGAAATCTCGCCATTTTAACGTGTTGTTACTATGTCGACCATTATCATTGTTAGCTTCAATACGGGAGAGAGAGAGAGAGAGAGAGAGAGAGAGAGAGAGAGAGAGAGAGAGAGGAAGGAAGGGGAGAGATTGGCGTGTTTTGTGGAAAATAAGTATATTAACGTAAATATAAAAAATTTTAAGTATCAACAGTGTCATTTTAGAAAAATTGGAAATAAAAAGCATTCTTAAATTAAATTCTTTGTAAACCATACGTGCTTACGAATTTATATTGTTATTCATCGAATTAATTTTGTAACAATGGCGGAAGTTTGGAAATGAATATAAATTAAAATTCAATTAAAATTAAAAGGGCATTTAAAACTGTTAAGAGGCAATTTTCGAAGAAACAACAGTGGATCTTTTAATGATTTGATTTGTTTTTATAAAAGGAATTTTGGTGCTTACTTAATACAGAGTAAGTTCTAAGGTTTATAATCCATTTAAATCTAATAACAGTGACTATTATAGTTTAAAGAAAGAACTTTATTTATTCACTTTACAGAATGAATTAATTTTAGGCTAGTAAAAGGAGTTACTTTGGAATTTACAGTATGTAAAGTGGAAGTTGTACTGAAGTGACTCAAGTATTTTGGGTACTTTCCTGTTAACAGGAATATCTCCAAAAATAAACATGTATTGTTGTGATATGTTACGACGTATTTGTTTGTTAACAATGCGTAACAACGGGGGAATTACTTAAAAATCACACTTTTTTGAAACTTATTTATTAATAAAAGCAACATAATTACTAATACAATCTAAATTTATGTTACTAGGGGGCCAATATGTCTTTATGGCATTTAAAATAGCTGGAAATATGTCAATTTCTTTGTTATGTTGTCGCCGCATGAATTCTTCTGCTGACCGGCTTTCGCGTTGCATTTCCAAAATATTCTGTCGCAGAAGTTAAGTTTCATAATATGATCCTTCTTGCACATTCGCCCTTTAGTTAAAATACCATGGTCTTGAAGCAAAGATACAGCTTCTTCTTCACTCCTTGGCAAGCTCCACAAATTCATCATTAATGGATCAACGTAAATATCTTAACCAGATTTGTTACTCATTGCTAACAAACAAAATATCACAACATATCACAACAATACGTGTTTCTTTATTGAGGTATTCCCGTTAACAGGAAAGTACCATTTCAAAGCAAAAATCAATTTAAAACTATTGAAAGTTGTTGTTTCGGAAACTGAGAAGTCCAGAGTGGTGAGCGGACGCTAAACAATATTAAGGTACATTTTATTCCAAAATCTATTTAAACTATTATCAGAGGCAATTGAAGATTGAACAAATTTTTTTGTTACCGGAATTCTGCTTATTTCATGAAATTGAAATGCTAATGCATTAATTCATTAAAATCTGTTAAGAGTGGCTATTTTAGTTGAAAGAAATATATGTACCTACATGGCACTTTTATTCACTTTTCAGAATGACTGAATTCTAGGTTAACATTGCATATCATAAAAGGATTTTCTTTGAAATAAAAAGTTTGTTATGTGGTTATTTTAATTGAATTGAATCAAGTTCTCATCTAAGTTTGAACTCCATTTAAAACTGGTGAAAGTGGTTATTTCGGAAAATGAGAAGGCAAGAGTGCTGAGCAGACGATAAACGATAATTAGGTACATTATATTCCAAAATCTATTTAAAGTATTATCAGAGGCAACTGAAGATTGAACCAATTTTTTGGAACCGGAATTCTGCTTATTTAATGAAATTGAAATCCTAATGTTATAATCAATTTAAAACTAATAACAATGTGTATTTTAGTAGAAAGAAAGGTACTATTTTATTCACAAGGAATTTCTGTGAGATTTTAGTAATTAATTAAAACAGACTTATAATATAGAAATATTCGATGGTTAAAACAGTGCACAATTTTATTCTTGCGATTTTTACGTTGCATTGACGAAAATTTAGTTTCATTAAACCCATTGAAATTCAACGGGCACTTATGCTAGTATATATATATATTTATATAGTCTCTGTAACCTCATTCCTTCACCTTAAGATGGTGCATCACAATGAAGTCCAGGTTGTAATGAAACATAAAAACAGGTGCATCACATTGAAGTCCAGGTTGTAATGAAACATTAAAACAATGGAAAATAGTTTTTATTTCATTTGTTCATGATTGAAAAGATCCCAGTTAGTTTAAATAGTAAAAATACTGCTAAAATTGGAAAGATTTTGTGGTTCTCCAGAGCTAAAAATTATTCAGTTAACATTGAAAATCTGGACAATTTTTATAATATAAACTAGCGGAAGTGCCTGTTGAATTGCAACGGATTTAGTGAATCTAAAACTTTGACCGTGTAATGTAAACATCGCAAGAATAAGATAATACATTTTAACTGTCGAATAAAGCAAAAAAGAAGAAAACCGCTCTGAATTTACCAACTTAGGTGAATGATGGAAGAGAATCTTGCACTCTGAAAAATCAAAAATTATGAGTCAACTTATGGGAAAATAATTATTGAATTAAGCCCTCTCTCCCCCTAAATTTTGTTATCGCCATATAGCCTAATTTATCCTCAGGACAAAATTATATACCTATGCAAAGTTTTGTGAAGATGTCTTCAAAACGAAAACTGTAAACAAAGCCAGCAAGAACACAATAATCAACAGAAAATGGATGAACAAAGGAACAAATAAAATTAATTAATTTAATGAAAGAAAAAAGTAAATAGAGGACGTTTAAGAATCATAGAGTGAATATTATCCTCTGACTATTAGCTCGATTCTTTCATCTATGAGTTCCATTACAAGAAAATTGTTTATATCAACAATACTTTGGAAACAATAAAACAATTTATCCAATCACAATTTGTGGAAAATGTCTAATTATTTAAGTTACTTACATAGTTTTAAAAACAGCTTGCCTTGGAGAACTCTATGCCTCACGAAAATATCATTAAAAACAGTTTATTAGTAACTAGTGTAATGCCCGTTGAAATATTAACGGAAGAATTATAGATAGATAGATTATTATTATTTTCATTTAAAATAATTAATATCCCACTTTCACATATGAAATACTTTGTCATATACAACTAGTGAATATTCTGTTGTTGATGGGCTACCTTTAGTTAAACTTAAAATAGTTGCCTCTCTTTCCCTCCGCCCCCCCCCCTTTCACACCCTCTCCCACCCTCTATCTCCCTCCCCCTCTACTTCCCTCCCTCTCGCTCCCCCCTCTATCTCTCTCTCTCGTATTAAAAGCATACAACGCACGCTTATACACCCATAAGGATTGATACAAAAATAGGATTTTGAGGTCTAACAATATAATTGGTAGCCAAGGCAACATTCCTTTAAAATGGCAATATTTCCACAAAATATGTGAATTAAACGTATAACATGAGCAATTTAGATTGTATGCAGAAAAAGATGAACAGAATAAGAAACTTTGTAATTTTTTCTTCAAAATGGTTCAGATCCGAAGATCGTAGGTTAATTCCTTCTAATTTTAATTTCCAAAACAATAAAAGCCTGCACATCAAAAAATTGATTTTTACATGTTACCTTACGGAAAATAGAAATGTCTTCCTTGGAGTCGAACCCAGGACTTTTGTGGCAATTTATTTTCATCATTACCTTAAAATATATTAATCAAGCATCCTTGCCAAATTTCAATCTTTTACCTATTCGGGAAGTTTGTTAAAACACTCTATATAGGCCATCGTGAAAGCGTGACCAACCAACCAACCAACAAACCTGGGCTATTATAGTCTACTATAATATATTTTGAAGTGTGTGTTTGTGTATTTGTATGTTTGTGTTTGTGTATTTGTTCATGGAACTCCTCCTAAATGGTAAAAGCTAGAATAACCAAATTTGGTAAGATTCTTCCTCACATCCTAACTTAGTGAACTGTCAAGGTTTGGTCAACCAGGATTAATCAGTGCTGCCAATATAGGGGATTAACATTTTTCCATAAGATTACACATATGAATCGATTTCTTGACTTGCAAGGTATTCTTCCGTCAAGCATCAAAATACGTAAATATAGACCGATTTTTTTCGTTTTTGCTTCATTTGACGAATAAAACTCTATACTATCTTATTCCTGCGAAGTTTACATGTTACACGGTCGAAGTTTTCAGAAATACGATATTTGTTTCGAAATTTTGTGGATTTTTCGTACTCTTTCCGGGCGTTGCCAAGTCGGCCGTCATTGTTACCTCCGATTCAATTAGCTTCAATGAAGCTTACAAATATACAAAAGTTTAGCATTATTTGATTCACACTTTTGTTTAAGCAACGAAACGATCGATGTTTATGGATAGCAACGTAAATAGATACTGATTATTATTCAGGAAGCGTTTATTGATGAAAGTAATTGAACCTTCTTATGTTTATGGAATACTGGAATCTTACATTTTTTGTAAGTAAAATCATTATATTCTACATTATAATGTCTATTAACGTAAATAAGCTCACGTATCTGGTGTACATTTACCGGAGTCAGTGTTCAATCATGGACAACTGTACGTTGCTTTTTCACGGGTTTCTTGCTTACAAGACATAAAAGTAAATATTTCAGCGAGGCATAATTGCACAAGAAATGAAGCTGGATTTGGCAAAAGTAATATGATAGGAAATAAATTATCGTTATATTTGAATTCAATAGACTCGGAAACAGATTGTTACAAGAAAATATGATTAACTGTTAAGAAAAGCTAATTGTAAGTTAAAAAGTATCTACTATATATTTTAAAGAGTTTGTATGCAGTAGTGCTGTAGTAGCTTCACTAAATCCGTTGAAATTCAATGGGAAATTCTGTTAGTATTAAATATTTTAATTAAAATCAAAAAATAATTGGTTGCCATGTAAACAAAGCAAAATTGTGCACAGAAATTGAAAACCGATTTTAGATAAAAATTTTTCCCATATAAATGCATTGGACTCTCAACTTCGGCAACAATAGAAATTGTCATGGTATCTAATAATTGGTAAATTCCTCTACTTATTTAACTGTGCTATTCCTGAAATTAGTATAAAGTGACAGAAGGCCGCACAAGAGGAAGCACTGGGTTACACCAGAAATCATTAAGTTCTCTGTTGTTGTCAAGAAATGGGCTCACCTTGATAAAGTTTGTAACACATATGAAACACATATTATTTGCATATCAAGCAACTCTACAGGAAATTAATTAATGGAGCTAAGAAGTCTTACCATGATGAGTTATTGATAAACACCACAAATAAAACAAAAGAGGCCTGGAAAATAGTAAATAAGGAGCTTGGTAGACATAAGACCAAATTTATACCTCAAGTCTTCAATGGAAAGGGTGAACCTATACTGATCTAACAGAACTATGCAACTCCATAAATGATAATTTTTGAAAACTCCCAAGACATGACTTTAATATCACTGATAGTAGCTATGTTAACTTGAGTAATGAATCTGCATCTAGTTCAATATATTTATATCCTTGAAATGAAATAGAACTAAATCTCTGCTTGTGCAGATTAAGTAAAGGGTCAGCAGCTGGTCTAGATGATGTACCAGGTAACTTGTTGTACAAATGCAAAGATTTTATCTTGAAACCACTATTATTCTTATTGAATGAGTCCTTAAGGCTAGGAACCTTCCCTGATGCATTAAAAATTAGCAAAGTAATATCAGCCTACAAAAATAAAGGGAAAAAAGAAAATATAGGCAGCTATAGACCAATATCTCTTTTATCACAATTTTCTAAGTTATCTGAATTAGTCTTTTTCAATAGACTTATTATCTTCCTTGAAAATTTTAGGTTAATGTCAGACTCACAATGAGGTTATAGAAAGGGAAGATCGACAGAATCTGCTCTTTTCCAGGCTATAAATTTCATTTTAGGTTTAATTGACAACAAAAACCAAACCCTAAGACTATTTTTTGATTTTAGTCATGCTTTTGACATGGTGAAGCATCAAATCCTACTGCATAAATGTCACAATATGGGAATCAGAGGGGTAGCTTATAATTGCATAAATTCTTATCTTACCAATAGATCACAGAGAGTAATTTTAAACTTAAATAATGCTAAGCAGTGCTCTGATATAAAATCATGCGTAACTGGTGTCCCCCAAGGCTCCATTCTTGGGCCTATATTGTTTATAATTTTCATAAATGATCTCCCACTTAGGTATATCTAACAAATCAACAGTAAAAAGCATCATCTTTGCAGATGACACTAATTTTATCATCTCAGCGTTTGATACTAATTCACTTGAAGCAGAGGGTCAAAATATTATCTGCAATATGAACAGCTGGTGCAAAACTAATAGGCTGCAATTGAATTATGATAAGACTCAAGTGATGCACTTCTCTCAGAAAAAACTTCAGGATAACATAAGCCTAATAGTCAATGATGTAAGAATCACACCTACTCCAAATACCAAATTCCTGGGCATTCACATTGAAGAAACATTAAACTGGTCAGAACACGTAACACAACTCTCCAAAAAATTGAATTCATCATTCTACTGTATAAGATTTATTAAAGAAACAGTATCTCTTGAAATCCTCAAATCTGTTTATTATAGCTTATTATAGCTATTTTTATGCAAGAGCTTCATATGGTTTGTTTTCTGGGGCTCATCTCCATCATTATTGCACAAAGTGTTCCTTATTCCAAAGCACATTATTAGGTGTATGTTGAATGCTCCTCACATGGCTTCATGTAGATCTCTTTTTACTCAATCGAATATGTTAACCATTCCAAGTTTGTATATATATAATATTCTTGTATTAGTAAAATGTAACATTAGCATGTTTATAAAAAATGACGAAGTACACAAATATGGTACTAGAGGTCATGAAATGATACATCTAGTTCATCACAGCAGGAAGGTGACATGTAGAGGTCCCCTCGCCATGGGGACAAAATTATATAACAAATTACCTATGGAAATTAGTAATATTACCAAATTATTATTATTATTCAAGGAAGCGGTTAAAAAATACTTCATTCTTAAATGTTTTTATAATATTAATGAATTTCTTTGTGCAAGAGGTGGCTTCTTTGTTATGTACAATTGTGTGTTAACTGTATCATATTGTGATTTTATCATGACGATTCCTATACCTACAAAATGTATGGTCAACTGGGATAATAAAGATTATTATTATTATTGTCATAAAACTGATAAAATCACATATTTTTCTGATTCTACATGCATTTTTACACAAATTCGATAAGGATTCGGATTCTATCTTCAATAAAAATAAATTTTGTTCTTTTATTCATAGAACCATTCAAGTCTTAAGTTCTTACCATGTTTCAAAGTAATTTAAAATTCAAATGAAAAATTAGCTGCACTTATACCTATGTTATTCAAATGGAGAAAATGAGAAAAGAATTTTTTTTTAAATTTAGAAAGGTCCGTCAAATTGGTATAAAAACCTGACTACACCACTTAACTCTTTATTCCAATTAAAATTACACCTTCCTCTTGTTTCTATGTGCTGTAGTTGCTGAGTTATAAAAAACATACATACGAGTTTATACAAAAACTTTTCTTTATAGATCTCTACAGATTATTTTAACTAACCTTGAACGCTTATCAAAATCACAGCAGACAAACCAGACCCAATGCCATTGACAGCTTCACAAAGGTAATATCCTTCATTGGTTTTTTGTATATTATTAATAGAAAGTGTTCCATCTTCAACTTTAATATTAGGATTATTGGGTTTCAAATCTTTATAGTCTCCCGGAGTATCACCTGAAGAAGATAAAATCATGCAATACATAAAAATTAAATGTACAAAAAGTCAAATTGCTCATGTTAATTAGGGTTTTATTGAATTTCAATTCATATGAAATGTTACAGAAACACAAAATTACATATATTGAGATCATTTTACCTGCTGCCCTTTTCCAGGTAACTTGTGGCCTAGGAAAGCCATCAGCTTTGCATTCAACTTTAGCATCGCTTCCTTGTGCAAATGCTTTATCTGTTGGTTCTAAAATCCATCTTGGTGGAACTAAGGAAATAAAACACCAAAAACATTTTTCAGAGAAGTGGAATTTTTTCATAAAATAGAAAACTAGAGCTATAAATTTTAAGTCACTTCAATTCACTAGTATTTTAATTTTACTTGAAAAAGGAAATTTTTTATTAATTCAGCAATTTAACTTATTAATGAATGAATATATCTTGGTATTATGTTTGATAAGCTGAGAAATGGTATTCCATCAGGATGAAGTCATTAATTGAAATGTTTTATTAAAATTCTTAATGTGATTAAAAATTGTAGCAATTCCATTTTTCTTTGTGATTTAGGATTAATTTCAGCTCAAATTGATTGTATAATTCAATCAATTATTCACATTATTAAATATTTATTAACTTATTCCTAAAAATTAATAAAAATTCCAAATAAGAAAAATTCAATCATAATTAAAAGCAAAACAAAAATTATGAAATTGAAAAACATGCAAAATAAAAATAATGCTGGAACCACGACTTTTCAAAATGACCTCCATCAACCATTAAAAAAAGAAAAGTATCCAAGACAAGAGCTTTTTCAATTCCAATTTTTTGAGGCTTTTGAAAAATCATGTTTCTCAACAACAACAAAAAAATAAAAAAATAAAAATGAGGGAAAAGGTTTGAGGGTGAGGAGCAGGACTTGGGTCCCTGACTGTAACTGCCTTATTTAAGATGAACAACTGAATTCAATTTTGTCCACATGATTGTGTGCCGAAAGAAAGAAATTTGTAAAATATGTATTATAACATTTTATTATGAAAAGAGCTTTTGTTTATTATACAGAGGAAATCATATGGAAGATTTTAGTGTTACACATCCTATATATATTTTAGAACAAATAGGTTTGAATATTTGAAGAATGTAACTTCAAGTGAGGAGAAAAATTTTTCCTTTCCAATTTGATTGGCATCATAAGATGAAACAACCTAGAGTAGACTTGTGTCTTACATCTCTTTATTCCTTTTCGATGTTGGGTGATATGATTGTTAAATATGATGAAAGCGCAACCCATTTTACAAGATAAATTTGATAAAAGACAAAGTATGCCTAAAACATTGAACTAATCACTTCTTTCCAAATGTAACCTGAAAATGGAGACCACGAGCATTAAAGAAATAATTTAAAATAATTTGCCCACTAAAATATAATTAATGGTAGGGAGTTAATCATCTACTATTGCTGATTTTACATGTTCAAATATTCCCATAATTTATTTCTTTAAATGTGCAACTATAATTTTATATTACATTGGCATGGTTGAAAAATTTACCCTTCACTCTGAGGATAGATGATACAGAAGCAGTTCCTGCTAAGTTTGTAGCAAGACATGTATATTCTCCAGAATGAGTGAGGAAAAGACGGTAGAAAGTAAGCATGAGAGTAGCATCATCGATCTTAGTCACCAAAGGAGCTGCCTCCATCCCTTCCAATGGTAAACCATCCTTGAGCCAAGAAATAGTCATAGGAAAGTCTCCGGCAGAAACAGCACAAAAGACTCGAGTTGATGAACCACCATTCACACCACTTGGATTAAATGCAAACGGACTTATTTTTGGAGGAACTGTAAAAGGATAGCAACAACAAAGAAAATGACCATTTGTACGGCAATTACGGAATGACAGCAAAATCATGACTCCAAACATTCAAGACACTATTCTTTCTAAAACTTTCAAGCTTGGAATTTACCTTACATTACCTTCCCTACAATTATGTAAGAGTTTTGACCAAAGAAATTTCTTTGATCAATCATGGCTAAAAAATGCAAGTACGAAAAGTATTCTAGCAACAACCCTTTTCCTAGGACACATTTTCTCCTATTTTGCGACGTAACTAATGCAACTTTCAACCAAAATTTGACAAAAACCAGAGTGGAGGCCAACTTTGAGATATGGGTGTGGAATAAAATGAGGTTCATGCCTAAATAAAGACAATGCAGTCAAATCTTTTTTCAAAGGAAAATATTTTTTGTCTGGGAAGAACAGACCATTAACAGAGAGATGTGCCTCAACGCTTGTTTCACCAGCATTGTTCCTAGCTTTGCACTTGTAGGTACCAGCATGCTTCCCCTTCACTGAGTCTACGGCAAGAACACTCAATCGATGGCCAATAGAGGTTATAGATACTCCATCCAAAGAGTCAATGGGACTGCCATTCCGCCACCAAGAGATGAAAACTGGCATATCACCCGAGACAGAACACTGCAATGTAGCTGGCTCTCCAGCATGCAATGGTTTTGCCCCAAATGTCATAGCAGCAATTGTTGGCAAAACTGAAGGCATACGACAAATTTTGGAATTCAAGATGCAGAACCAAACATGAAATGCTAAATATTAATGCTTATTATAACTCCTTATACTAAAACATAATTCTATCTCTCAAGTATTATGCTATGTGGTAATGCAATCATAATAAATCTGATACATAATGATAGCTCTTCAATTCTTGACAACGACAAAATGAAACTTTCATAATACTTCCTGATACATATTTTTACTAAACATATCCCTGGAATCTCAAGCTATATATGCATGGTTTGGAAAACAAAATAACTGCGAGAGGTTGAGTAGGTACCATTGACATTGAGTATAGCAGATCTATTTGCTGATCCAGCTAAGTTAGTCGCTACACATGTGTACTCTCCTCGATGAATTGCAGCAACTGATAGAATGGTCAGACTGCTGACTCGTTCATTAGGCCTTGTAATGGTCAGCCCTCTTGTCTCACTTACGCCTTTGGGGAAAACCCAGTCAATTGATAAAGGGGAATCTCCTTGTGCCACACAATACACCATTACTATATCTCCCCAATTGACTGAGTCGTCGCCAAAAGAAAATGGCTTGACCTGTGGCATCACTGCAAAAGGTCAAAAGAAGACAACATTCAAGCATTCATTATATTTGAAAACACGACCCATTAACAAAGATAAAAGCTGATTTTCATTATTAGTACAGAGCATGCGAAAGTTCTTGTAGACTCCTACGACGAGTTACGAGACAAAACAGATGCATCAAAAAGAAATAAGTTCCAAATTGTTACTTAATAGGTAGTAACCAGATGATCCTAATGGAATGAGACAATAAGCAAGTTCGAGTAGTAAAGTGATAGCAAAATAATAGGGAGGAGTTCTGATGGATCAAGGGAAATAATTGAAGTAAGATGCAAAGAATTCACAGCGCAAATAAGTGTAGAGTACTGGCAAAGACTAAAGAACATATATTTTCATCATTGTAATATCCAATCCCTAACCAATCACTTGCAGAACGGCAGAGTACTCTGTTCGGCCAGCCCGATTCTCAGCAATGCAGGTATACATGCCAGTGTGTTCTGCCCTCACACCGGCAATGCTCAGCAGGGAGCCTGCTTCCCCGAGAGGAAGGGCTAATGGGCCACTCTTCCCCATCTCCAAACCTCCCGAGGAGACCTTTTTCCCTTCAAAGAGCCATCTCACGTGCACTGGCCTGTCACCTCCCCCAACCCCACATGGCACTGTCACCAGATAGCCAGCACTCAAGGGACGTTCACCAAATGTAAATGGTAAGATCTCAGGTGGGACTGTTTGAGGAAAACAGCACTCATCTTAGGATAACAGACCATCAATCTATTTCCCTTTCAAAGCCACCAAGGTTGTACAGTAAAGTTAGGAGGATTTCACTCAATCAAAGAAATCCAATAATGCAGGTAAAACAGTTTTAATGATGCTCCACAAATGTTTCAAGTTGAAAATAAAAATGAATGAGTTAGCACAACTGAAAAAGACAAAATACTTCAATGAAAATAATGAAATAAGATGTATAAATTAAATAATAAACTAATTTAAACATCTTTAAAATGCTCATTATTCCAATGACTGTATGAAAAGAAGTAACCCTATTTAAAAAATGATGAGCACTGCCTTCAGTTGAAATCTGTTCTAGCCAAATGGCAAGTTTTGCAATTCATATATAGGTAAATCTTTTGGTTGTGAGATATAAGGTTCTCTGCTTTTCAAGAAGAATATAAATATACATAATGAAGAAAAAATGAAAAGGTCCTCAATGAAACAAATACATTTGGAAGGATTACAGGGAAGATGGTGATCTATATACCATTTACAACTAGCTCAGAAGAGAGTTGGTCAGATCCTGCTTTGTTTGATGCAGTGCAAGTGTAGAGTCCTGCATGATGGGCTTCCACTGACCCAATGCTCAGGATGGCACCTCTATCACCAAGGTGAACCACTGAAATTCCAGAATGTGGCACCACTGGCTTGTCCTTAAATAACCAGGAGAGCTCAAGGGGGGGATCACCCTGCACTACACTGCAGGGTACGGTGACCAACTGCCCAGGGCTCAGGGACTCCCCTCCAAAGGAGAAAGGGAGGAGCTTTGGTGGGACTGGCAACAGAGCGAGGTGAAATGTGAGGATCCAAAATGAAGACAGAGACTGCATCAAAGCATTTTATGGTAAGCACTATGGGGATTAATAGTTTTAATCTCCGGAATGATTAAATGATGCAGAATGGGTAGCAGAAGCAAGACAAAATATTGCACTCAGTACTCTGTACATGATGACCAGATGTTACAAGCTAAGAATGCAGAATGTATTTTACATTATATGAAAATTCAATAAGTTTTGATATCACAGAATACCTATGGACCATTATACTAGAAAATACAAAATGAAAACCAAAGGGGAGAGAAATAAACAACTTTTTTACAAGTTACTTTGACTTGAATTAATGAAGAAGATTTTGAGTTTGACTTAGCACTCTTAATATTATTATTAAAATGAAGATATTATAGCACCAACATTATTGTAAAACATTTACAAGGAGATGAGAATATAAATAATAAATGATGGAGAGGACTAACTGAAGCAAAACCCATTATGAAAGAAAAAGGACACAATGCTTTGTGACAGATGATTCAAAGAGAAATTAAAGCAATAACGGAAAGGATAATTTTACAAGCCCTGCTCACAGTGCATTGATGGGTAAGGTACAATCACTGTTTGAGAGGTGAGTCCAAACCACAGCATCTAAAAACAAAAAAATCAGAATATTCGAGTTAAAATAGAGCACTTAATAATAACTTTAAGGTCACTTAGATTTGACAGAGTCTGATGATTTCCTAAGTAATTCCATAATATGAAACAATGGAGTATTAGCCAGAAAGCAAGTGGATCCAATCAAACAGTGCAACGTGTAATAAAAACAATGGAAATCAAATGCTGAAGTTTTACCATGAAGAAAGAATTTTCAAAAAATTATGCTCTCACATTAACACTGTCAAAAATGCCTTAATTTCAATTAGAAATATATAATGTCATAAATTGAAATTCCTATGTATTATTGTTAAATTTACAACATACTAGCTGCAGCTGTAAATTATTTCTTATTAACCAAGAATTTCAGGGATAAAAGTTTTCCTTTTCTACACAATGGAGTAAATCTTAACATTATTGCCTCAGGGTTAATTAGGTCAATGAATGGTGAGTTACGAGCAAACTAAATATTTAGCTAGATCATTCAAATAACAGAAATACATGAGATTTTTCTGACAAAATGATTGACTTACATAGTAGGGATAGATGATGATATGAAAAGACCTTCAGAAAGTGAGACAATGTATCCCCCTGTTACCATGGAAATATAGAATGTAACTATCATACACTTCAAGGACTTGTGTCTTTTCACAGTAAATCCTCAATCTAAGCAAATCAACTGTACTGCATAAATCTTTTTACTTGGCTGCTCTTTATAACTAATTCAAAGCTTAAAGATTTGTCTTACAAATTCAATTGCTTCTACAAATTGAATATTACAGTAGGTGAATTTGTTATTATTCTCTCTACTTTGAACTTTCCTCATTATTTAAAATGAATTTGTGTCTAAATAAACAGATAATACTAGAACTAAATAATTTACTAGAAGGATGAGTATTATGAGAAACTTAACAGTAAAATAACATAAGGAAAGTGAAAACAATACATAATAACTTTATTTAGTCTTTTGTCTTTTTACCAGTGACTCTTAACAATGAGGAATGGGACACAAAACCAGCTGTATTGTGTGCCCGACATGAGTAATTTCCGGTGTGGAGGGAGCGCACAGAAGGAATGGTGAGAATGGAACCAGAGTCCCCTAAAGGTACAATCACAATGCTGCCATCGTTAGGAATCCTATGGCCATCGACTACCCATTCCACCATGATGGGTTTGTCTCCACCAATTACAGCACAGGTAAGAGTGAATGACTGTCCAACACTCAATGGCTCTAAGCCAAAAGAAAATGGTAGTATTTTGGGTGGGACTGAAATAGGAAAGATGGTAATGAGCTTATGATGATTAAGGACAAAATAAACTGTAAAATGAATGGGAAAATTCTAGTTCCACATTGCATCAATCCCAATTGCTCTTAATTAAATTTAAAAAAACCCCTAGTTCCATTCACAAAAGAATAACAATATCAGAGTACATGTGAAGACATACAGCTACATGTACACATACAGGCATACAAGTAGGCATTTGTATTTCCTTTCTTTGCAGGTTTAATAAACACATTTAAAATAGAATTTAAAGTGTTGATTTATTTCCTTGGTATTTTATCTTCGCTTTATAATATTTCTAATATCAAAAGGAATCATGGTATAACTATTCTTCCAATGAGGTGACATGAAGTAAATAAAAACTGCATTAAGGAAAAAGAATAACAGGGATTAAGATATTCGATTCAAAACAAGGACCACATGAAGATTGGCAAGATGTATTGACAATCTGCAACTTCTTATATTTGGAATGATACACATATATTATACCATTGACAATGAGTACAGCAGAATGGGATGCAACTCCAACTGGATTGCGAGCAATGCAGGTGTAAGTGCCACTATGCTTTGCAGTGACATGAGAAACTGATAGAAAGTTGGCACGGTGACCAAACATCATGGTGCTGATGCGCAAGTTGGATGCTGGGAGTGACCCATTGAAAAGCCACTCAACTTTCAAAGGCAGATCACCCTTTAGCACACTACATGTCAAATGCACAGTGTCGCCAGCATTTGCTGATCCTTCAAATTCAAATGGCACAACATGAGGTAGGGCTGAAAACAAGACAACCAATGCAACACTTACAATTTGTAATTTCTCAGGCTAATGCAATTTAAACATTGAAAAAAATTTCAACAAATAACAATAACTTTTTAATCATGAATATCTTCCTCTGAGAGTGAGCATCAATGACAGCAAACCTACCGGACTTAACAAGACAGCAAAACTTTTACGAAAACTTTTTGATGTAATGACTTAGTAATTTAAAGAAGAAATTTCATTCGTGTCTTCTCTCTCCTTCAATCTCCATCAACAACTGCAAGAAATGGTCAGGTTTAACACAAATGCATTAAAGCATATTTTCCCTAACTAACCAAACTACCTCATACAGATTCTATTCCCTCTAATGATGATTTCATGGAGTTTTGGAAAAATATCAAGACTTAACTTCTGGCAAATTCAAACATAAAGGCCAAACTAATGACTCTTGGTTTAAAAATCACACAAGATAAATAATTGCTAAAGGATAGGATGACAAATTATAAGTAAAGAACTATGTTATAATGAAATTGTAATAACATGAAAACTATGATCACCATTGACATTAAGAGAAGCAGAAACAGAATTTGTCCCTGCTAGATTTTTTGCAGTGCAGGTGTAGTTTCCCATGTGATGAAAGCCAACTGAGTTCACTATTAATATACTAGTACGAGATCCGATCTTCATCACATTCACGCCCCTAAGAGAAGTTGCGTCTTGACCATTTATATCCCAGGAAATTATAATAGGCTCGTCTCCTATGGCAACAAAACAAGTCTGCTGGACCATTTGTCCTGCATTTATAATACCACTTCCAAAGGTGATGGGAGTTATTGATGGTAATACTGTAAATCAAATTAAATAATTTAAGAAATTACTTTGAAAGAGAATATTCCAGAAGATCACAGCCATCCCTATAACCAAGCGTAAATGCACATCCTATTAGAACTGGATTAAAGGAAGTTTTGATGGTTAATTACTAAGCGACATAAGATATTTTGCTAATAAGAACTAATTCTGGCTTGAAAATAGGTAGGTTCAAGTTTGGTCCTTTTCCCTCATCCACTTCAAGGAATTCGGAGTGGTGAAATTTTTTTGTGAATGAAAGATTTCATCGTTCGAAAGGAAGACGGAAATCCACATCTCAAGTGTTTGGACTCATTTTTTTCGTAACTTTCCAATATTTACGAGACGATATGCGAAAAAACTCCCCATCCACCCATTCATAGACGAACAAATAGTTCGTGAAGCTCAACATGTTTGTAATATTACGTCAAAAACAGAAGCGGGGGCGAAGTTGCGTAATAATACGACAAAAACAGTTAAGGGTTTAACAAAAGAGGACTATTGGTGAGGAGATTTCTGCTAGTATCGTCATAAAGAGATCATCCAATAAATTGCGTCACGCAGAAGGGAGAAGATGCTTAACTTGAGCGGAACTTGTTTCAGGGAGTGGGAATCGATGACTTAAAAAAAAAATTATTCTGGCTCAAATTAATTTTTTCCCTCCGAACCAGCCCAAAAATAGGAGTTCGTGGGTTACATGAGTAAATATGGCATTAAACAAAACACCGCAAATATGTCATTGGAACTGATTATGTGAAAACAGCTTTTTTATTTTTTTTAAACAAACAAAAGCCAGCAAAAATGCACACCGTGAAGTATTTTATTTTGCAGTACATAACATGCATAACATTATTTATTTTATTAAAAAAATTAATAAAAATGTATACCACGGGATTCCAATTGCACTATATCGAAATTGCGCTAAACAAACATGTGCTAAACGAGGCATGACTGTTCTTCAAAAAAGTAGTGATTACAGTGAATTCTTTTTTTCTGAAAATTTTTAACCAAGCAAAAAAACTGGTAATAAAACTCAACATCACATGGGCTGCAGATTCTCAAATTTTAAACATAAGTATGCCTACCATTCTTGAATTTGTTTTTAGCTCCAAGATTAGCTATATAATTCTCTAACGATTAAGGCTACCATATTCTCGACTCATAAAATGAGAACACCCTACTGACCTAAAAGTAAATATTGCTTTATTTTGTAAAAACAATTAAGTGCATTGAACTGCCTTTCATCATACGATACATACACAATAACTGGATTTCATCTAAAAGTATTATCCATTTTGGAACACATTTTATCTTGAAAATTACAAAAACAACATTCTTGGAAATAATGAGATTAAAGCATTCGTTTGTTAAAAAGTTAGTTTTAAGAAAGATTAAAAATGAAACTAAATTAAAATTAAATGAATGTTAGTTAACATTCAAGAATCCTGGATGGACTGATCTTCTTAAACGTTTCACCTGCACAATGTTTTTTATCAGTAACATTTGGATTACTAACTAAAGACACATTTCTCATTCTTACCGCTCTAATTATATAATGGACAACAAATGAACATTTTCAGTTTCCTCAAGAAGTTCTTCAATTATTTAAAATAGGAGTTTATTTAGAAGATGGCTAAATTTCTAACACTGATTGAAAGAATCTGACTTGATATGTTGATTGAAACTACGTATTAATTGTAGATTAGGAAAATTAGCAGAATCATTTATCTATGTATATGTTTTACAAAAAGAAATATATAATAGAAAGGAGATAAATAAATGAAAAAATGATGCAAGAAGGCAGGATATGAGCAGAAATCACATTCACTTCATTTCACAAGAAAACATAAATACCATTGACCAAGAGCTCTGCATTATGGATAACAGTGCCAGCTGGGTTTCGAGCAATGCAAGTATAAGTCCCAGAATGAGTGGCAGTGGCATGTGCAATTGATAGGAAGTTGGCACGAAGGCCAATCATCATTGTTGCTACATGAAGGTGTGGGCCTAAATTCTTTCCACGGAATTGCCATTTTATTTGAAGGGGTGCATCTCCTTTAGGAACATGGCACGTAATCTGAACAGTTTCTCCAGCATTAGCGGGACCATCAAATGTGAATGGAATAATATAAGGGAGAACTGAAAGAGAGCATCCTTCATAAATTATAGATTTACAAAATGTATCAAAGCAGTTGATTAATAGGCTGATTCCAGCAACACAAATTCAAATTCGAATGAGGTCTTTACTGATGACAAAATCCACCGACTGAATCGCAAGAATTCTAATTTTATTCTAATAAATTGTTTATTAAGGCAGAAAACAAATTAACTGCAATTTAGAACTTCTGCTTTAATTATAATTCATTATGACGTATTAACAGTAGGCATTTTTCCATTAACAGATTGATATTTTAAATCATGGATACTGAAATTTTTGTCATATAAGAAGTATATATAATGTTTTCGCTTAAAATAAAACAATCCTACTAAAATTAATAATTTGACTATATGCGAGCACATATGTACAGTAGTTTTAAAAGCTTACGGCACCTTTCTGTGTGGACTGCGACGTAATGTAGGTGAAAGCGGTTGTGAAGAGGGAAGTTGAGGGGGAAGCGAAGCTTTGGAACTCACAGCTTGGCGGGTAGGCCAAACTACCGGATCCAGTTTTAAAAGAGGCGGAAATGTTCTGAAATGTAGATTATCATGTATATATGTAGTTTGATTTTGCACTTATTTAACTTTGAAAGAAGAAACTATTTTCCAAAGCAAATTTTTATTCGACAATTAAATAGAATATAACCAAACAACAAACAGAATAGCGAAAATAGAAAGGTGAATCTAATAGGACAGCAGCACGGTTGGCAACTAACAAGGCACAAGTGAGCTCTCTCACGATTGTAAACACCCTCACCCCTACCGAGTTCGCGTTTCTAAAGTGGACTCTTCCATAGCAAAAATCGTCTTCTGTGCAGGTGCCGTAAGCTTTTGAAAGAGCTATACACAATTAGAGATACACAAGTAGGCATTTTTGTATTTCCTTCTTAACTTAATCCATAAAATTGTTTTCTATCCTTTGAATGGTATGATTGACTAGGGAATATACAAACATGGTATGTTGGTTTTCCATTAACCTCCAAACCATACACACATAGAAGGGACAAAGGAAACCAAGTGTTAAAATTCGCCTACTCTTACAAACAGCACTAAGGGAGACAACTGCTACATGCCCTTGTGCTGATTGTTATGTTCTGCAAAATTTTCTTTTCTTATTTTCTCATTCTCCTAATTTGTACATATACAAATGAGCGACCTCAGAAAAATCCTACTTTCCAAGGATTTATGTCTGCTGTCATGAAGAGCAGTGGGTGAGCTATCGGACAGGTCCCTAACCATTAATCACTTACACCTCCACATTATTAAGATATAAATATAAAACAGTACTGCATCTCTGCTTTGTAAATATTTCTAAAATCATAATAAATCACCATCTAACTCTTCTTCCAATGAGGTGACATAAAGTAAATAATAACTGCATAAAGGAAAAGGAATAATAAGGATTAAGATAGTCGATTTAAAACAAGGACCAGATGAAGATTGGCAAGATGTAATTGACAATCTGCAACTGTTTATATTCGGAATGATACACTTATATTATACCATTGACAATGAGTACAGCAGAATGGGATGCAACTCCAACTGGATTGCGAGCATTGCAGGTGTAAGTGCCACTGTGCTTTGCAGTGACATGAGATACTGAGAGTACGCTGGCACGGTGGCCAAACATCATGGTGCTGATGCGTAAGTTGGATGCTGGGGGTGACCCATTGAAAAGCCACTGCACTATCAAAGGCAGATCACCCTTTGCCACACTACATGTCAAATGCATACTGTCACCAGCATTTGCTGGTCCTTCAAATTCAAATGGCACGACATGAGGTAGGGCTGAAAACAAGACAACCAATGCAACACTTACAATTTGTTATTTCTCAGACTATTGCAATTTAAAAAATGAAGAATATTTCAACAAACAACAATAACTTTTTAATCATGAATATCTTCCTTTGAGAGTGAGCATCAATGACTGCAAACCTACTGGACTTAACAAGACTACAAAATGTTTACGAAAACTTTTTGATGTAACGACTTAGTAGTATAAAGAAGAAATTTGATTAGTGTCTTCGTATAGTGTGTTTGCTTTCAAGATTTCTCCTACTGTACATACTATTTAATGTTTATTTCTATATCGAAATGTATTTACTATCTAGAGGTTTCACAGATTTTTCACACTCCCCTTCTCAGTGAGTGTTTTCCTGCATGGGTTTTACTAGTTAGGACAAGCTTGTTCTTATCTAGGTTTTCCCCACAAATTTAAAGGTCTTAAACTTACCATTTCTTATTATTTTCAACTTTTATACTGTTCTCTACTCTTGTAATATTGTATTCTAACTTCAACTGACACTATCTATATTGACGAAGGGTTAAATGTAAGAATGGACCTTTTGGTCTAAATTTGGTCATATAAAGATGTGTATCTATCTATCTGACTCCTTCAATCTCCATCAACAACTGCAAGAAATGGTCAGGTTTAACACAAATGCATTAAAGCATATTTTCCCTAACTAACCAAACTACTTCATACAGATTCTATTCACTCTAATGATGATTTCATGAAGTTTTGGAAAAATATCAAGACTTAACTTCTGCCAAATTCAAACATAAAGTAATAAATATGTTAACCTCAGTAAGATAACGCAAAATATAACAAGGGTTTTTGGAAAATCCTAGCCAAATGGTTTCACAAATATTTTGTTTTTTGCTTTCAGATAATGTCTACATTATAACATAATTCAATAATGATATCTAAAAATTAATTGGTCTGTCTATCATACTTAAAATGATGTAAATGCCTCAATAATTAATTTATAATACCATTAACATTCAAAGTTGTCATATAGCTGACAGCGCCTGCTTTGTTCTCAGCTGTGCAAGTATAATTTCCTGAGTGAGTAGCCATTGCCGAAACTATAGTTAAGAGGCTTGTACGGAATCCCACTTTGGTGGTTGAGATGCCCAAGTGAGATGACAACTCTCCCCCTTGGAAGTTCCAAGAGATGTGCAAGGGAGTGTCACCTTTTGACACATGGCAGTTGAGTTGGATGCTGTCACCTGAGTTCACCTCTTCATCAAGTAAGAATGGGATGATGTATGGAGCAACTGAGAGAGAATAGGTAAGTCAGAGAGAGGCCCACATACACTGCAACAAATCTCTATTAAAGACGCTTGCTTCTTACAATTAGAACAGGAGCAAATTCAAGTTATGGAGTTTTTAAACATTATATTCACAAATGTGTCATTTCCATAGCATCAGGGGTTTCATAATTAAAACCTCACATACAGAACTGAATTTTTAAGACAGAAGCTCACAATCATGTTGTATGTATCTATTCCTTCAATTATAAGACACTGAATAAAGATCCGATGTATAAACAACTCAAAGTAAACATGTTTTAGAACAAAATTCGAAGTGTAACATCTAATACGTGGCCAAACTAATGACTCTTGGTTTAAAAATAACACAAGATAAATAATTGCAAAGGGATAGGATGACAAATTATAAGTAAAGAACTATGTTATAATGAAATTGTAATAACATGAAAACTATGATTACCATTGACATTAAGAGAAGCTGAAACAGAATTTGTCCCTGCTGGATTTTTTGCAGTGCAGGTGTAGTTTCCCATGTGATGAAAGCCAACTGAGTTCACTATTAATATACTAGTACGAGATCCGATCTTCATCACATTCACGCCCCTAAGAGAAGTTGCATCTTGACCATTTATATCCCAGGAAATTATAATAGGCTCATCTCCTATGGCAACAAAACAAGCCTGCTGGACCATTTGTCCTGCATTTATAATACCACTTCCAAAGGTGATGGGAGTTATTGATGGTAATACTGTAAATCAAATTAAATAATTTAAGAAATTACTTTGAAAGAGAATATTTCAGAAGATCACAGCCATCCATATAACCAAGTGTATATGCCCATCCTATTAGAACTGGATTAAAGGATGCTTTGATGGTTAATTATTAAACAACATAAGATATTTTGCTAATATAACTGATGAACTGAAAGACATTCTAATCTCTTTGCTGAGTATACAATGGCCACTTTATGTATATAAAATTGGAAAAAAATAAGTAGAATATAAGTTGTTTTTGGCTATTTCTTTTGCCTTGCCTAACACAACAGTAATGAACATGTTCAGAAAGTTAATGTACTTCATAAAAGTAGTGATTACAGTGAATTCTTCTTTTCTAAAAAATTTTAACTAAGCAAAAAAACTGGTAATAAAACTCAACATCACATGGGCTGCAGATTCTCAAATTTTAAACATAAGTATGCCTACCATTCTTGAATTTGTTTTTAGCTCCAAGATTAGCTATATAATTCTCTAACGATTAAGGCTACCATATTCTCGACTCATAAAATGAGAACACCCTACTGACCTAAAAGTAAATATTGCTTTATTTTGTAAAAACAATTAAGTGCATTGAACTGCCTTTCATCATACGATACATACACAATAACTGGATTTCATCTAAAAGTATTATCCATTTTGGAACACATTTTATCTTGAAAATTACAAAAACAACATTCTTGGAAATAATGAGATTAAAGCATTCGTTTGTTAAAAAGTTAGTTTTAAGAAAGATTAAAAATGAAACTAAATTAAAATTAAATGAATGTTAGTTAACATTCAAGAATCCTGGATGGACTGATCTTCTTAAACGTTTCACCTGCACAATGTTTTTTATCAGTAACATTTGGATTACTAACTAAAGACACATTTCTCATTCTTACCGCTCCAATTATATAATGGACAACAAATGAACATTTTCAGTTTCCTCAAGAAGTTCTTCAATTATTTAAAATAGGAGTTTATTTAGAAGATGGCTAAATTTCTAACACTGATTGAAAGAATCTGACTTGATATGTTGATTGAAACTACGTATTAATTGTAGATTAGGAAAATTAGCAGAATCATTTATCTATGTATATGTTTTACAAAAAGAAATATATAATAGAAAGGAGATAAATAAATGAAAAAATGATGCAAGAAGGCAGGATATGAGCAGAAATCACATTCACTTCATTTCACAAGAAAACATAAATACCATTGACCAAGAGCTCTGCATTATGGATAACAGTGCCAGCTGGGTTTCGAGCAATGCAAGTATAAGTCCCAGAATGAGTGGCAGTGGCATGTGCAATTGATAGGAAGTTGGCACGAAGGCCAATCATCATTGTTGCTACATGAAGGTGTGGGCCTAGATTCTTTCCACGGAAATGCCATTTTATTTGAAGGGGTGCATCTCCTTTAGGAACGTGACAGGCAATCTGAACAGTTTCTCCAGCATTAGCGGGACCATCAAATGTGAATGGAATAATATAAGGGAGAACTGAAAGAAAGTATCTTTTATAAATTTCAGCATCACACAGAATTACTTAATGATGTAAACAAGCCAGCTGCGGAGAGGACTCACAGACAAAAATATAAAGAAATACAGAATTGGGTAATGGGTGAAATTTGAAATAACATAAATAGTACACAATTTTATAAATCTGTACTTTTTCCACAAATACCCCTATTTTGGGGTTCTATTAAATATCATGTTCTTCAGCGAATAAAGTGTGGAATAATTGAATTCTGACATAGTAAATTTGTTTCAACAGATTTTTAAGACGTAGATGATTGTTTAAGACAGTCCAACATTTTTTGTCACTGCAAAAGAATTCAGAATGATCATTCAGATTGTAATGTATAACAACATTTTTTTCTACCAATATTATTGACAGTATTATTGCAACCTTAAACCATTGCATCATTATATTTTTCCCTATTCATATATATAGTAGAAGATCATTTATTCGAGATTGTCGGGGCCTTGTCCATTTAGGATAAGCGATACTTTCCAATGTTAGATGCCTTAACCTTTAGACAGCATATCAACCATAAAAACATTTTCAACAAGGAATGGTAGTAATAAATGATTTTACAAATAAAATAAACTCAGAAAACCTTTTATATAACGAAGAAAATCACAGGTCTCATTTTCCTACCTAAACACAGTGAATATATTAAGCAATGTGTAAAAATGTGTATATATTAATCCTCGAATGGGAAATCAACAAATAACATCCGTGTTTACCTGGAAATGGCTAAAATAAACAATGTTAAATGATGAAATTCTTTTAATCACCTATATTACAAACTACAGGAGGGTAACCAGGCTACATGATATGGTGGTGGCTTTCGTAACTGCAACTGATATTGGTTTTCAGTTATTTTTTTGTTTGGATGTTTTCATTGTTTGGAGTTTCGGATAAATGATCTTCTATTGTATATTATCCATTCAAAACAATGTTTTAATCAAAGCTTAATATTGTTTAAAAGTTACTACAAAAAGGTTTAAATGGTAGAGATCATGGTTAAATGATTGAATTCCTATACTATAACAATCTCAATGTGAAAGATAACGTGTGATGCATTAGTGGAAGTGCATGTAGAGTGTTTTTAATGAGATATTTTTTATAAGAAGAATACAATTAATTATACAAGAAGTTCCACTGAGTCGTTATAGTAATTAAAATTGAAAACTTAGCTGTCATATAATCTCAAGTTCCAAATACGCCAATCAGAATTAGGTACATGGAAAATTTCTAAAGAAAATAATTTTATTATCCCTAAAACTATCACTGGAAACTGAACAATTAAGATTACTTAATAAGACTTTATTAAATTTATATAACATTTCTTTGGTATAAATCTAATAAAGACTTCTACCACAACATGGTTTGCAAAAACCAGATTTTATATATTGATTGAAACTACGTATTAATAATAATAATGTCATTCTTATTGGGTCATATTTTAGACATTAATGTCCATTCTTCCATATAAACCTGACAAACACAAACATCCAAGTCATTGGTGGGATTTGAACCCATGACCTTAGTAACCGTTGGCAGATAACCACCACTCTACCAAGGCAGACAAATTGATTAAGTGAAGATTAGGAAAATTAGCAGAATGATGTACCTATATGTTTTTCCATAGAGGAATAAAACAATAAAAAGGGGAAAATAAATGAAAAAATGATGCAAGAAGGCAAGGTATGAGCAGAAATCACATTCACTTCATTTCACAAGAAAACATAAATACCATTGACCAAGAGCTCTGCATTATGGATAACAGTGCCAGCTGGGTTTCGAGCAATGCAAGTATAAGTCCCAGAATGAGTGGCAGTGGCATGTGCAATTGATAGGAAGTTGGCACGAAGGCCAATCATCATTGTTGCTATATGAAGGTGTGGGCCTAGATTCTTTCCACGGAATTGCCATTCTATGTGAAGGGGTGCATCTCCTTTAGGTACGTGGCACGTAATCTGAACAGTTTCTCCAGCATAAGCAGGACCATCAAATGTAAATGGCTTAATATAAGGGAGAACTGAAAGAGAGCATCCTTCATAAATTATAGATTTACAAAATGTATAAAGGCAGTTGATTAATAGGCTGATTCCAGCAACACAAATTCAAATTCGAATGAGGTCTTTACTGATGACAAAATCCACCGACTGAATTGCAAGAATTCTAATTTTATTCTAATAAATTGCTTATTATGGCCGAAAACTAAAATAAACTGCAACTTAGAACTTTTTCATTAATCATAACTCATTATGATATATTAACAGTAGACAATTTTCTATTACCAAATTGATACTTTAAATCATAGATATGGAAATTTGTGTCATATATGAAGTATATATAATCTTTTCATTTAAATAAAACAATCCTAACTCTTATTAATAATTTGAGTACATGTGAGTACATTCATGCACACATAGAGATATACAATTAGGGATTTTTGTATTTCCTTCTTGCATAACCCATAAATTTTATTTTCTATCCTTTGATTAGTTTGGTTGACTAGGGAATATACACACAATGTTTGGTGGTTATCCATTACCCTCCAAATCAAACACACATAGCAGGGACAGGGGAAATCCAGTGTCAACATTCGCCCACTTTTACAAAGAGCCCTAATGGGGTCAAACTGTTTAATGTCTCTTCTAAAGGATAAAGTGCTGATTTTTATGTTTTCCCAATTTTTGTTTCCTCATTTTATCATTCTCCTAATTTGTTCATATATAAATTGAGGGTGAGTGACCTCAGAAAAATCCCACTTTCCAAGGATTTATGTCTGCTGTCAACAGTAGTGGGCGAGCTGTAGGCCAGCTCTCTAACCATAAATCACTGACACTCTCACATAATTCAGATATAAATATAAATTAGTATTGTATCTCTGCTTTGAAAATATTTCTAATATCATAAGGAATCACTGTCTAACTCTTCTTCCAATGAGGTGACATAAAGTAAATAATAACTGCATAAAGGAAAAGGAATAATAAGGATTAAGATAGTCGATTTAAAACAAGGACCAGATGAAGATTGGCAAGATGTAATTGACAATCTGCAACTGTTTATATTCAGAAAGATACACTTATATTATACCATTGACAATGAGTACAGCAGAATGGGATGCAACTCCAACTGGATTGCGAGCAACGCAGGTGTAAGTGCCACTGTGCTTTGCAGTGACATGAGAAACTGAGAGGAAATTGCCACGGTGGCCAAACATCAAGGTGCTAATGCGCAGGTTGGATGCTGGAGCTGACCCATTGAAAAGCCATTCCACTCTTAGAGGGAGATCTCCCTTTGGCACACTACATGCCAATTGCACAGTGTCACCAGCATTTGCTGGTCCTTCAAATTCGAACGGCACAACATGAGGTAGTGCTGAAAACAAGACAACCAATGCATAACTTAAAATTTTTGATTTATCAAGTTTGCATGGATGAAATATTGAAGGAAATTTCAACTGATAATGATTTCTTTTTCAAGGACACAATTATCTTCCATTAAAATCCAGTAGATATTCAGCATTCACAGGGGTTACATTTCTGAAAATCATCACCTATTTCAAAAGTGAGAATGCTAAAATCAAAGGTTTATGAGGAATTGGGGATTTGGTGCAATACTTTACAGTGACTCAGGTTTAGGTCCATGTTTGATTGGAGCAAGTGCATAAAAGTGTAATCCATTTGCTTGTTATAAAAATAAAAAAGGGCAGTTAATTACGACAATTACAAGGTACGATTATACTATGACAAAAACTTTATAGAACATCTTGCACAAAAATGCTTTGATATATTCTACAGATTCTTGCCATGCAAAACTCAGATATATATCCAATTACATCCAATGAAAGCCTACAGTACACGATTTTATCTCTCAAATTAGTTTATTTACAATGTAAAGGTAAAATAAAATGTATCAAGTATACTTTATAATATAAAATGTTACACTTAAAAGTTCAAATGTCAAGTGTGTTGTGTCCTAGGCAGGTGCCTCACTCGCCTAGCCATTGTTCTGGCTCTGTTTCACCACTTACACATTGAAAGCAACAGCTTATGCATGACCACAGGAGTTAAACCCTGGGATAGTTATTTATAGGATGCAATTTTTAAATGGGAATAAACAGAAATCCCTCATCAATAATCTAAACCGCTAATATTCAAGGTTTACCATATCAAACCTCTTTGATTGTACACTAACGAAATCTTATAAGAATACAAGATACCCTATCCTAACAGAGTATTTTGATGTGAAACGGAAGAGAAAAAATGTCCATCATTTCTTCTTCATCTCCTTCAGTAGCTGCTGAGAAAGGTTGGATTGGTTAAAGATGCAGATGAAGTGTTCTTTCTTCAAATTAATTACATAATGCTTATGAGGCAAAGGTTTCCATTTTGTCCAATGGTATATTCCTGGACAAATTTTAGATTTGTGTCGAAAGATAACTTCTATAATCTTCAGAAATAAAGGAGTAACTTTAAAATACATTTTGAGAAAGCAACAAACAAAATAATTTTCATAAAAATTCATACAAATTTTTCATTATTGCAACTTAGAATTTGCTAACCTATTAGCAAAATCATAGTTGTAGTTATAAAAATCTAACATGGAATTTTGAAAAAGATTTGATTTTGCTTTCTGATAACTTCTACTTAATAAACTTAAAAACCACATTTAAAGAAATAAATAGGTTTCTCTATCTTTATAAAGATGAAATTAATGCCTCTAGAATTAATTAGTAATACCATTAACATTCAATGTTGTCGTATAGCTGACAGAGCCTGCTTTGTTCTCAGCTGTGCAAGTATAATTTCCTGAATGTGCAGCCATTGCTGAAACTATAGTTAAGATGCTTGAACGGAATCCCACTTTGGTGGTTGAGATGCCCAAGTGAGATGACAACTCTCCCCCTTGGAAGTTCCAAGAGATGTGCAGGGGAGTGTCACCTTTTGACACATGGCAGTTGAGCTGGACGCTGTCACCTGAGTTCACCTCTTCATCAAGTGAGAATGGGATGACGTATGGAGCAACTGAGAGGGAATAGGCAAGTCAGAGAAAGGCCAAAACCTACTGCAAGAAATCTTCATTAGAGATGATTGCTTCTTAAATTAGAACAGGAGCAAATTCAAGGTCAACTTTTACGATGTTTTAGTAGCATGAATTTCATAATTGTACCATCTCCAAAGTTTCAAGTACATATTATGCCTAAAACCTCACATAAAAACTGAATTTTCAAGATAACAGATCAAAATCTTGTTGTATCTATTCCATGAATAATAATTCATCGAATAATGATCCTATATAAAAAGAACGCAAAATAAATGTTTTAGCTAAAAAGTAGAAACGATTACTTGAATTCTGTGACCAGACTAATGACACTGTAGCATAATGAATAAAAGTGGCAAATAGAAGCATAAGGATAGGAAGAAAAGTCAAAATAACAGGCTATGTTACAATGAACGTTTAATGTTGTAAAAGGAATGATCACCATTGACATTAAGAGAAGCAGAGACAGAATTTGTCCCTGCTAGATTTCTTGCAGTGCAGGTATAGTTTCCCATGTGATGAAAGCCAACGGAGTTGACTAATAATATACTAGTACGAGATCCGAACTTCATCACATTCACACCACTAAGAGAAGTTGCTTCTTGACCATTTATATCCCAGAAAATTGTAATAGGCTCATCTCCAATGGCAACAAAACAAGTCTGCTGGACCATTTGTCCTGCATTTATAATACCACTTCCAAAGGTGATGGGAGTTATTGATGGTAATACTGTAAATCAAATTAAATAGTTTAAGAAATTTCTTTGAAAGAGAAAATTCCAGAAGATCACAGCCTCCCCTTAAACAGCTGTAAATGAACATCCTAATTAAAATAGTTATTACATAATTAATAAAAATCTTAACCATCCTGTATTGGCATAAAATAAACTTTTCTTTATATAGTATTATATAATTTTATACAGCTTCTCATGATGTCTCAACTATCCAACAAACTTATTAAAGTAAAATGTTTGTCTAATTCTTCTTCAGATGCCTTCTTTCAATTATAAGACTAAAACTGTTTAAATACACATCTGAAATTGGTGACTAATTCACTTACTAATTTGAAGCATGACAGTTGCCTAAATTTCTCTTCAATTTCTCATGTAAATGTAGCTATCTATTAATGATTCACCATCGACTGAAAAGTATGGCAGTATTTCTAACTTCTTCATTTCAATTAATATCCACTTTCCTCAATTGTCTACAACAGAATCATTCATAAAAATAGTAAAACTAACTTTTTTGCTCAATGTTTATGAATTTTGTGCACACCTAAAAATACTATGAGAGAGGATGTGTAGCATACAGCACTAACTCATACTTGGTGTAGTTGACATATGTTAAATAAGCATTATAAAAGGATTTTTGTGAAAACATTAAAAGAACAAGTGAGGGATGAATTTCCGAGCAAATTACATAAGATGCTATTTTTCATTGACTGCTAACTTTTCAGAGCAAATACCGTACATACTCGTGTATAACGCATCCTCGTTTACAACGCACACCCGTACTTTTTGTCAAATAATCAAGACTTTTTCTCATACCCGTGTATAACACGCACCTTTGAGTTTTATGGGATATAAGAACAAAATTATATCGTCGTGTTAAGTACATATTAACTAGAGTACCGTAAATAAATACGTTAAAGCATTAAATTATCACCAGTTAACAATTATAAAACGTATTTCTGAAGAAAATAATAACTTCGTTAAATTCCACAATTTTTTATTGTGGAATTTAACAAAGTTATTATTTTCTTCGGAAATATGAGTATCAGTTACCACAAAGTTCAGCAAAATTCTTTGGATTTTTTAAAATTTTAAAACGCATGGACTTACCCTTAAGTGTAACGTTCAATAAGCTCCACATTACGTCTTAGAGAGATATCATCAATAATAAAAGCAATTAAGTTGAGACAGCAGCAACTTCATACAGAAAGTTGGCCAAACTGATGCCACATAGAAAACTGTAGCACCACTGTTGCCAATAACGTGAAAATGTAACATACAAATTTGGAAACACGATATGCGACAGGTAATATTAAGTTCATACACATCATTCCACGGGTTTTATTTTCTTACATTGTTAATCGTACATA
The DNA here is from genome assembly GCA_036926305.1 of Uropetala carovei. Classification (NCBI taxonomy): domain Eukaryota; kingdom Metazoa; phylum Arthropoda; class Insecta; order Odonata; family Petaluridae; genus Uropetala; species Uropetala carovei. The sequence continues at coordinate 1,649,550 of JAXCHB010000140.1, forward strand.
CTAGAATCATTAACTAAATAAAATTATTTCAATTTGCTTATTCTGTTTCTTTGTTTTTGATGCATGTTTTGCGGGAAGTCAATCTGGTGATTATGCGAAAATTACAGCAATCAGCTTATAAGCTAGAGAAATGCAGAATATTTGGAGAGGATGGAATTATAACTGTATATAAGCAATTAGGTGTTCTCTATATATAATTAATATATGTATAACCTGGATTATTGCGATAATTATTGTGATTTTCCCCTTAATTCACCCAAAAAATGAGAATCTGGTGCGAGGTAGGTTCACTTTAATTTCTGATTTTAAGTGCAAAAAGTGTTACCCATGTATAACGTGCACCCCTACTTTATGAACTGAAAATTTGGCCTTTAAACTGTGGGCTATACAAAAGTATATATGGCAATCGCAGATGCGATATATTGATGGTTGCCTACATTATTAGCAGTGTGTTGTGTTTTAGCAATTCTTTTCAATTACTGATCAATTGAAGATCCACCAAATATTTTCCATGTCCAGCTCTTGCATAAACCGTACTATCCTGAAAATTCCTATTTGCAAGATTCTAGAGATATTGCCTGTACAGATGGATTGACAGGCAAACCAAATACAACAATACTAACGATTATGTCCAACTTCATGAATTAAAAATCCTTTATCCACAACCTGATGACCATGATTATACTGTAATTGGATTAACATGCAAGCACTAGTAAAAGATATGTCAACCCAAGTGTTTCATAGCAAAAATATAAATTTCAAAATGTTTATTCATATGTTAAATAATAGTCTGAGATGCCATGCATAGAAAAATAATAATAGACTATTAGACTGACTAATGATAAACTAAGTCTTAAATTTTGCTGAACGAAACTGCATTAATATACAAAGATAAGGAGAAATCTGCAGATGCAGAATTAACTTTTTCCATTATCATAGCCTAAAATGAGGTCGTTTAAAGACATTATGGCCAAATACACGTAAATAATAGAATAATGAAACGATGAAGTTCCCCTCTTCATACCTACAATTTTCTTCTCTGACATGAAAGTTCAAGGTAAAGTAATATTCCTCTAATACCTAAAAGTAGTTTACACAACCACTCAAAGAAAAAATGTACTTAATAAAAAGAAATTGAACTTTATAAATGGAAAATTTATAGTGGAATACAGAAGATAATTACTTCCTAAGATTTCTGCCTAATCAAAGTCTTACAAGTCTCTAACCAATTCTGAAAAGTGTAAAAGTAGAGGTATCCCAAATGATAGTTCCATGGTGGGAGAGATGATGTGAGATTATCTCAAGGAAAAAATAAGAAAAACATGATAATAAGTAATGCAAACTGGAGATTTTCTTCATGTTGTACCATTAACAGTTAAAGAGGCAGTGTAGCTTCTGGAGCCAGCAACATTGCTTGCTGTACAAGTATAATATCCACCATGCTGGGCCATTACAGACTCAATAGTTAGTAAACTGGTTCTAGCTCCTAGTTTCATCACATTAATCCCACGTATGAAATTCACATATTTTCCATTGAGTGACCAGGATATGTTAATTGGCTGGTCACCTTCCAGAACTGCACAATTTTCTTGAATGAACTGGCCAGCATTGTATGCCTTCTCACCAAAAGAAAACGGTTTTACCATTGGTACCACTGAAAAAAATCAATGCAGTTAATCCAAACTGCAAAACTCTTGAATGAATTACTTTGAAATATACCCGATTATGTCAATTTCTAAACTTTTTTCTTAACTCTATGACCAAATGCAAATAGAATCAAACCATACATTTACAATATCTATTGTTGCACATGAATGCAAATCAATGTCCAGAAAAAATGTAGAAACATAAGATGTGACTTTAATTCTTCAGGGAAAATTTGATTTCAGAAATATTTGTTGACGAGACAAGCTTGCAACTAAAATGCCAAATCAATAACTGCCCGGAACTCAATGATCCAAATATCCAAATAATGAATGAGAATGAAGGCAAAGGGAAGTAAGTAATAAATGGATCGTGAAGACATATCATTTCTTATACCATTGACATGTCGTAAATAGTATTTCTTGCGAGTACACTAAAATTCGGATAGGTTAAGTATCTTACTCCTAAAACATTTAATAAAAAGTGATATGCACAAGATGAAATAAAATCGTTTCAATTCTAGTACGTCTTGATTACGTTCCGCGTACGTAATGGTTCCAACCGCTCGTCTGTTTAATAGTTAGGGATAATGGATAAAAAGAAATTACTTTGCAATATTCCACAGTCTTTATTGTTTCTTCAATCATACACCGACTGGTTTCCACTACAAAATCATTCTAATGGTGTTACTAACTGACGTAACACTTTTAGAATGACTTTGTAGTGGAAACCGATCGGTGTGTGATTGAAGAAACAATAAAGACTGTTAAATATTACAATGTAATTTCTTTTTTCCGAGATGTCGAAATTCCATAAAGTTACGCCGTCTACGATACTTTTAGTCCAACTCGTTCCAATCCATCCCTTGTAAAAAGACGCAAACAAAGATGTACATACATAAAATTCAAGAAAGGAAGTGCCCGTAAATCGTCACTTATATCAAGTATTTGTGAATTTGAAGCTGTATATATGAAAAAGATTCTACTCTTCACGAAGCAACATGACAACGATAAAGGACCTCACTGTTAAGGTTAGCCTACCATAAGAATGCGTGCGGGTGGCATAACTTCACCGAAAATGCCCGTGAAGATACATGAATTTTAAATCCTCAAATGCATTACTCGTGTATAGTATGATCCCCAATTTTTGCAATAAAAATTTTGTCGTAAAAACTCGTACTATACACGAGTATATACGGTAATAATCAGAAAATCTGTTTATATTGCCATAATAAATTAGCAGTAAAAAATATTTCATAACTACCAAAAGAACATTTGGATTAATTAGAAATCCCTCTGCAATGAGAGCCAATAGAAATTTCATGCCTTTCATCACCTTAATAAATGAAATAATGAAAACTTAATTACCTCTACTGCTAATGCCTATTAAAGGAGAAATTTGTTGATTATATGTATGAATCTCTATTTATCACACATATGACCATTTCATCCAAAATATTATTACAATTCTGACTCTTACAAACATTTTTTTCTGGCTAACTCTGAGGAAATTCATTAAAATATTAAGAAACAACAGTGAGAAGTAATGTCAAAATAGACAAGATGCAGTAAGTATATCAAGAAAAAAATGCTTTTATTAGCAATGCTATATAAACTAGTCAATTGCAGGATAACCTATCATGATTGTTGATGGATTACAACCTTGATATTTTCTAAAAGAGACTACTCAACACATCTTTGAAGATCCTACTGAAATATAATTTAATGTTCTTGTCAGAGACTGGTATGGTTGAAATGGATTGGTTGGATAAAAATAAAGTTAAGAAATAAACAATGAAGAAATTTTCAAAAGCATCCTTCCCAAAAGTACCATTCACATCTAGCAGCGCAGTATGCTGAGCAGTGCCTGCTTGATTTGATGCTCTACATAAATACTGCCCAGCATGAGAAGCTCTCACAGAATCAATGCTTAGGGTGCTTATTCGATCGCTCATCTTCCCAAGGAAGACACCCAATCCAGATGATAACTTTTGGCCATTAAATTCCCAATCTATAAGTATTGGGGAATCCCCTTTGATCACTGCACAGTGTATTACTGACATATCACCAGCTTTGGCAGGTAAATTTCCAAAGCTAAAAGGCAGTATCTCAGGTAGTTCTGAAAAAAAGTTCACAGTAAGTCACCATATACAACGTAAATTTGGTGAAAAGGAATATAAATGACCTGCATGATACCGGCTGATACTTTTAAGTTAAAATTAACAAAACAACTTTTTCTGATTAACTGCTTCCTTATCTACCAGCTACTGTAGTGTATCTCGATAAAATCTCCTGAAGCACTTCTAGCAATTTGCCATCTCAATTTTATATAACCTCTTCTCTCCCTTCCTAAAGTATGGAATTACAAGGGCTACATAAATAAAATCTCTCAATTGCATATTTCCTGGAGAGAAAACCTGATCATCACCGACTATGACACATATTTGGACAAATTATTACATTGTCATATATAAGGCTGGTCAGTTTTTAACACCATAACTTGCATTCAAAAAATAAATCTTCCGTTTTCACTTTAGTTGCTTTTAAGGGTACATTAACAGCCATTTAATAGACATAATGGGCAAAAATGTAGAGACAAAATTAAAAAATAAAAAACAAAAATAATCACGTGATAATAAGGATGGTGTACCACCTTATGAAGCTTTGTTGCACAGTAGTGGCATCTATTTCTTGGCAGCAACTTTAAAAGTCACTTGAAGAACAAACTCCAGAGGCATAAAATATGTCATATATCACTGTAACTACTTGAGGGTTAATATTAGAGATAACTTATGTAATGGGAAAAAAGTGAAGATGATTATTATCACTCTATTTATGGTAAATAACTTAAAGCTATTAGATATATATTTACTTGTTGAAGAAATGTCAAAATATTTCTATTTAACAAAGAACCACAATCAATCAATTGTACTGTTACTCAAAGTACAACATAAGAGGGAAATATCTAATGAAAGAACAATACATTTTTTCCTTTTTGTCTTGAATAATTCAAAAATATTTTATGATGGCTGAGAGAATGATCACTATGAAAGGCTACCAAAATTTGTTATACCTGAAATGATCCAATTGAAGAACTATATGATAATGCCCAAGAAAATTATAACTGTAACTCGATTAAATAATGTTGTAGAGTACCAGTAAGGTATGAGAGAGCTAATTTAAGATAGCCAATCCAGTTCATAAACACTTAAATCATTCAGTCACAAAAAATGACATCTTCCTGAAAAATACTGACCAGCTTGAGAAAAGCCCAGGGTCCAATTAATACTAGTTACACCACTGTAGTGAATTCAAAACCAACATGTATGGAGATATAGGCATAGATTATTAATAATGAAATACTTGAGTTTGTATAGAATGCTAACTACTACAAGTTCTTTGGATGTGATATATGCTGGTATCTCCTATTTCCAGGCAGTAATTGTGTGAGGTGAGTTTTGAGTATTTTTTCTGCGAAGTATTCAACCTTAACCAGTGTTTCGTCCTAACCTCAAGAAGGCTTCATTGAATAAAATACACTTTTGTCCATAATTCCTGACTAAGACTGAAAACTGCATGTTGATAAAATTATGCAAGTGATTCTCAATTTTATACCAAAGAAATAAATAGAAATTTCAGATGAAAATTCAGAGAGAAGTATGTATAACTAAATGAAAGCTATCATCCACTCAAGAAATATCAGAAGTACTTAATGAAATTGAATATTTTTATCAATTACTCAAATAAAATTTACGGAATTTGTATGTTAGCCATTGGTTAGGAAGGGTGAACTACTATAATTGAAAAAAGCTTCATAAATAACATGCTTGGCTAAATATGTTACCATTAACACTCAATTGGACAGAGTGATTGCTAAACCCTGCTGCATTCTTGGCAATGCATGAATAAAGTCCCGCATGGTGTGCTGATACTGATTCTATGCTCAAACTGCTGATACGCTGGGAAGTTTTAGAAATGGAAATTCCTTTTCCAGATGACAATTCCTTTCCATTAAACACCCAGGAAATAAAAACTGGCAAATCTCCCTTGAAAACAGCACACTGGACTGCAAACATGTCCCCATCATTTGCAGGTTCATCCCCATGTGAAAATGGTGAAATCTGAGGAGCAACTGTAAATGGACAACAGCTTCCATCCATTAACCAATCAAAGAAAAACTGCATTTGATTGCTCAGATTGTCACCGACTGTTGTATAACCTGAATAACACATCTTTGCAATTTTATTGGAGTAGTTTTCAAGTTATATAAAAATTCAAATAGAGTGACGGAGAAAAAATCGGTTCTTGATAGAACATCTACCACATGTATTCCACTTGCTGCTCAGTTGCTTTAACCAACTAAGCTATCAAGCTACTATGATTCTCCTTTCTTGAATTATGATAAGTTCATATATGAAATAGCAAGCAATCCTTAACAAGTAGTTTTTAATAGCATAGGATATAAATACTATATTATTAAAACATGTAACCAATTATAAATACAAAGAAATAATAGAGATATACTCTGGACGATTATGATACCTGATTGAGCCTAACTCCAATTGCAAAATTCTAATAAATTATTATGAATTTTAAAAAATCATATATTAAGTATTTATAATCAAATACAACAATTTTAGAGTTTTCCCTATGAAATAATGTTCACTTTTGCATGAAGTATAAATATGGTTTGTGTTTATAATAAAGTACTTTGTTAATTTTTAAACCAAGAATCCGTTGAAATACAAATACTCCCCAACAATTTTAACAGAGACGATGGCTGGACATTAAGCCAAATGTGGAAACGACTGTTTCAACGGTCAAGAGAGAAGACCGCATGCGTTATTAGAATCATGAGAGAAGGTGGAGGGAGGGGTGACTCTCTAGAAACCATTGGCTGAGGAGGAGGGGACGACACTCTGGGCTATATATATATGTGGCCAATTCCCATGCAATTCCCTTCACCCTGAAGAAGCTACCTGCAATGGTCTCAAAACGTCGGTCACATCATGTTCAGGACGCGGCTGAAACCGAAAGCTGATAATATCATAGTACTATGTTATTTAAAATAAATAATATTGAAAATAAAAAATCATAATATTATTGCTCATATTACTGAAATAATCTCTAAGAAAAAGAAAATATGCCATTCCCAGATACTTGAATAAGTTACCATTTATGACTAACACAGCTGAATATGATGCAAAACCCACTGTGTTGCTAGCTCTGCATTCATAAGTTCCCTGATGATGAGATGAAGCTGAATCAATAGTAAGAATGCTTGTCCGTGAGCCAAGCTTAAATCTGCTCACACCTTTGACATTAGAAACATCACCTCCATTTAGAGACCACTCTATGAAAATTGGTTCATCACCTTCTGTTACAGCACAATACTGCTGAACCAACTGTCCCTCATTATATGCCTTATGACCGAATGTAAAGGGTGATATCTGAGGAGATACTGGAAAAGTTACGAAATGCACTTGAATTATGGTAAATTACTAGGGTGAAAGTGAGAATGATTATATTCATAAAAATACATTTCTAATCAACAAGATATTCACAGAAATTTAAGATAAAATAGCCATATAAAAATAGGCGTTTTATTTAACCCTGTTAAAATCAGAGCGGTAAAATAAAATTACATTTTTGAGGTGGAAATAACTTTTATAACTAAAATTTAATTTTTAAATTATCCTATTTAATATGAATTTATTATTTCATCACTTTAACTTCAACCACTCAGCCTATGCAGAATTATTTATCTTCTAAGATAAAGTATAAAGTAATAAAGCCCATTGTTACACTGAGAGCAGAAATGACACAATAAAGATACTCTATTAAAGATGTCTAAATTCTTGAAGTAGAATTTATTACGAGAATTTGTAACCAAGTTTGATTAGTGGTTTCCAGATGATACAGAAATATTTAAAAGAGGAATGTAAAATACGCCTTACATTTACTGATACTAGGCAGCCCCAACGTAATATCGATTTAGCAACAGTCGAGAAATGAGACAACATCAAAACCAACAGGACAAATGTTACCTAAAAACCACGATTCCCTTACAGCAACATCCAAAGAAACTACCAACAAAGACTGAACATAGAATGGAATGATCCGAATTTCAATTGAAGAAATACAATGTCAGAATGAGTTTTTTTGAGACACAACAAACAATAAAATAAGAGCACAAATAAAAGTGATGTTCATTTTTTGTAAAATATAAATTGGTAAATACAAAATTGACTGATCTGTGAAAGAGCTAAACAGTAGATATTGTGAATAGAGACAACAATATATGAATTGGAAAGAAGACTTCGACAAATCTGAGTTTCTAAAATCAAATAGTGAGAGTGTGTAAATGTTTCAAATGATAGAAGAACTTTCTACCAATGAATGCTTCTTCAATACAGATGTGATATATTGGACCTATGAGACTCATCGGAAATATGAATACCGTGATGGAATCTCGTCTCATAGTTCTATATTAAATATTTCTCATGCACTTTCAGAGTTAACCTACACCTATATCTTTGAATAATTATAAAGTGTAAGTAGGGTGTTTGTAGAGGAATCAGGTATGGATTGACACTAATCATTCTAATTACCATTAACATTAAGGGTGGTTGTGTAACTGACAAACCCAGCTGCATTCTGAGCTGAGCAAGTATAATTTCCAGAGTGAGCAGCCATTGCAGAGGATATGATCAGGATACTAGACCTGTCTCCCACTTTCTTGGTTAAAATATTCAAATGGGAGGCAGACAGATCCTCTCCATGGAAGTTCCAATTTATCTTTAATGGTTTGTCACCCTTAGCAACAAGGCAGTTGAGTTGTACACTGTCTCCTGCATTCACCTCATCATACGGGAAGAAGGGAACGATGAAGGGCAAAACTATGGACAAAATTGGTATTTGTTTGAGGAAAAACAGTCATCTAACTTCTCTGTCATATCAGAATGGTTACATAATTAGAAAAGATGGCATAGAATCAGTTCTGAGAAAATCTATTTATATCCTACCTCAGACCACGGAATAAACCTCAAATAGCTATGATAAGAAAAAAGGAGTAAATTATTGCCTTTGAAGAGCTATAAATACTAACCACAAGCAGAACTGAGTGCTGCTCACAAAAATGACCCAATCATAATAGTAATGATCCCTCTAAAAATGTGTGTTCTGATCATGAAACAATATGCTGCATACCTTATTTTTGTGTAAAACCTTATTGCAATTGATATATAAGATGGGAGGAAGATTAAATATTATAAGGATGATTTTGACTAACAGAATATATATCTTCATTTACAAGAATAAAAAATCAACGTATTGATTGAAATGAATAAATATAAAAAAATAAAATATGAGTAGAGAGTGAGATAATGAAGTTGATGCCTTTTGTTAAAAAGGTGAAGGTCAATGCACAATACTTAATTTATAGGTTTCTATAAAAAGTTTTCATTCAACTTACAATTAGTTATCAAAAGTATAAATATACGAATATGTGGTTGCTCCTTTATGTTATCTGAAGATCAAGGAAGATGAACTAAAGAAAATTGTTTGGAAATAATTCCTAACAACACTAGTTCAACCTTCATGATAATCATACTATTAACAATTAAATCATAAAATGAAAATTACAATTTAAAATCTAAAAATGGCTATGATCTATATTAGGGCTGCCCAACTGGTGGCCTGCAGGCCACATCTGGCACGAGACATGATTTTATCCATTCCGAGGTATGAGCAAAAAAGCCAGGCAGCCGACCTGGGTGCCAAAGCTCACGGGATGCTTACCTGTCAGTTTGTTTGTTATATATGGAATAATGGTAAGCTGTCTTAATGCTACCAGTCATAAAACATTTTTCCCTGCATGCCTCTTCCCTCTTGAGAAGTTTTTACCACCATTTGGGAAAAGAGATGAGAAAAACTGGGATGACAAAAGCAGACAAAAAATTTCCCCCGTGCATCCGCTGACCAGGGTATCCACTATGGTTCTATATTTCTCTTGGAAATGCCCCCAAACTGTCTAAGAAAGAGGGGCATGGGGGATACAATAACGATGCATGTTGGGGCCCCATGATTTCCAACCTATTTCCAATCTTTTTTCGAATAAGGTTTCTCCTACTCCCCTACACGAACCCCAGTCCAGCTTACCCGTCAGTGGCTTTCAGCATATTTGACCTGCCACATCAAAGAAGTTGGACCATCCTAATCTATAATATTAATGTACAATTTTAGGAAAATATGTACCTTAAAGAATAAAGGCCTATCATTCTGCTAAAATATGAAAATTTCACTATCTTAACAATTTTTCAATATACAGTATATAATAACTATTTGATAACTATAAAAGTTCATAGTTTACCAAGTTCTTAAGGAAATATTTCTAATACAAGACTGTGCGGTCTAGATCAAACAGCAGTAATCAACAATGCATAATTTATGGAGGTTGCAGTAGTCGTAGTAGTAATCTCCTAATTTTCCTTTACATTTACAATAAAAACAGTAAAACTGTATACATATAAACGACAAATTACACATTAAAAGATGTTTTTAAAAACATAAAAGCAATAGTATGACTGGTAATTCTACTGACCATTTATGAAAGACCACAATATTTGCTAAACGATTTATACTGCAATATAAGGTAGGTTTAAATTATTAATAATGAAATACTTGAGTTTGTATAGAATGCTAACTACTACAAGTTCTTTGGATGTGATATATGCTGGTATCTCCTATTTCCAGGCAGTAATTGTGTGAGGTGAGTTTTGAGTATTTTTTCTGCGAAGTATTCAACCTTAACCAGTGTTTCGTCCTAACCTCAAGAAGGCTTCATTGAATAAAATACACTTTTGTCCATAATTCCTGACTAAGACTGAAAATTGCATGTTGATAAAATTATGCATGTGATTCTCAATTTTATACCAAAGAAATAAATAGAAATTTCAGATGAAAATTCAGAGAGAAGTATGTATAACTAAATGAAAGCTATCATCCACTCAAGAAATATCAGAAGTACTTAATGAAATTGAATATTTTTATCAATTACTCAAATAAAATTTACGGAATTTGTATGTTAGCCATTGGTTAGGAAGGGTGAACTACTATAATTGAAAAAAGCTTCATAAATAACATGCTTGGCTAAATATGTTACCATTAACACTCAATTGGACAGAGTGATTGCTAAACCCTGCTGCATTCTTGGCAATGCATGAATAAAGTCCCGCATGGTGTGCTGATACTGATTCTATGCTCAAACTGCTGATACGCTGGGAGGTTTTAGAAATGGAAATTCCTTTTCCAGATGACAATTCCTTTCCATTAAACACCCAGGAAATAAAAACTGGCAAATCTCCCTTGAAAACAGCACACTGGACTGCAAACATGTCCCCATCATTTGCAGGTTCATCCCCATGTGAAAATGGTGAAATCTGAGGAGCAACTGTAAATGGACAACAGCTTCCATCCATTAACCAATCAAAGAAAAACTGCATTTGATTGCTCAGATTGTCACCGACTGTTGTATAACCTGAATAACACATCTTTGCAATTTTATTGGAGTAGTTTTCAAGTTATATAAAAATTCAAATAGAGTGACGGAGAAAAAATCGGTTCTTGATAGAACATCTACCACATGTATTCCACTTGCTGCTCAGTTGCTTTAACCAACTAAGCTATCAAGCTACTATGATTCTCCTTTCTTGAATTATGATAAGTTCATATATGAAATAGCAAGCAATCCTTAACAAGTAGTTTTTAATAGCATAGGATATAAATACTATATTATTAAAACATGTAACCAATTATAAATACAAAGAAATAATAGAGATATACTCTGGACGATTATGATACCTGATTGAGCCTAACTCCAATTGCAAAATTCTAATAAATTATTATGAATTTTAAAAAATCATATATTAAGTATTTATAATCAAATACAACAATTTTAGAGTTTTCCCTATGAAATAATGTTCACTTTTGCATGAAGTATAAATATGGTTTGTGTTTATAATAAAGTACTTTGTTAATTTTTAAACCAAGAATCCGTTGAAATACAAATACTCCCCAACAATTTTAACAGAGACGATGGCTGGACATTAAGCCAAATGTGGAAACGACTGTTTCAACGGTCAAGAGAGAAGACCGCATGCGTTATTAGAATCATGAGAGAAGGTGGAGGGAGGGGTGACTCTCTAGAAACCATTGGCTGAGGAGGAGGGGACGACACTCTGGGCTATATATATATGTGGCCAATTCCCATGCAATTCCCTTCACCCTGAAGAAGCTACCTGCAATGGTCTCAAAACGTCGGTCACATCATGTTCAGGACGCGGCTGAAACCGAAAGCTGATAATATCATAGTACTATGTTATTTAAAATAAATAATATTGAAAATAAAAAATCATAATATTATTGCTCATATTACTGAAATAATCTCTAAGAAAAAGAAAATATGCCATTCCCAGATACTTGAATAAGTTACCATTTATGACTAACACAGCTGAATATGATGCAAAACCCACTGTGTTGCTAGCTCTGCATTCATAAGTTCCCTGATGATGAGATGAAGCTGAATCAATAGTAAGAATGCTTGTCCGTGAGCCAAGCTTAAATCTGCTCACACCTTTGACATTAGAAACATCACCTCCATTTAGAGACCACTCTATGAAAATTGGTTCATCACCTTCTGTTACAGCACAATACTGCTGAACCAACTGTCCCTCATTATATGCCTTATGACCGAATGTAAAGGGTGATATCTGAGGAGATACTGGAAAAGTTACGAAATGCACTTGAATTATGGTAAATTACTAGGGTGAAAGTGAGAATGATTATATTCATAAAAATACATTTCTAATCAACAAGATATTCACAGAAATTTAAGATAAAATAGCCATATAAAAATAGGCGTTTTATTTAACCCTGTTAAAATCAGAGCGGTAAAATAAAATTACATTTTTGAGGTGGAAATAACTTTTATAACTAAAATTTAATTTTTAAATTATCCTATTTAATATGAATTTATTATTTCATCACTTTAACTTCAACCACTCAGCCTATGCAGAATTATTTATCTTCTAAGATAAAGTATAAAGTAATAAAGCCCATTGTTACACTGAGAGCAGAAATGACACAATAAAGATACTCTATTAAAGATGTCTAAATTCTTGAAGTAGAATTTATTACGAGAATTTGTAACCAAGTTTGATTAGTGGTTTCCAGATGATACAGAAATATTTAAAAGAGGAATGTAAAATACGCCTTACATTTACTGATACTAGGCAGCCCCAACGTAATATCGATTTAGCAACAGTCGAGAAATGAGACAACATCAAAACCAACAGGACAAATGTTACCTAAAAACCACGATTCCCTTACAGCAACATCCAAAGAAACTACCAACAAAGACTGAACATAGAATGGAATGATCCGAATTTCAATTGAAGAAATACAATGTCAGAATGAGTTTTTTTGAGACACAACAAACAATAAAATAAGAGCACAAATAAAAGTGATGTTCATTTTTTGTAAAATATAAATTGGTAAATACAAAATTGACTGATCTGTGAAAGAGCTAAACAGTAGATATTGTGAATAGAGACAACAATATATGAATTGGAAAGAAGACTTCGACAAATCTGAGTTTCTAAAATCACATAGTGAGAGTGTGTAAATGTTTCAAATGATAGAAGAACTTTCTACCAATGAATGCTTCTTCAATACAGATGTGATATATTGGACCTATGAGACTCATCGGAAATATGAATACCGTGATGGAATCTCGTCTCATAGTTCTATATTAAGTATTTCTCATGCACTTTCAGAGTTAACCTACACCTATATTTTTGAATAATTATAAAGTGTAAGTAGGGTGTTTGTAGAGGAATCAGGTATGGATTGACACTAATCATTCTAATTACCATTAACATTAAGGGTGGTTGTGTAACTGACAAACCCAGCTGTATTCTGAGCTGAGCAAGTATAATTTCCAGAGTGAGCAGCCATTGCAGAGGATATGATCAGGATACTAGACCTGTCTCCCACTTTCTTGGTTAAAATATTCAAATGGGAGGCAGACAGATCCTCTCCATGGAAGTTCCAATTTATCTTTAATGGTTTGTCACCCTTGGCAACATGGCAGGTGAGTTGTACACTGTCTCCTGCATTCACCTCATCATACGGGAAGAAGGGAACGATGATGGGCAAAACTATGGACAAAATTGGTATTTGTTTGAGGAAAAACAGTCATCTAACTTCTCTGTCATATCAGAATGGTTACATAATTAGAAAAGATGGCATAGAATCAGTTCTGAGAAAATCTATTTATATCCTACCTCAGACCACGGAATAAACCTCAAATAGCTATGTTAAGCAAAAAAGGAATAAATTATTGCCTTTGAAGAGCTATAAATACTAACCACAAGCAGAGCTGAGTGCTGCTCACAAAAATTTGAAGTAATGTATTAACGAAGAAGATGACTGAATCATAATAACAATGATCCCTCTAAAAATGTGTATTCTGGTCATGAAACAATATGTTGCATACGTTATTTTTATGTGTAAATTTATTGCAATTGATATATAAGATGGGAGGAAGATTAAATATTTTAAGGATGATTTTGACAAACAGAATATATATCTTCATTTACAAGAATAAAAAATCAACGTATTGATTGAAATGAATAAATATAAAAAAATAAAATATGAGTAGAGAGTGAGATAATGAAGTTGATGCCTTTTGTTAAAAAGGTGAAGGTCAATGCACAATACTTAATTTATAGGTTTCTATAAAAAGTTTTCATTCAACTTACAATTAATTATCAAAAGTATAAGTATACGAATATGTGTTGCTCCTTTATGTTATCTGAACATCAAGGAAGATGAACTAAAGAAATTTGTTTGGAAATAATTCCTAACAACACTAGTTCAACCTTCATGATAATCATACTATTTACAATTAAATCATAGGATACAATACTATCCTAATAATTTTTCAATATACAATAGAGTATAATTACAACCATTTGTTAACTATAAAAGTTCGTATAATTACAACCATATGATAATTATAAAAGTTTTCAGTTTACCAAGTTCATAGGGAAATATATCTGATAGAAGACTATGTTGTCTAGGTCAACCAGCAGTAGGCAACAATGCAAAATTTATTTAGGTTGAAGTAGTCGTAATAGTAATTTCCTAATTTTGCATCTATATTATAAGAAAAACAATAAAACTGGATACATATAAATGACAAATTATACACAAAAAAGATGCTTTTAAAAACATTAAAAAAATAGTATGTCTGATAATTCCACTGGCTTTCATGAAAGACCTCAATATTTGCCAAATAATTTAAGGACTACTTCTAAAACTTGAAAACCAAAAGGAAATTATTTTACATTCTGTTCATCATTTAGTATAAACATGAACTATCATCAAGTGAACAAAGAGCAACAACTCATTTTCTCTTACACCTAACAGGACATGCCAAGTAAAGAGGAAATTGCACTACCATTGACATGCAATTTGGCAGAATAAGTAGAAATCCCTGCTCTGTTTGCTGCCTGGCAGGTATATGTGCCACTGTGCAACTGGTTAACCAATGGAATAGACATTAGACTATTGGTTTCTCCAAACATGGAAGTGATCAACCCCCTTTCGCTTCCTCCCCATCCATCACCACTTTCAAAATGCCACGATATCTCTATAGGTTTATCTCCTTTGGTCACCTGGCACACCAACTGCACTGCATCGCCAGCACTTGCAGGGCCATCAAATTCAAAAGGTTTGATGTAAGGCAGCACTGACAAGTTCAAAAATCAAGTGGAATGATCTTATTATAGCAAAGACAGAATAAACAACTCTAATGTCATTCTAAAGAAAACAAGAGAGTAATACAGAAAAATGAATAGACCAAGAGACTAAGGATATTTTCCTGAAGGTATAGTTGTGTTTAATCCATTGTGACAGTTATGAGTTATGATGAATGAACTTCGCTGCATAATTTGCTCACAATCTAAACAGAATTCTTTCGTAAATGTTTTGGTTATATCTGAAATATTTTTGTCTAATGTATAACTAGTTATTCCTATTTCAAATATCTATTATTTTTGTGCAAACTTAAGCTCTTCTCACTGGATTTCAAAACAACATGATACTATAGAAAAAATTATTTTCAAAAACACGAAAGTTGGTTCACAGACATTTTGTCCAAAGAAATTTCATCCAAGGACATTTCATCGAAAGACAATTCGTCCAATGGATATTTCGTCCAAAGACAATTCATCCAATGGATATTTCGTCCAAAGACAATTCGTCCAATGGACATTCTATCCAAAGACTTTTCGTCCAATGTTTATTTCGTCCAATTACATTCCGCCCAACTACATTTCGTCCAGAGGAATAGGAAGGGGGGAGGACGGGGAGGGAGGACAAGTAAACTTTATCAGATATAGGCGATATGGGTTTCTACTGACTCGGAATTAAACATAGATTTAATAAAATCATAAATTAAAACCAAAAAAACTCTGGCAGTGTAGGGGGAAGAGGGGGAGTGGGGATAAGTCCTGCATTATAATGGTGAAAAAATTCAGAATGAAATAATTGAGCTCCTTGCATCCAAAATTAAGGAAAAAATTTCAGTTATACTTAAAAATTCTAAATACCACTCTGTTCAGTTGGACTGCACTCCTGATTTGAGTCATCAAGGACAAATAAGTGTAGTAGTTCATCTTGTTTTTTTCAATCCTGATAAAAAGAGATCAAAATAAGAGTATTTTTTAAAGATTTTTTCTCTTTTTTCTCTCTCTCTCTCTCCCCCCATAGAGAAGGGTTTATGACTCTTCCCCAGGTCTTAGGGTATTCGGTATATTTTCCCTCAACGAATGTGTTTTTGGTTTTAAATTACGATTTTATTAAATCTATGTTTAATTCCGAGTCGATAGATACCCATATCGCCTATATCTGATAAAGTTTACTTGTCCCCCCTCTCCATCCTCCCTCCTCCCTATTCCTCCGGATGAAATGTAGTTGGACAAAATGTAATTGGATGAAATAAACATTGGACGAAAAGTCTTTGGACGAAATGTCCATTGGACGAATTGTCTTTGGACGAAATACCAATTGGATGAAATGTCTTTGGACGAAATGTCTTTGGACGAAATGTCCTTGGACAAAATGTCCTGAAATGCAAAAGTTATTGGAGTGAAAATAAATTATAGAAAAATTAACTAAAAGTAAAAAAAACAAAAGATTGAAAAATGTCTAGACAAAGTGCCATTGATTTTAGACAGAAATTATCTAATAAGGTATTAATTAGTAATATACTTCAGTATATAAGCCTTATACTGCACTTAGCTCATTGAATATATCGAAACAGTTAATAATGGAAGTACAGGCGACTCCTGAGATTCGACAGTTCGAGATTCGACAAATTCGAGATTTCGACCCAGCCGATCGAATTGGGAACTACTTTACGCGAAGTAATTTTCATCCCGACCAACCACGCGAGGTTTAGTTTCAGTGTAGACATAGTTATTTCTGCTCTAATTGTTTGATTTTGTACTGATTTCACTTTTTTCTGTTAATCTTTTATTTAAATTTATTTATTTTATTGATTTATTTATAAATTTATCACTTGACATGATATCTAAAAGGAAATGTAATAGTGATAATGCAAGTGAATCAAATAAAAGAGTGTCGTTCAACTATTAGCACTTATGTGAAACAGAAGGAGAAAATTCTAGAACGTGATAAATTCACGTAATTTGATGGCTAGTATCACAGATTTAAGAGAAGGGCTCATTTGCATAACCTTAAATTAGCAAGTTATTTTGTGCTTTTTAATAACTTTTATATTAATTTTTCTGCGATATATAGTTGTATGTATAGATAGAAATATGCAGGGGTGCTGCAGATGAAGGCCCGGTCTGGCTCGCACGAGTCGTTTGTAACAAACGACTCATGCGAGCCGAGATGCGGGAACGTATCCCCCGATTATAACATGTAAGTCTATGGAAAAACGGTGTTCGACATTCGATAATTCGAGATTCGACCACGTTTCCAGGAACGCCTGTCGAATCTCGGGAGTCGCCTGTACTTGGTAGATGCTGGCATAATGCATTGTGGGCTTTTAATTAAGGTTTCTATGCATCATAATACAATACTGCATAAATAAAGCAAGTTTCAGATACTCATTATGAATGCCAAATATTGTTTAAGAACCCTAATCTAGCTTACACATTCAATAAGTGAGATAAGTTATGAAAATACTAAAAGGCTAATTTAATTTTATGGCATCCCAAGGGTTCCTTCACATACTTAGTTTTTTAACAATGTGCACTGAATAACATGTTTGCGAAAGTGCTCTAAATTACTCTTCATACTTTGTCTAAACATTGAGTTATACTATCTATTCAAACAGTGTGCCAAAATACAAATGAAATTCATAAAAAAATGAACTCAAGGTGAGACCAGTACTGCATGTATCATTACTGCCAACTGATTATTTTTGCTGATAAAGTAGATTTATCAATCTGTCAATCACCTTGAGTCCAATTTCTTGGTAAATATTATTTTTCTGTCATGTTCTCTGCTATAGTTTTGGAAGAGCAGTACCATTAACAAACAATGAGGCTGTGTAATTGGTAGACCCAGCAGCATTCCGAGCAGAACATGTGTAATTGCCTGCATGTCCTCCCATAACAGAAGTAATGGTAAGGAGTCGAGTACGCTCTCCAATCTTGGTCGTGATGATGCCATAGTGGGAGGAAAGTTCACGGCCATGGAAAATCCATGATATCTGTAAGGGTGTGTCACCCTTTGGCACATAACAACTCAACTGAACACCATCGCCAGAGTTTGCTTCACCATCAAATGCAAAAGGGACGATATGTGGAGCAACTGTGTGTTAATAAAAAATTTACAATTCTAGAATGAACTAAATTCTTGGGTAATTTCTTATAAAAGGGCATAATATAATAGCCTCGAAATCCATACAATGTTTACTTAATGCTTACATATCTGTTATACAACAAACTTCTGAAAAAAAATCATCAACTATGAAACAATTAACCATTTGCATTCATTCATTGATTCCGAATCAATATTGCTTATTTTCTGGAACTTGTTTGTTGTGTTACACATATATTTCCATAGGAAAAATCTTTTTAAGAGAATTCTTTATGTGAGCCAGCAATGTTAATATGTTAATTAATGATATTGACTGGTGTCAAAACTACCCTCAAATTTTAAATATGCATTCTTGTTAAAATAGCAGCTCGGTAAAAGGAATAAGGAATCACAGTATGGCAACAGCATTTTTCAGTATCTTTAATCACTCCACTATTGATTTGATGGAAAGCATCACATAAATATGCCACAACCTGCAAGTAAGATAAAACCATGTATTTCCTTCTGATATCAATGTATCAGGGAAAAAAGGCCAATTTAAATATATGACTCAGTTGGACACAACTAAGTTTGGATGTAAATAATTGTTTCAAGAAATGTCATATTCAGAAGATGAAATTCATTCGAAATTAAAAAATTAAAACATACACACACACACACCAGAGCAGTCAATTTAGCATTTAAAAATTAAATCAGAGAAGACGAACAAGATAAAGAAAGAAATCCAAGTGCAAAAGTTTAATTCTTATTACTTCCACTGCTAAGATTTCGAAGAAAATAAAATACTTAGAAACAATTTCACTTTAAAATGAAATCATTACTAAGTACATAAATTCCCAGTTATTCGGCACTCATGCAACCGGAATACACAAGCAATCGGCATCTCCTGCCTCTCGATTTTTTATTACATCTAGTTTGGAATGTTACCGATAAAATTGACACTTTCAGCAATTTTTTGTTTACATCTAATTCTGAATGTTACCACTAAGATTTGCGTTTTCAGCAGTCGCAATACGTAATTGTGGATGTTTCTTGGACTAAGTGTTTGTGTTAAATAAAATATTTCACACACCCTTTTTAAATGCCTCCTAAAACTCCAATATGCACTAAAGGTGATAAAAGGAAATGGGTTGTGCTAACCTTAACCCAGAAACTTGATATAATAAAAAGTTTAGAGAAAAGTGAGAACCGCAATGTTTTAATGAAAGAGTTCAATGTCGGTTATTTCACTATTTATGACATTAAGGCACAGATATCACTATTAATGAAATTCAGTACGTCTTCTGAGACAACTATAAGAGTTGAATATTGGTGCATTCTTCATAAGCCGAAACTTGAACAATTGGATATTGCTATTTATGAATGACTTTATATAAAGCATTGTGAGGGAGCCCCTATTTTTGGACCAATGTTGATTGAAAAGACCAAAGATTTTTATAAACAAATGGAGATTAGTGAACCATGTGAATTTTCAGATGGATGGCTAACATGTTTTAAGATCAGACATCCAGATGTTTCGGGTGGAAAAAATTGGCCAACCAAGAAGCTGCTGATAAATTTTATGATTTTTTTGAAACGTTAGTTAAGGAATACCGCATATACCCACGTATAAGATACACTTTTTTCCCAACAATTTGGGCTAAAAAGCAGGGTGCGTTTTATATGAGGGTCTATATTTACCAGGGTATTTATTATAATGGACCCACGTTAGAAAATGTCATCAATTTTACATCCGCGTGATATTGGGATGATGTTAAATGTTCTGAGGGTATTCTCATGCATTTTCTCAGTAATAACTTGAACGAAAAACATAAATTAATTAACAAAAATGCCAAATTTATTAAATAATTATACTTGATGTACAATACTACACATCTAATAAATAAAAGAGAATGTCTGTCTGTCTGTGTCAGCCATAACTCATCAGAGAATAAAGTTAAGAGCTTGAAATTTTGACAGCAGCTTCAGGTTGATCATGGGAGTTCCAGTGCCGAATATAATTCAAATTGGCCCACGGAGTCCTGACCCCGGAGGTCACGGATCGGTTGGTCAAAATTTCAGTTTCTTGAGGATATC
This sequence comes from Uropetala carovei, assembly GCA_036926305.1. NCBI lineage: Eukaryota > Metazoa > Arthropoda > Insecta > Odonata > Petaluridae > Uropetala > Uropetala carovei. The sequence continues at coordinate 1,670,189 of JAXCHB010000140.1, forward strand.
TCAGCAATCATTGGACCGATTTTGATGAACCCTACACCAATATCAATCTTTTGATGATATACATTTTCTAGCTGAAAATGGACTAAATCAGTCCACAAGGTCGAAAGGTCTTAATGTAATGGCCGGTTCAAATTTTGGTTTTTTGAGTATATCTCAGCAACAAATTGAAATAGGTTTAAAAATATAAATTTTTCAACAGTTATTTCTGTAAAACATAATTTTTGCATTTATGGCATTATTGAAGTATAGAAATTTACTAACATTCCATATCTTACGTAAAAATTGTTGCTGAATTGTTGTTTAAATTATTATTTCATTGAAATATTTGTAGTTTTTAATTGAATTATCTTCACATCTAACATATAAAGGAGAATGTTTGTAAGTTTGTACGCTTTGAATGCTTTTCATACAAGATAGGGAGGGAGTGAGGTGGATGGTAACGGAAGGTGGAGATGGAGAGAGGGAATTAGAAGGAAGGGGTGGGGAGGGGGAGGGTGGGAGATGGAGGGGGAGGGAGGGAGTGGGAGAGAGGGGAGGGAGAGAGGGGGAGAAGGGAAGGAGAGGGTGGAAGGGAGGGAGAGGGAGTTTATACATTATTTTCCTAAGATTTTCTTCCTTCATTCATCTAAATAGGAAAATGCGGAGCGGTTTTCTTCATTTTTGCTTTATTCGACGGGTATAACTGTGTACTATCTTATTCTTGCGATGCTTACATGTTACACGGTTGAAGTTTTAGATTCAGTAAATCCGTTGAAATTCAACGGGCACTCCTGCCAGTTTAAATAAAGTAAAATATTAAAGACCATCATTAAGCATTGTAAAATCCAAGAAATTCTTGATCAATACCCCATTCATCGGCGATGTTATCAGAATCATCTTCCACGGAAGATAGCATTATGTTCTCCACAGTGTAATTTCACATTGTAATTTCCTCACGATTACATTTATGTTGGTGACTAACTAACTAACTAACAGAGTTGGCTATATCAAATGATGGCGCCAGTCGACCTCCACCAATGGGTCCGAAGTGCAATTGTACTGCAACTATTTATTTTGTTTTGATTGATATTTAAAAACGTCGCCTTCGCACTGGGAAACTGCTAAACTATATAATAGCTCTTTTCTTAAATGGTGGATATTTATTACCGACTTGAGTGAAGTGCTGTTTACTTTTTGTTAGTACGAACTGAGGTACATATATTTTCTTTAATTTACTGATCTCAATGATATTAACAATATAACGAATAATTTTTCCATTGAATGATAAGCATGTGACAGAAATCAAATTCTAGAAACATATGTGCGCTACGCATGGGTACATAAAAAAATCAAAGAATATGGTGCCAAAAACCTCCTTGCATATTATACGTGGGTATATACGTATATATAACTATCCAACATGTTTAATTGCATTATTTTAATATTTACTAACTGCACTATGTAATGATGTCATAATTGAATCCGTTGTATGTAATGTAGTTATTAAATATTAAAATATTGCAATTAAACATGTTGAATACTTGTATATTTGAGTTTCATTACTTCCTCGAATGCCACAGAATCATTTAAGATAATTGAGTAGAGTACCTAGTCTACAGGTTAGCAATACCAAGGTGACTGTACAATTCTGCATATGTTCCTTATTTTGGTATCCAAATGCTTAATTGAAGCCTATCCAATAAAACTCTCAAGCAACCAGAATATTCACTTAACCGGAAAACCCAATTCCCTGGGCATTCCAGATAACTGGGAGTTTACTGTATTTTACTTTCTGCTTTCCTCATGCAGAATGGAAAAATTTCACTAAGTTTTTCTGAACATTATTAGTTTTGCTAAGATTTTAATAGTCTGTTTTCTCATTTTTTAAATTTCATTTTTGTTGACATACTTTTTGTAGCTTTAAGATGAGAATGAGCTAAGAAGAAATATGGGTATCCCTAATAGCTATAATCCATAAAACAAATGAAACCTGGTGCATAATATGTAATACCACTCTACAGCAGGGGTCTCCAACCTGTGGGTATGCATGCAGCCCCCGAACCAATTCTGCACGGCCCTTGCCCACCCCCCCCTCCAGAAACTAAGTCTCTTTGCCACGTTTTATACACGTTTGACAGCGTCATCTTGTAGTCAGCCAATGCAAATCCATGATCGCTAAGGGCTATGGTGTTAGATTTGGTGGCGAACTTGTCCTATCAGCAGGTCTTTTTCTCTCTAGCCACTGGATAGCGGGGAGGGGAAAAGCGAATTCAGACTGGGATTCCCTCTCAACACAAGTGAAACATTGTGTGTCTCGATGTCGGTGAGATTGTCGAATTGCTGTTGCTTTTGTTACTTTTACCTCTTAATTTTGAAGTGTATTTGGTGATTACATGATTCCACCACAATATTATAGATGGCGGTAACCAAATTTCAACATTTTACGAGTCCAAACTGAGGTGAGAATAATTTGGGTGCAAATGACTTTTTGCAGAAAATCACAACTGATGTGTTTGATATGATGTAATCTGTGCAGATTTGTAGATACTGTTACGACAAAACTCCCACAGCAGAACAATTAAATGCAGAATATGGGGATGTGCTGTACCATGCCGAAGTTAGGTGGCTTAGAAGAGGGAAAGTTCTCAAACGTTATTTTGCTCTTTGCCATGAAATTGATATTTTTCTCACTGAAAAAGGAAGATCTCAAGAAGCATTTTCTGACCCAAAATGGGTTTGGGCTTTGGCTTTCTTAACTGATATATCAGATCATTTGAATTTAAGATTACAGGGCAAAGGAAAGCTAGTGTCAGACATACTATATGCCGAGGTGAAAGCTCGCTGTGGCTCACTTGTGCAAGAAGGTTGGGGACCACTGCTCTACAGAACAACATTTAAGTTATGGGACTTCTTTTTGTCTATGATAGAGACCTTATGTTAAAAGAAAAAAGGTTGTGCATTATTAACAGAAGTGTATGGATAAATAGTATTTAAGTAAACTTAACTATAGTGGAGTGCGAAGTATTAACCATATGTTAATGTGAGTGCAACATTATAAAATACTATAATACAGCTGGCCAACGATCCATTTCAATGATAAAAATCTCATAATTAGCGAGTAAATCCCACATTAGTAGTGTAGTATTGAAAAAGTTTGTTATCAGGTTAAATTGAATATACAAAACTAAACAAAAGTTAAATCAAGATTGTAACATATTCCATGATACTGTGACCAGATACTAACAAGATACAGTAAAACCTTGATTCTGCACTCTCCAATTTTGTGCACTTTATGTCTGGTCCCGGCCAAATTCCCAAAGAACAACGTAAAATTTTATCCGATTTTATGTTTCCTCGAATTTACATTTCCCTTGAATCTGCATCTTACTTTTCGATTCCTGACAACGGAAATTCACTCAATTTTACATTTTCAATTTTCTATTTTGGAAAATGCGAAGAAGCACCGGCAGTGTTCTGCTTGTATTCAAGGTTATAAATAGGCTATATTCAATACTTTTTGTCATAACTTCGTCAAACTCATGTTTAAATAGGCATATGTTTACATAAAAATGTTTGCAACCCCCAGTGGCAATACAGTTATCGACCAATTGAAGAAAAGAGCAACTTCATACTGACTGTTACGCTTACGTAGTTGCAGCCATTTGTTTTTGTAACAAGTTTATATCAACATGACACTAGGCGTTGTATATACTGTATTTACTCATGTAACCAGCGCACTCCTATTTTTGGGCCGGTTTGGAGGAACAAAAATTAATTTGAGCCAGAATAAGTTTTTTTAAGTCACCGATTCCCACTCCCTGAAACAAGTTCCGATCAAGTTAAGCATCTTCTCCGTTCTACGTGACGCAATTTAATGGATGATCTCTTTATGATGATACTAGCTGAAATCTCCTCCTTGATAGTTCTCTTTTGTTAACCCCTTAACAGTTTTTGTTGTAATACTGCATAACTTCATCCCCACTTCTGTTTTTGATGTAATATTACGCACCGATGCGGAGCTTCACTGCCTGTTCATTTATGAATGGGAACTTCCCTACACGGATGGGGAGTTTTTTTCACATATTGTAAATATTGAAAGGTTAGGAACAAACAAGTCCAAACACTTGAGATGTGGATTTCCGTCTTCCTTTCGAACGATGAAATCTTTCATTCGCAACAAAATTTCACCACTCCGAATTCCTTGAAGTGGATAAGAGAAAAGGACCAAACTTGAACCTACCTATTGTCAAGCCGGCAAACCCTTAGTAGTCATTGAACTATAGTTATCACTTAGTCTGCGTATTCCTTCTGCCTACTTTTGCGAGTTTTTTCCTGCAATGCGGGTGTAACTTACACGTTTTCTTGGCCACATAAATATGCGTATACTTCATAGAATTTGATGTCTTTTATGAATATAAACGAAGTCGCAAGCATACTGCTGAGAATTTACTATCAATACTCACAATTTATATAACCTGTTCAGAAATCCTCGTGTAAGATGCGCACCCCCTTTTTTCTCTGGCATTTCAGGAAAAAATGTGTGCAGGGTACATGAGTAAATACAGTTAACGTGGTAATCTATTTATGTATCGGTCATTTTAGTAGGAAGTCGACAACATCTACATGATGCTCGGCGTTGTTTATAAACGTGGCAACACATTAATTAATTTTTGGCCTGAAATATGGATAATAAAGCAAAACGGTAAGTATTTATGATAAGTGATAAAATTAATATCTTAGCTCAACTTGATGTGCCTATTGGAACATGAATCAAACTTTTTGACTGGTCAAAGGAATAAAATGTTATGTAAGTTAGTTTATTTGCAATTTCTTTGTTATTGTGTTCAAACATGTATATATTACCAAAGTTATGACATAAAGCAACCCACATTTTACTTTAGGTTAAATAATCTTCATTTCCCCGATTTTACACTTTCCTCGATTTTATGTTTATATTAGGCGGTCCCTTCAATGGAGTAATATCGAGGTTTCACTGTAAATAGAGGACATTTTCTAGAACCCAGGACAAGAACAGGACAAAAGAATCATACATTTTGCTAGAGCTAGTTTTTTTTACCTATTAGGGCACACTGTTTGAACTAACAAGACTTAAATTACATCAAATTAGTTCCTTGCTCTAGGATAGAATTTAACTTGAAAACAAGAAACAAGAAGAAACTTTCACTGTACCCTGCAGCCCTACAGTAATTTTCATTGGAATTTAAACTTCAAACAAAGGTGATGCATAAATTCTCCATGCATATGAATAATAATTAGGGTGACCAACAATCCGGCAAATTGTGTTGGGATGACCTGTCTGTTACCAACCTACATTGAGTTAGCTGCAACTGTCTTCACTGTGTCATTGGCAAAATCAAAGTAATAAGAGGATAGGTTTCATGGCTCCTAGTCCAGGCAATTAAAAGGTAAAATTTAAACAATACAATGAAAACACATCATCTGTATTTTTCATAGTAAAAATTTTTACTTTTTATCCATATTTAAGTTGAGGTGTAAACCGACTAGAAATAAATTTTATTATCAACTATAAGTATAAATTACATTTTATAGCTGGTTTTTATGAAAGTTTAAAATAAAGGGCAGTTGAGCTGAGAAATGTTTTTGGCACACTGGGACAAAGTGATGATATTTGGCTCACGGCATTTAAAAACAGGATATCTGGTCACCCTATTCTACACATAAGAATAAAAAATTCAGAAGCAACTAATTACTGTCTGAAGGATATCATTTGTTAATATTAATTTAATGAAGGTGTATTTCTCCAACATTTCTAAGGATTTCTGGCATATAAATGAAGTCCTTTTCCAATCACGTCAAATGGGCTAATTTTAACTATCACTTTAACCTTTGTCTGAGCACATGAGGTTATATCACATAATTACCTTATATAATTTCCTCTTTTCACTTACTCAAATATCACAAGCAGTTTATCAAAACACTGACAACTAACTAAGAACTGTTACAAAGCATTCTAACATCATAAAGCTTTATAATTCTAAGCTAAGAATAATGCATCAAATACATATTACTTTGTAATAACATATTTACAAATGACAAAGCTTTTACGAATGGCCTATATACTTTTTTAAAAGCCTACTTCTACAATTAATAAATATATCCAACACTGATAAAAATTGAGTATTGTACTAAATTATCAAACTCCACGTGGACATCATGATGCAGACTAAAAACTGGATGAGGCTATTATTTCCATTAAAGCAAATAAAATCAATTAAGAACATTCTTTTTCTCTTGGGAAAAGATGAACAACATATCAAACAGGGCATCGAACTGTAATTTTCTTCACTCCGGTTTTCGTTCCGGTTCACTCAAAATACAAAATTTCGGTTCTGTTCTGGTTTCCCTCCGGCAAGCGTCAGTGAACCGGTTCGAACCGGTTTTTTTCGCTCCAACTTTAAAATATTTTTAGGAAACTTTCAAGAACTGATTTATTAATTAAGTAATTTTCTTATTAAATCAAATACATCTTCACTATAAAAATAGTGATATTTAAAAAACAATCAAAACACGAAAATAAATTATTTAAATGTGAATATTTAGTATGTATCTTATTTATTTAAGATTATATTTTCAACTGAATATTTACAAACCATACATGCACCGCAAATGATTTCAACATATTAGGAAAGTATAAAGTAAATTATAAATGAGCACATTTTCTGCGATCGAGTAATCAAAACTTATTATGTTATGCAAAGCATTCATCTCATTTTCTACTTTACTGTGCTTAGTCCTTAGTACTAAATTTTATCAAAATCCGCTGAATAGCTACGGAAAAAAATTGCATCCTGACAGAAGGATGGACAGACCGAACCTAATATGCGCTAAAGCTGGAATGCCTAATAATGAATTATTAATATATTTATTTACAAATCGTGTGGTAAAACACGAGATCGCGTTATCTCAATAGTGCCAGTTAGTTGAGTAAGATATTACGTTATTTTCATTAACAATTTGTAGATCACGTACACTGCTCGTATTATAGTAAAAACTGTAAATGCACGGCTTAATTTTTTCATTCAGAGATTACTTAAATGGAAGAAAAATCTATAAAATATCTATGAGGAAGAAGCCCGCAGAAATTGAGGGTCCGAGAATTCAGAAAGGCTGAGAAATGTTTATTGACATGATACAAATTTACGATGATTGAATATTTTAAATCACTTACGTAGTGTGAGAATGTTAAACTTCATTATTTCATGAAATTGAAATGATAAGTACCGTTTCGAAAAATTATTACTAAGCGAAAGCATGTGATTTTCACCCGGCAGCAAATAAAAAACATCTACATATTACCCTGCAATCAAACATGCAAACAAAAAGAAAATAAGACACACTTATTCGGCCTGTCATGAACTTTCTTCAGGCGGAGTCTCTAATGTGGGTTTCTGCAGTCGGCAAAATATTCCACTAAAAATAACAAATTTGCATTCATATTTAATTTCTCTTCAGTTTTAAGCAACCAATACGAATATGTGTGCTCATTTTAAGATGCACTCCATAAAATAAATAGAAATTTACGAATCTGTAACAAAGGATAACCGAAGTAAGAATATCTCAAAACCACGACTGCGGAGCGATCCTTCCTGGATAAGTTTTAGAGAATGACTACCAGAATACAAGGGTTCAGTGGATATGGAGAGGGAGTGAAAGTATACTTTCAGCCCGAATAGTATTTTCCGAGAATTTCTGAAATCCGAGGATTTTTTTTCTGTGATATTCCTTCTTAATAGTCTACTTATCCTATTCGAATTCAAATTATTATTTTTTGTTGAAAAGTAACCGTTTTTTGTCGAAATTCGCACTTTTTCTTTTGTTTTTTGAACATTGCCTACACCTCTTTTGGACCCTCCTATCATTTCTTTTTTCACAGTATTTTGGAAAATCTGAATCTATTGATATTTTAGAGGATCTCCAAAATACGGACTAATTCTGCTGAGTAGTTTCCTTTGCAAGGGCGTCTATGATGGACAATCTGTATTCGTACAAGGTCATTTTATTATAACTGAATTTTTTGTACAGGAGAATTTATTAACATCACCGAAATAAAAAATTAAAGGAAATATTAAAAGCTTTTATCAACAAAAAAGGGAATATTAAAACAACATAGCAAAAGTTATGAAAATACGGAGAAATAAAACACCTTGACAGAAATGCCTATTAAAAAATGACACTGTTACAAAAAAATAAAAACTCGGACCGAGAACCGACGCATAGCACATGAAAGGCAGGCCTCAAATGTGACCGCTGTGAAGGTTCGAGAGTTATATCTGCAGAAATGGGAGGGGATGAGAGTTTGAAAGCCGAAGTGGAACTGCGTAGTTGCCCATCATCTATTGATAGCGCTCGGATCTCGGCAAAGTCAATGTGTTAACCTCCAACTTTAAGGAAAATCCAAGTTAAGAATCGGGAAATATTTTCGCCGGGAACACACACTACGGGATATGCTCGGGGGGAGGGTAGCAAGACAATTAGAGGCTGTCTTCAAAGTACCGCCCAAGTTCCTTTCCAGTAACCTCGTTTAACAGGTAATCTCAGCAGGATGTATTGTAGACCCTCTCTCTATGTATTGAGATGCACATGGAAAATCCCACTATTGAGCCAACAGATATTATCACAAAGACACATCCTTCCCAAGGCTGAGGAGAATGTGTTCTCAAGAAAAACTCAACCCTTTTCTTATTTGGTTTCTAAACGTGAGGCTTTCAGAAAGACTCAAACTAAAGCAAAAGGAAAAACCCTTCTTTCGCTCCCACTTTTTATGCGAACCGAAAAATATGGAACGAAATAAATAACGGTTTTCAGTTTTGGTTCGGGTTCAGGAAAATATTTTTTTTTGGTTCGGGTTCGGTTTCACTCCAGGAAAAATAACGGTTTTTTCCAGTTTCGGTTTTCGGTTCCGGTTCGATGCCCTGATATCAAATGATTATGCTGCAAAGGAAATTCAATTTAACATCATTTTTATTATTACAATTTAATATGCAGAAAATATAGGATAAGTAGCCAATATCTGCCTCAACAATCTCTACATCTATGTAATTTACTTGAAAAAATCGGGATTCATGTGCAAATTCGAGAACAAATAGTGTATAAGCCATAAAATAAAAAGGCCAAAAATATCCATAACAAGCAGTAAAAACATTGCCTCTACATAAAAATAAAATCCATCATACAAATTAAAACTCCATGAAATACATAATGGTACAGATTAAATTTCTGCGGCATAGTAGGTGCAAACCTCATTATGTCTTATTTCAAGTGAAGAGTTGAGAATATTTAGAACAGATGATACCCACTCATTTAATGAAAAATTTCATTCATTCATTTTAATATAGTGTTTTGCTGAATGATCATTCTTCTAACTATGATGGATGACCAAAACTGCAGTTTTGTGATAACTTTGAAAACATTCTAAACATAAGCCTACACCACACTCAGGGCACATATATACAGTGTTTTTCATTTAGCCTAGCACATTGGACATCTTCATGTTGTATGGAATTTTTCCCTGGTGGTGGAACATTACAAATAAGTTCCTCTCAACTAAACGGCATGGTGATGGATTTGTGGATGACCATCTAGCTCATGGTAACTCTGAGAGATGCCTGTATTTTTCAAACAGTTGTACATTTTAAAATTTTGTATTCTAGTACTGTCCTTTTATAAAATACTTTTGGTTGAAATCGGCTTTCTCAAGGTACACCAGGAACCTAAGTCCTCATTATAACATTGTGCATATAGAAAAAATAATACACATTGTACTGATTCTAATATTACACAGATTTCCAGGCACACATTAGGAGCATTATACAATGAAGCAGTGTACCCTTACTTTTTAATTGAATCATTTACAAATCTCAAGTCAGCAAGTGTATTAACTATAAAAATCAATAACACACAAATCCATGCCATCATTACGAAAATGATCCCTTCACCTAATTTTTAATATCTCTATCTATCTCTAGTGACAGATCAATCTTAAACGTGAAATTTCAAGCTTCAAAATTTTCTACATCTCCTTCTGATAAGGAATTTAACAGTGTGAGACTCACTGTAAAACAAGTTTACTTTTCCTCTATTTCAAGAAATATGGGCATTTAAGACTTTTATAAGTAAAATATTTATCCTACTGCACTACATAAACATTAAACTTATTAAGCATTTGATAAGTTGTCACACAAAATAATTTTTCTTTAACTCCTTCCACTTAAAAAGGAAAATGTTTTCATCCTTATAATATTTACTGAAGAAATTGCTCTACAAGAAAGACTACTATTTGTAAATTATTTTTTACTCTATTTGATTATTATAAAAAAGTTTGCATCAGTATCACTAGTTTCATTTGTTTGTGTCAGAATTTCACAGTATAAAAAAATAATTGTCTTAATTGGATGCTATTTTACTGATATGAAGATATTAACAGTTTACTAAAGAATTTAAAGGGTATCATGCAATGTCAAGTTATGAAGTACTACAAAATCAAACATGCATTTGCAACAACTATCTAAGGTATGGAATAGGTAAAAGAAAGTATTTTAACATATATCATAAATAATATTATCAGTATGATTAAAAAAGGCTTTAAATTAAAAGTAAATTAATATGTTAATAACTTAATGTTCATCATAGGTCCCCAACAATTTTTACCAGTGACTGCTAAATAAGCAGTGTGTGAAGTGGTACCAGCTTTGTTTTCAGCAATGCAGGTGAAGTTTCCCATATGTTTCTCTTTCAGGAAGGGAATTGTGAGGACTGACCCAGAATCCCCTAGTGGTACTGAGATAATCTCCATTGTTGCAGTAATAGGGATTTGATTTAGAGTCCAACGGACTGTTATAGGATGGTCTCCATCCACTAAAGCACAGTGTACACTCACCGACTGACCTGCATTTCGTGGTTTCTCTCCAAAAGAGAAGGGAAGTATCTCGGGTGGAACTAGGGTTAGAGAAATCTACAATAGCCAATAGCACAAAACAACTGTTCCCAATTGTAACAAAAAAGTTTTTAATATACAAACACATCAGAAGAAAGTTCTGTGGCTAAGAATCATTGGTTAACTTCCTATTAAATAGAAAGTCATATCGATAATAATGATAATGAAAACTCAAGTTTTATCTTATCCCAGAAAATGTGACCAATTTTAACAATATGAATAACAAAATATTATAGAAACATATCAAGAGAGGTGTAAAAAGAGAGTATTACAAAAATCATATGCTGAATAACAAATATGATCCAAAACTATTTTTTATTAAGAACTTTTGAACAATAAACACTGTGGCCATTACTATGTTCCTAGAACAATTAGTGGTGTAGTAGTGTTTTAAAAGATTAACTCTGTTGAGGTGTTCCCTGACTTCTTGGGGATACCATTCAAATGTTGCATTTCAGAGCATAATTAAATTACAATTATTCTATATTTTATTTATACATAAATTTTAACATATAAAAATAACTAACTCATCAGAGAGATCAAATGCCTAGTTAAACAGAAGTGGACTATGATATTCAATTGACAAATTTTATCAAACAATTTTACATTACCTTTTAAGCCTTTATTTGTGGTGTTTCACAGTTTCTAAATGAGAAACTGTACTAGCACCAACTGTGAAGCATGTTTATATTTAAATGACAACACAGCTATAGCTATAATCATAAATCATTTCAGTAAACAAGATGGTCAATTGAGCTACAAAGTAGTAGTCGTCAGTGGCAGCTATCGATTTTAATAAGACATTTCTTCTTATAATTAGAATTGTCGAGAAGGGCAACTTTGTAGGTAAAACTTAAAATTTTGCATGCAATGTATTCAGCTGCTGCATGCAATTAAATGTCATCTAAGGAACTAGACTATTATAAAAAGGTCACACACATTTCGTGCTTGATGCAAATTATTCTATTAAGATTGTTCTGAAATGTGAGGTATCACACTAACTTAAAACTTGTAATAATATAGAGGATTATCCATACAAAAGTGAATTATAGATGTAGAACTCTTAAATACATACATTAGTAAAAATACACAATGGTTTGGTAGAATAATTTGTGTTATATTTGGTATACAACTATGTAAAAAACATTTGTGCATATACATCACTGTCACTCATACAATAAATTAAAAACGTGAAAAAATACTTCTACAATGCTGCCGTCCTAAGTGGCAATTCACCACTGAATACAGCTGCATTATAGCCAAAATGTGAATATGGCTTTCATAACCTTTTTATGGCTATCAGAGATACCTAAGAAGAGTATTCATTTGTTCAAGTGCTTATTCTTAAATTTGTTTTAAGCCATAAGACAAATCCAATAATTCTCTAGTGAATCACTCACATAATGGCAAAATCTTTTATATTCACTCTAAAGTTAATTCCTTCTATTTCAAAGAGAATGTAATTATAAAGGAAGTTGTTGCTCTACTAAGTTATGTTTCTTTCAACAGTAATGGAGTGGGTCAAAAATAAACAGAACAGTAGTCGGGTGTAAGAACTATCATTTTTATACTTGATGAAAAAACAAATAAAGGTATTATAAAATGTAGCATAGGGACACAATGAGATTTTTTTTAATGGAAGAAATGAGAGAAAACAAAATGGTATCAATAAGTACTAAGAACTGACAAACCATCTAAATAGTTCACTATAAAGAGGACTAGAATATGAAAAAATTCTAAAATTTTCAGAGAGCAAGGAAACATGAATAATATTTCCAGAATTAAAATTATGGAACATACTGAGGATCATATTTAAATTAAACAGAAAAAATACATCAATGAAAGTGTGTGACAAGATCTTTCAAGAACTTAATAAAAAGTGATATAACATAATCAGTTACATATGGTAAGAAACTAATAAGTTAGAAGAGATTAACGGATGAATAGTGATTAAGATCATACGAGCAGTTTTTCACTACAAATAGCCAATACACTACTTGAAAAAGAGATGATAATAAACCAAATATATGAAAACAAAGGAAGGGATGAAACAATCCACAACTTTAGCAGAAACAATTTTATAATATTACTTTACTTTCAAAATTTTATGGTTTTCTTCAAGTTTTAATAGCCAAGCTATTGGAAATAATGAAGAATAAATGTAGTAGAGGTAAGAAATGAATATCTAATAACATTAGCTATATGCATAATATATTCAGTCCAGGACTTGGAAGATTATATATGATTATTTTTTCTCGAATGGCTTTTAACATCTTCATGTAATTTCATATAATTTAAATCTCGAACCTACAAAAAATGACTGTAAAGAATGTTTATAAACATTAGTCTTGACCCCATGTAAACTGTGAGATCAGACAAAGGTTAAATGATTGTTTATGATTTCCCCATACTTATTAATCGCATGCAGAAATTTTGCTCACTTTCTTTCATCAGTTATTCAATTAAATTAAACAAAATAAACCATGATTAATGTTTTCACTGCCAGGTATATCTTAACTAGCCAACATCATTCCATCAGAAATTTTGTCCAAAAATAAAAATGAGATTTAAGGTTTTTTTTACAGAAACCATAATACTATTCAGGTGGAGAAAAAATGTTCAATATTACTATAAATTATCATCAAATTGCAGCATTAGATTTCTTTTTAAGGGCAAGGCCTGTAAGAGTAGAAATAAAAAAAATATTGGAATGTACAAGACAACCATGGTTGTCCATGACAATACTCAAGATGGATTTAAAACATAATCATGGAAAAAATGAGTAATCATTCAAGAACCATTATAAATTATTTTGTATAGTACTATCATCATACAATTTTCACCTACATACTAATATGTAATTCTATTTTAACAAAGTGTTCTATTATGCCATTGGTATTCTGTAACACATGAGTCTCCAAACCCTCCCAATGCTTCCATAATAATTGGTTTCTAGTTCAACTAAATCACAACTACCAGACTGATAGAGGTCAAATTTAATTTTTTTCTCCTTTTAGTAGGACATTTTGTGGTTATTCTAAAAACCTAAAAATTATCAATGCAATAAGCCTTATGTTTCTAAAATTTATTTGTAGTAATGAAAGTTACTAAAAGGAATACAGTTAAATCTCATTTTTTCAATGTTACTCTAAACCTACAGCAAAATTTAAATGACATAGAAAAAATAACAACATCAACGTTAATTTTTTGATTTAAAATGTAAAACCAACCTACAAGTCAAAACAGAAGACACACAACTTTATTCATTGAACTGTTCCATTTGTGCTAATATTTCTTTGCAACAGAGTTGCTCATTTATCTCATATTCCCATCCTATAACTTACAGACTGAATGTGCAAGCTGAAACTACTAATTTAATAAAAAAGTGCTCTTTTTGACATGCCATATTCTGTAAACATAACAAGTAATGCAATTCAATGAGGGTGATAACTTATAATATCAAAGTTAGCTCAAGAAGATTATTCATTTCCGAAGAACCACCTAACAAAAACTGTCTAACTCTTTTTATACCTTCAAAGACAAAATGCAAGCAATAAATTTCTTCCTTCTGCTAAAAAGAAGGCATGTAATGAGGGCAAAGTTCTTCAGTTTATAGGAATCTTTAAAAAAAATGTAAATTTAACTAACACAAAGGTGAATGTAGAAAAGGCTGTTAAGTTTTTGGCAATTATTAGTTCAACTAAATCTTGGAATTTATTTTCATACACCTCGTCTAAACTTATTTTCTAATATTTGGAGATTCTAAAAAGATCAATAAAAGCTACTTATCTGAATAACAAAAGAATTCTGCAAACTAAAATGAAATCGTAATAATATGGGCCCTAAATAGTCTAACAAGGATAATTATCTCAGTTTAATGCATCCAAGATCCTAATTAAATCCAAACCAACATCTACTACAGAAGGAACTGAAAGTAACAGCTCTATTTTTATGAAGGAGTTTTTCCTACTTCATAAAACATGGTTAACCAGTAGGTTTTAGACATGTAGTAATCCTACAATCACATAAGCAGGAACTGATTCACAGTTTTTGTTACTTTAGGTTAGTTTTCTATTAAAAATCAGAATTATTTATGTGTATCATGATACACATACATATAGTCATTAGTAGAACTGCCCTTAAGGGAAGAAATGAAGGAAGGAGCAGGAGATAGCAGGCATTGGACAACTGGATGATTTTCACTGTTCTTCTATGCCATCTTTCATACCATTCACATTCAGTTCAGCAGAGTGGGAATCCTCTCCGGCCTTGTTCCTTGCCACGCATGTGTAGACTCCCCTATGTCCCGGGCCAACAGAGCTAATTGTGAGCATGTTAGCACTGTCACCAAACATGGAAGTTCTGATTCCCATATGGGACGAGAGCATTTCACCATGGAAATGCCAATTGATTACAAGGGGCTTATCCCCTTTGGCAACATAGCATTGCAGTTGAATGCTCTCACCTGCATCTACTGGCCCATCTAACGTGAATGGGCTAATGTATGGGGCCACTGAAACACCAACACTCCCATTAATTTGATTCACTGCATTAAGTGAATCAATCTTTGGATGTATAAGATTATTCATTTAGGAATAAAAATCACCAGTCCCTGGCTGTCCTTAGTGACTTTATACTTACCTTTAAAAAAATATCACTAAACACAGGAAAACAGATAAATTAAAATTGTTATTCGGAAAGGCATGAGTAATAAAATAAATATTTACCTATGTATATTCTGTAAAGATAGAAAGGCAAAAAATTCAAGGTAACACAATCATGATACCTACCTGTTACACCATATATTGATGCTTAGCTGTAAGAGTAGCCATTAAATAAAGCAAAACATTTTTCTTATAATCACAAAAAGATTTCAATTTATAAACAATATTTAGCTGACCTGTAAGAAAGGCATAATACTTTTTTGGTTTTTAATCAAAATGGCAGAATATTAATTTGAAGACTAAACATTAAGTTAAAAAAATTGATTACAGAAAAACAGCACTAACTTTTTTAAATGATTTTTTGTGATGGCATTGCTTGTAACCACCATAACAATAGGAACAACGACATAAAGAAATTAGTTTGAGATGAAATGCATATAAATAATTATAAAAATAAATAATCAATACAATAAAAGCCATATGGATAATGTAGAAAATAAAAAAGGCTACAATAACCTCATTATTAAATTATTCACTCTTAGAATTTTAAGCATACAGTGGAATCCCCGTTTAACCTTTGCGTCGGGGACAAGTTTTTTGTACCTTAAATACATTAAATGGTGGTTATCTAAAATTGAAAGACTAAACGGCAGTTCATTAATGTCAAAGATGTTTTATTAGTTAAAACACAAATATTAAGTGTACAGATTAATTACGATCAATTTTTTCATTCGTAAAATTTCACAGAACGAAGATGGTTGAGAATAATACCAACTGTAAGTACTCTGGCGAAGGTGATTCTTCTAGTTTATAGTTTTTTTGCGAAATTAGTGGTCATTTCATGGCTGTGACCCTCATTGCACCTCCTAGCAGTGAATTTGTGATCTTTAATTTTTCCGAGACAAACTTTCTTAAAACTTTTAAGCAAATAAACACACTTAATTGAAGCGCTCCTATATAGGAGGAATCAACCGAGCATGCATATCCTTTCAGTTTTTTAAGTTTGCATGTTATAATGAATACATGATATAATTGGGCTTGCATGGGTTATATAAGATAATACAGTAAAACTCCATTATAAAGCGGGTTTCGGGATACAGAATGTACACCTGCGTTATCAGCAACCCGCGGTATTTCGGGAAATAATTTTAAAAACTGTGCAAGTATATGCGTTATAACAAATTTAATTGCAAAATACTATAAAAACTGATATCGTACTTTGATTTAAATGCATACCTTACTTTAATCGGTGTTTTTAAAATAGTCCGATATTTTATTTTGGTGCGACAGCTGATGGCGTTTCTTCGTCACATACGTCTTAATGTTTTGCAAATGTAAAAGATGAAGATGATCACAATCACTCTGTCTCTACATCGAATTCATCACTTCACTGATGTTATCCAATACTTTGCTTATTTAAGGGGTCTCAACCTCACACATCTCTTCATTCTCGCTGTCATCTTCTTATAATTTTTCTGCTCTTCCACATTTCTGGACTTCAGCTACAATTTCTTATCATTCTTAAAGACAGCAACAGGAGTTTAGCATCGCAGTAAAATTTGAACCAAGCTGTTTACGAAGAAAATTAATCCCGGGAAATTTGAACCGAGTTGTTTACGATGAAAATTAATCCCGGTAAAATTTGAACCAAGTTGTTTATGAAGAAAATAAATCACGGTAAAATTTGAAACAAGGATGTTTACGAAGAAAAGAAATGGAATCATTTTGGGGGACATGACTAGACCCGCGGTATATCCGAATCCACGGTATAGTGAGGCGCGTTATAACGGAGTTTTACTGTATTTACGAGTTTCGAATAATTATCCTTCAGTGAAGCAGTGTGGTGAGCGTTGGCAGATGTTTCGTCCCCTGTTATCGGCTGACTGTGCATAAAATGACAATGCTAACAGTTTCAACTTCCTTTTAGTCTCATTTGTTACATTTCGGCCCTTTATGCAAAGTGGGCTCGCAAATTTGACTGCGTGTCTTGTGCGGTGTAGGGAAATGCTACAGTGACTGACGAGTAAGAACATACATCCAAAGTTTTAATAACATCGCCGCCTCGATGTAATAATAACATCGTTGTGAATAAGACTTCCCTTTTTTTGGGAGATTGTCTTCCTTTCGGGTTAAAAAGGTAAATATGGCTGTGGTAAACGCAGGTGGCCCAACTAGCTAACACGTCACGTTAGTGAGCAAGCACCTGCGAACTGAAACGTAAAAAAATCCGTGTTCACGTGATGACGTCATCGCAACTTTCGTGAAGTACGTAACAGATTAGGACATTTAAGGTGAAATGACAAAACAGCACGACTAAATATTAATTCTTTTGAGTTTATTTTATGTAGTAACAACGCCAGTACGAGAAACACTAAATCGGGTGAAACAATACATTATTTATATGGAGTTTTGGTCAGGGCCACAAAAAAACCGCCTTAAATGCAGATAAACCTTAAATGGGAGAACCTTAAATCGGGATTCCAATGTATAGCATAATTGTCTACAATCTGCCTAAAGTACACTAAGAGTTCCATTCCTCTATTGCTATTTGGGATGAAATAAATCCAAAGATGATGAAAAGACAGAATGTTATATCACTGTAAATTTAATAATGAATTGAGTGTTTGACAATATGTAAGTACATTACATAAATAATTACTTCTAAAACTTTTTTGTAAACTTCCTATATAGTCAGATTATTAGTTGGATTTAATTTTTCATCAAATTAAAATCAATATTTCTTTCTAAATAAGTTACCATATTTGCTAGCCTATAAGAAGCAAAAAGTCAGTTAAGATTGATATGGCATAAGCTGAATAAACCCTGGTTATAAAGACTATAAGAACTGGTTAAGTCTAATGAATGTTCCTACATGCAGGAGAAAAATGCCTTAGGGGAATTCTTCGTCTTCTTCAAGCATAAACGTACACGAAAGCATGTTGCAGTGAATTTACTATCGAGACTGGCAATTTACATAACTTGTTCAGAAACTTCATGTAAGGCAAGCAGTCCCTTTTTGTTTTACCGACATTTTGAGTAAAAAGGTGTGAAGGGTACACAAGTAAATATGGTATATTATGTTTGAGATACAAATTCATAATTGTTTTGTAAGCTAATGCCAGAAGAGGTTTCCCTCCTCCCTTCTGAGAGCATATAAGTCTGTATGAAATACGCTTTCCTCTGTAAAAAGTAATATGCTAGCAACATATCTGTACTAAACCATGGATATGCTAGGAAATCCTAAGATGATGACCCTGGACCTATATGGTCTGTAGCACTAATGTGAATTTGTGGATAGATATCTGTTTTAAGAAATCCTTTACAGCCTTTTTTCTCTTTAATAAACCTAACCAATTGTTGTAATTACAAATAAATAACAATCCACATATCCAAATATCACTCCTTTCTAGTTAAATTTTTATTTACATAAATGAAAAATTTAATAATGAGGATATATTTGTATTTTATTACTCCAATAAACTTAACCAAATACTTAAAATGGAAGTACACCCATAATCCAACAATAGATATTATAATATAAAGCAATCAGAATACTACTAATGTACCACTTCATGTCAGGGTATAATTCTTCATAATGGTTATTGCACAGTAAAAGTTTAGTTGTTTCATCAATTAAAGTTAGGATTACCCCATTCTGAGGAGAAAAAAACATGACATGTTCTAAGGGAAAATCATGACAATACGCAATTTCCTCTTTTTGTTATTTTCATAAACTAATTTCCTATCAAAAATATATGATCATCCTAACTTAGGGAGCACAGTTCTCAGAATATGATTATGTACCAATTAATTCTCAATTTAATTCATTAAGTACTTCAAGCATTTAATTATTGTCTAGCTCATTGCATTAGATAAAAAGGAATTAAAATTTATATTTGAATTGTAAAAGAGACGGGATTGTTAAATTATTACATTTTTTCCTCTTCAATGAAAAATTCTGATTTTGCAGTACCTATAATATATTTATTTCATTGTAATTATATATGTTCTAAAATAATTTTAATTTGAAAAAGCAATAATGATTTATGAATGCAAAATGGAAATATAGCCTGTTTTATAAATATGAAAAGTAAAACTTACCCATAACTTGTACTTCAAGAGTGCCACGAGCACTGTATCCTTGGGCATTACGAGCTACACAGGTGTAAACTGCTTGGTCAGACAGTCGTTCCACATTATCGATTATGAGTGTTCCATTCGGAAAAACTTTCTGCTTTCTATTAATCGGCAAAACCCTACCATCTAAGAAAAAAAATGAATGGCTTTATTATAAAAACTGTCATATTAATGCATATATAAGTCACACTTTTAATCAGAATTTTATGTTTATGAAATGAAAATGTAGCTTAGAAGCTAGGAAAACAATTGGAAAAGTTTAAAATGTAAGAGACAACTGATCAAGTTTACTAGGAAACTACTAAATGACTATCATGATTTAATATATTTTTATAGCAAATAAAAACATTACATATTAGTTGTTTTGATGTTTGTTGTTTATTTTTTGGTCTTATATTCCAATAATTCTATTGGGAGACATTTTGGTTGTGTTTGGAAGTCTTTGTTTGACCTCTCTGTAGTTTATATATTTATTAAGAATCTATGAGAGAAGGGTAGGTTACTGCACATTCCAACTGCATGCATAGGTACTCAGATTGCACACCACACGTAAGACATTAATTAAATTGCATATGAAAAAAATCCCATTTTAACTATCTAGCTGTGCATCCTGCATGCAGCGTGTTTGGGTAAATTTTTGTGATTCTTGCAATTTTTGCTTGTCATTCTCTTTTAGCTGTATTGTACTTTGAATCCAGGGATTATCAAATTTGGAGCTAATCAAATAAGGATATTCTATGAATGAGATAGAGACGATACGTTACCGGAGAAAATTGCATTTTTTACTAACTACTAGCAGCCCATTGCAGCTACGCTTGCAAATAATCTAAATAGTTTGGCCCTAGGTTAGTTCTTCTTTGTTCCCTATTCATTTGATGTGTTTCCCTATTCATTTGATGTGTTTCCCTATTTCTTTGTCTTCCTTGTACTCTCTGCTCCTCATCTTCACAGGCAATCCTATGTGCCTCCGCATCCCTCTCTCTTTCTTGGCTTCTCCGCTCCTCATCTTCATGGGCAATTCTATGAGCTGCCGCATCCCTCTCTTTTTCTTGTACTCTCCGCTCCTCATATTCACGGTCAATCCTGCATGCTTCCGAATTCTTCTGTCTTTCCTGCATTCTCTGCTTCTCATCTACACGAGCAATCCTATGAGCTTCCGCATCTCTTTCTCTCTCTTTCCTATGATACTCTTCATTTGATCTCTGTCTCCTCTTCCTTTCTCTACACCCGCAGGCTAGATATCCGAATCCACCTGCACCCACAAAAATTTACGCATTATCCGACCCGAACCACAACTTTTCGTGCAGATATCGGCGGATCGGGTCGGATAAATTATGGACATGCAGATCTCTAATCTTAACCTCGATGCGAGCCTTTCGACTGATATATTTGAGAACTTCCACGATGCCTAGTTTAAAAGTTATGATGTCGATCCCATATATCCAAGCCTTTGTACATGTGTTTATCGAACGGGGGAATTTGATAAAACTGATGAAATCGTGGATTCGAAATTCGTAAATCCACTCATACTTCTATTATTAGAACTAATTACGCAGCGAGTTCACTTCAGCCCTCCCCCCACAACCCATCACTTGGACAAAAAAACAATTCCATGGGCCTGCTTACACTATAATCACGATGCAAGAATTACTGTTAAATAAAAATGGCGAATTATAATAATTCAATAATTTGCTATTTAAATATTTTGAATACTGAAAAAGTAATTTTAGTATAAAGTAATCCAAGTTTTGATCAATAATAATGATATAGCTCAGTAGCCCATAGATAGCCTACATCATAAATTGCCACATCATATAGATTGTTTTTACTATGAAAATTGATCAATGTTACAGGAATGAAAAAATAATATATTGCTTTTATCATAAAGTGAATTTTTTGGAAACATTCTTTAACTAAAATGTTAATGTTGAAATAAATTATAACCAACAATAATAGGCAACTATGCACATATGATGAATCTGAAAAAACCTCCATACAAAGAACCTCCTTACCACAAAGTGCCAAAAGTTGGGTCCCTTCAATTTCATTATAAAGAGGTTTTACTGTAGTAGGTCAAACAAGTCAGACATTTCAGCAACAAAGTAACCAACCAAACAATTTATCAGTAGTAGATTCTATGAAGTTCTTGTAGAGTTAACTGGATAACCTTTTAGATTCAAGATCTCTGGGTAACTCAATAATAAATTTTTTAATAAGACGTTAGAATTTATGAATCTTTCACAGCAAAAATTCTGAGATGATAAAAAAATCAACTCACCTCTTTCCCAAACAATTGTCTCAATAGGAAATCCAGCCACTGGACAAGTGACTACTAGAGTCTCACCAGCCACAATTGCTCTCTTATCCATGGGACGTACAAAGGGCAATCCATAAACATTGAGTTTGGCCATATGCTCAGTTGAACCAACTTTTGATGAAGCAATACATTTGTATAGACCTCCGTCATTAGTGTGGATAGATGAGATATTCAAATGTGAAACTACATCCCCATTCACAGTCACATACTGCCCAACCTGCAGCCTGAAAACAATAGCATTTGACATCCCTGAGATATTTTTCATATTGAACATGCAATCCTTAATGTTTTCATATGAAAATGATAAATGTCTCATGATTTCAGTTAAACTTTTATTTATATTATATAAAACTTAAAAGAAGTTTAATTACCATATTTTAAAAAAACCATATTTCATTGAATTGTTAATAATTTCATACTTTTTGCTAACTTTACTCTATTTTTATGGCACCATGACAATGGTATATAAATTGCAATGATGTAAAAATTTCCTTTTGACAATGTATGACATGTTGATATGTTTTTTAACTGAATAAATATCATCATGTCATATCAATAGTTTTTATAATCTCAGGAAAGTATGCAGAACTTACATTTTTAATTTGTTTTCTATAACGAAACACGAAAAGCATAAATTAAACCTTACTTTGAATTTATCCTTGAGAGTGAAAAAATATTACAAGCACTTTGTATCTTAGGTAAATGTGATAAAAACCACCATGTGTGGGAATAATGTTGACAAGAATGGTCACAAATTTCACAACCATCAAAATTCCATTATTATATTAAGACTCCAGAACAAGTATTCTAAACCATTTTAGGGGTTGATATTTATGGTTTAAAAAAAAACTGAAAGAAAAGATTGAAAGTAGTAATAAAGTAGAAAAAATGCCTATTCTTTCAGATAATTGTGTTTAAGAATAAGGAGGTAGAATCAATAAAGGGAATTAGAATTATTAGTATTGTTACCATGACGATATTTTAGCTTCTCTAATATTAAATAATTTTCCTGAACTTTTTGAAAATTATAATATACATAATCCAATTCAGTGTGAAATTTACTACGACTGAGCATTATAATTTCACTTAAATGACAAATTCACCATAATCGCAACAAATTCTAGAGGTGGAAGTAAGCAATTGGATGTTGTGTCACTCCACGGTCATCTCGGAGGTGAAAAAATCGCTCCTGTGCCCGGATGTTCTGAGTGCTTCACATCTGAATCATTATCTTTTTATCAGTTGCTTCCCTCATTATATGAGGTGCATCAAAAACTTCAGTACCAGAATCACTTCAACACTAACTTTAGTATTTAACTCAGGAAAACCTTTAGCACGCTTCAACATAAACCATTCGTAAAGCACACAATCTAATTGTACATTTTAAAATTATGCAAGTCTTATGTAATTCAGTTCCCTTGTTCATTTCTCTTTTTCATAAAATTGTATGTTCATTTTTCTGAGCTTTGATATCATAAATTGTAGAAGACCCTATATTAAATTCTGCCATAATAGTAATGCAATTAACAGCACGAGCTACCTTATTTCAAATATCAATTTTTATGTGACAACTCAATAAAATTTGCTTTTTCATCCTTCCCTGACCAATAGAAGGGCTATCTATCATTTGACATCATTATAAAATACCTAGTGTAAGTACCTGTTGGATTTTAACAGATTTAGTAAATCTACTTTTGCTGCCAATTCTATGGCATATGGGGAATATATAAAAAACTGAAAATCACATACACTAAAACCTCATAAACCCGGCAAACTCAGGACCTAGCAGTTGCCGGGTTTTAGAGAATTTATAAAATAATCTTTAAGTAATGTACATTTTTGGTAACTGATTATATAATTCAAATGATGAATAACAATTAAAAGGGAACCCATTATCAATAAAGACTATTATTGCTTATACATGTACTAAAACACGGAATTACATAAGAACAATTAAAAAGTAAATTACAAACGTGAAATAAAGCATATAGGTATCTAATACGCATTTACAACATTATTTTCATCACACATTATTCTGAGAATTTTTTTAAACAGATCTGGCAAACTAGCTTGCTTCATGTATTTTGATTTTTCCTTCATAAGTTTATCTTGTATTTGATACAAACACGTAATCTCTTGTAAATCAATGAAAGAGCATTGTTCTAAAACAGATATTGTATCTGTGACCAACTGTATACAGCAATCTATTGAAGGTTTGTCCTTCACTATCTCTTGATCATCGTCACTTTCATTTTCTTGATCTTTTTCATGCTCATGTTTCAAAACCATGTCCACTATTTCACATCAGCTGAAGTACGACAGGCACATCATTGTCGATATCAACCCAGTTTCCAATGTCATCTTCTAACACTCTTTTTGCTATTGAGAAAAATTTTCGCTTGTTGTATCAGCATTAGGCCTGAAATAGGTACGCCTTCACTTCTTCGCTGACGATACCAGTCAAACAATACCTTATCAACAATATGTACCCGGGACGTGTAGTGTTTTATGGCTACACATTGCTTTAGGTCACTCTCTGCATAAAATTTCAATATTTCCGTTTTTTTCTTCTTTAAGTCGTACGCAGTGGAACTACCAATGCTATATTCTTCGCAAAGTCTCTTCACTGAAGTACCTTTTTCAAGTTTCTTAATAATTCCATTTTTTTCAATCGTGAGATTTTTCTGTTTACGTTTCGTAACACCACTTATGGGTTGTCTTCTTTTTTTGAAGTCATGTCAAAATAAAATTTAACAAAAGTACTAATTGCATTAACAAAAAACAATTGCTATCACCATGAATCTAAACATGTGGTCCTAATGAGGTAAACGAAAAAATGAAAATAGATAAGCGTACATCATTTAAAGTAATTTCTAATTTTTTTACAAGTAACCAGGGCCGTAGTGAACACTTTTGGCGCCCTGGGCAGAGGATGTTTTGTCACTCCAAAATGATCTAATAAAATAATAACTGCATATCTTTAAAGGGGTATTTAACTAAAGATTTATATTTTTGGATTTACTTGCAACAAACATATTATGTTATTGAAATTTATATTTTTAGCAGTGTCATATTCAATAGATAAGATGGCTAGACCAGAAAGTTTCTCTTGGTTCACCGATGGCCATAGGTAATTTTTGATCAATTTCAGTTTACTAAAAAAATGCTCTCCACTTGAAATTGATGTGGCGAATGCCAAGAAAACTCTCAGCAAAATTTCCACATTGGGAAATGAACTTAAAAGTTCATATTGGTGAAGAAATGCCAAAATTTCTTTCTGCGTAAATTTTATGCTTTTTATCAAAGGCAGGTGGTGTTTCAAACTGCTAACTTCTTTGATTAACTCTCATTCATCCATATCATTTTTATATATAGTATACGCAGCATTTTTACAGGAAGTTATCATTTCATCTTCAGTCAACTATAATATATTATTTTATATAAAGCACAACTTAAAAATTTAACATCTTTATCAATTTTGTAGAGATGTAAAGTTGCCTTTGAAGAGAATTTATTGACTGATGTACTGTATCGTAGACAGTATTTTCTGTTGTTTCAGATATTGAGGGTGTTTAAGTTTTTACCATGTCATGAAATTTCCTTTTTCTTCCTCTTATTTTTGAGAGCACAGCAGGTATTCCTTTTTCATCAAAAAATTCATTTGCTTCTTTCATATACTCTTCTAGTAGTGAAATTTTTGTTTGGTACCATTTTGCGGATCAGCATCCTGAAGAGAGTTAGTGACTCTGTTGATCTTTTGGAGGTAATCGTCCCAAAATAATAACCAAAATATAAACTGCACATCCATTTGTTTTAACAAACCTTCAGCATCTGTGCATTCATGTTCATTCTTTAATTTTATTAACACCCTATAAATTTGCTTCAATTGTAACCTCAATGAATTCACAGCATTTGCTCTCAATGACCATCGTGTTGTGCCATGTTTTTCCAATGGCAACCAATCTCGATGTGGAACAAGCAAAATAAAAATTTCCTATTTTGGCAGTTAGTTTTTTTGGTGGAATGATAAAACTAAATTAAGCGATTGCTCTGTACATGGTATGAAACGTGCAAGAGGATTAAGTTTTAAAATTATTTTCTTGCAGTTGTTTATTTTACCAGTCATATTAGGAGCATTTTCATAAGATTGAATTCTTGTTTTGTAAATCTAGTCCATCCTGTTCCAATTTTTGGATTATATCTGACGCGATTTTGTCTCCCTTTTTTGATTAAAATCAATAAAGGCCTCCTCAATAATCGACGACTTGGATGAAAATTCTGCTCAACTAATGCAATGCAATAGGGTGCACACATTTTTGGGATCAAGGTTAAATAAAAGAAACTATGTAAAGAGTAGAGGCAGCCAAAAAGCAGCCAATTAAGTTTGCATATGTTAACCTATGGCTGGGTAAAGTCATTGCCTTTCAGATGAACCTTTATAAGCTGCATAAAGTTCAAAGAAACAAAACTGTACCTACATTTTATCTAGTGTATTAGAGTTCCATTTGGTGCCCCATTACGAAGCTGCACCCTGGGCATGTGCCCCGGTTCCCCGCCCTCACTACAGCTCAGCATATAACTTTCAAAAAATTGCAGAGTTTTTGAGAACGCCGGGCTTTTGAATGCCGGGTTTATGAGGTTCTACTGTATAAAGAATACTTTTTCACTTAACTTTTCTTAACAATTAAATTTGTTTGTAAACAATCTGTTTCTAGATTTGACAACAATGTCCATCCCCAAATGAAGGGGAGCCATTGATTAATAGGTATTGTTAAAAATATGAATGGCATATTGCCAACATTTAACAATTCTTACAAAATAAATGTTAATTACCGTATCTGCCCGAATACAAGCCGATGTTTTTTGTCAAAATCTATCATGAAAAAATCACACCTCGGCTAAAATGCGAGTCCGAGGAAAATTTGGGTTATGGTTAAATCTCGAAGTCTCTCATTGCCTTCGCGTTCAAATGATAGTACTATATTTTTTGTAAAGTAAATATTTGACCTACGATGAATATATATAAAAATATCTTGGCGATTACGCAAAATGCGTTGACGGCTTTGAATGCTCAACTGTTTGAATTTCCGTAAAACATTACATGGAACGTGTATAATTATAAAAATGCAATTTCTTAAGGTAATATATATGCTAATTTCATTGGAAATAGATTTGGATGAAAAAATATCTTGGCAAGATCGCTGTTACTATATCTGACCTTTTGTGAAAATGAAGTTGAATGAAATTATTGTCGCTGAATATGGAACATTATTCAGCAACGCAAAATTATTAATTGGAGTAATATTTCAAAATGTCAACAACTAAACCATTTCCCACACATTTCTTCGATCTCGAATAATGTATTCTAAGATGTGCATGAATGTCTGGCACACTTCAGCATAAAATCTACGAAATTCATGTTTTTGCCAAAAAATTGTGGAAATTTTTGGGGGGTCGGCTTAAATCCGGGGTCGGCTTCTATTCGGGCAGATACGGTATGTATATTGTTATCATTATATTTACATTACATTTAAGTCACGTCTAGTTTGCCAGAGTAGGCTTTGGCTTTATCAATATTATTATGCTAGATTACTTGATACTTGATAAATGGAATACTACTGCACATCATTTTTAAAGTGAGTAATATTAACCCTAGAATGGTAAACTATCGTAAAATTTACGACGACGAGTGAGCGAAATGCAAGATTTTCATACTTGCGCATGCGCAACAGCACTCACGCTTCTAGTAGCTTCAGTGACCGATGAGACATGAACTCGGAAGGACGTTCGTGCCAATTTCTAATGCCGTTCCCAAAATACGATGTGGTAGTCATAAAAATTACGAATATATACCATTAACGTAAGTATTTTTTATTGTTAATGTATTTTGTTTTTTAATATTTTTTGTGTTTTATTCCATAAATAATTAATATTGAATACTGAAAAAAATAGTAATAAAGCCATAAACGACCTAACGCAAAATGTTAAATTTTTCTATGTAACGGCCTAATAAAATATGCATTATTCTCTTCTGCATACTGATATTGTTATATATTTCGCAGATGGCCCGTAGAGGACTGCAAAAAGATGAAATACGGGACTTGGTGTCACAATGGGATGAAGATGAATTAGTGAAGCTGGCGATAGTGGGAGCAAACAAGAAGACCACTTGGAAGAGGAGCAATGCAGTAGTTGAGACAGCGATGCCGAGTCTTCGCCTTCTCAACGAGTCCAGGGTATCGCTTCTACTTCTCCGATCCAATCTGACCTTGAGGAATCTTCGGGCAAAGAGGAACTGAGTGTTTCATCTGAACAATCAGTTGGGAGAAACAGAAATTTATTCCGTACGCATCCTAGTGTAGTAGTACTGAGAAAACGTCGACTTCTAGGCAAAAATAAGCATATATGGTCGAAGATGGCCACATTGTGTCTTTTATGGCATGCTAAATATGTGCTTTATAAATGCTTGGATCATATATTGCGAGAATTTGCATAAAAACAAAGAGAAACCGCTAAACCGAAAGAATTTTCTAAAGAAGTTGTACTTAGAACTTGCAACACCTGTGCTGGAGGAGAGACTGAAAATCAAAACTTTGACGAGGTCGTTACGTGCAGCTATTATGAATATTTTAGAAAAACCTGAACAATCGGCTGAAAGGGTCCACGAAGAAGGAAGAAGGACTATTTGTAACGTTTGTCCCTCAAAAAAACCATGCATGACGACCACCTTTTGCACCCACTGTTCCAGGGGCATCTGCGCTAAGCACTGCGCCAAAGTTTGCATTGAATGTGACTATAATTAAATATTTATTTATTTTTTATTTACTTGTTATGTTTTCATAGATCAAATGAATTATAAGAAGATATAAAAGTTCTGTTAATATATAATTTTGAAGATATTATTGTGGGTTTTTTTTCAATCGTAAAATTTATGATTGTTTACCATCTACAACCTTCTCAAACTAGTTTACCATTCTAGGGTTAAACTGACTAGCAGGTATCTTATTTTTAGTGCATACTGATTGAAGACTTTCCAAGTCATGTATTGTCAATAGTTAATTCTGATAAGTACTAGCTTAGGATTTACAAAAAATAAAAATATTTATAGAATACCTATCACTATTAGAAAGTTTCTTCCCATCCAGTTCCCAAGTTATTTCAGGAGTAGGATTTCCAGATGCCACACACTTTAGGAATACAGATGGTCCAGGTTGAAATGTCTGTTCAGTAAAAGTATGACGGAACTGTGGTGGCTCGACTGAAGTAAAACAGTGAATGATAAGAAAAAATATAAGATACACAGTTAAAAAGCATTCCATAAATCTGTAAGTAATGCTTTCCTTTAATGACTAACAATTAATTTATATAAATTAAAGGGCAAAACAAAAATACTCCAACAATGATATGAGCAATAACATAAATTCTCAATTTTTTCTCTTTGATGCGGATTGCTGAAAATGTTCTTTCTACAAACAGAATATGATCATATACCTACTTTAATAGAAAATAAATAGCTTTAAGCATTTAGCAACAAAAGCCATTAATGTGCCAAGGCTATAAAGGCTATGGTGCATTAAATTTAAAAATCTTAATTTAAAATATTAAATCTCAATATTCCTAAGAAAAAAAATAGATTAAAGAATGAGTAATTTTTTAACTAAAAAACTTACATCTCCCACCAAGTTTCAGTTCAGCGCTAGCCTGTGCACTTTCTTGGTCATTCCTGACAAAACACTGATACATTCCCTTGTCTTCCTTCTTGACAGAATCTATTCTCAGAACAGACTCCTCATGACTGAGTGATCGGCCATCTTTCAACCAACTGATAGTCTTCACTGGGTTTCCCTCAAAACTGCAAGTAAAAACAGCTGGGCGACCAAAGTCCACAGTTTGTGTCTGGGGCTCAATAACCGAAGCCAATGGAGCTGTTAATGAAATTTCAAAAAATAGAATTATCTTTAATATTCTAATAGAGAATTAATTTAATATTTAATTATATTGTGTTATATATACAAATGGATTGAATTATTACTTGATAAACTTGTGAGGCTAAAAAATCACAACTTTGGGAAAAACTTTGAAATATTTTTCACTATCAAGTATTTCACGTGCATCCTTCAATACCTTGATAAAACATAAGTGCAGTAGAATTCTGATTACCTGAATGCCCACTTTCCAAACCAAACTTTAAATTCTGAATGCTTCTTATTTATGACACTTATCTGTGACATTCAAATTTACCCAAAGGCCTTGAAAAAACTTTCCTTAGATATTCCTGCATTTGAGATTAACCTCTTTGCCTTATAATGCACTCTCCAAACACCATCTGAATAATCTCCTTTGCATAAATACTGACACAATATGCACAACACATAATTCCCCTGAGCAGAAAGACATGTTCAAAGATTACAAATGCTATTTTTGATGGTATTTTTCTTTTTTTTTTAGAGAGAAAAGGGAAACTTTTATTGCCTTTGTGATGGTTCAAAAGCCAGTGTAGAGAAATTTACTGCCAGTTTTTTGACATCTTTCTTGGTTATCAGATGTGCATTATTCCTTAGTTTTTTTATACATCTACTTTTCAACAGTTTTGTTTTTTTGGCATTTTATAAGGTAAGTTATTATTTGCACAATGATACCATATTTTCTCAAATAATTCACACACGTTTTTCTCAAAATATCCTGACTAAAAATTGTTTGTATGAAATAGATATGGAATAGCACTTCCCAACCAGTAAGGGAATATTTTCATACAACTGCTGCACCAATTTGTATTATACAATTTGAAATAATTAATGTCTAGAGAAAAATTACATATAAAAATAATTTACTACAGAATTTCTTGTTACACCAAATTAAATGTCATTTAAGCATTTGTCAAATATTATTTTAAATTTGCATTTAAAAAGCTAACTATAAAATTTCAACTTAAAAAATAGAAAAAATTAAATATCCCAAAGTTTTTGGCAATTTATGAAATCAAGAAAAAATAGTGAAAATAACAAAAACTGTATTATAAATAAAACTTCTAAACCAATGATGATTTGTTAAAAAACATTATTGAGTATTATCACACGTAAAATTAAGCCTAGTCAATGAAATTTTACATAAATTAATAATCCTTTGAAGTTCATTTAGATTGCATTAACTTAAATAGGAAATGTTAGTAAATTAGTAACCAAGAAGGGGCACATTTTTACAAGGCATTAACATACTTAATACTGGAAAATTATTAAATAGACATTTTTACCTGTTACAGTGAGAACTGTTTCAACACTTTCTCCACCAACAGAGTTGTTCACAACACACAAATATTTTCCAGAGTCTTCCACCTGTGCTTCTTTGATTATCAGAGTTCCACTGACTTGCTTCACACGATCATTCAAGGCAACGGCTTGCTTCCTGGTTGTGCCATCAATGAACTTGTACCACCTGTTAGGAAGATAAAAAAGAACGAGCCGGCTCCTTGCATGCAAATTTGTCATACACACACACAAAAATTATATGTATAAATATTCTTAAACTTAAGTTTTGAAGCCAGGAGTATGATAATAATCCTTACGCTTTTTAACTATACTTTTAGGCAAAGGAAACATTTCCTAAAATAATTATTAATCTTTCTCTTACATCTACTAAACAGAAACCAACAGCAGCTGCCCATTAAACTACGTGGTATTGTACAGTGACAAAGATGAAGGAACCAAATACTAATGAATTCACATGACCTCACGAACACAAAGGAATAAAAATTGATGGACACCAAGTGTTCATGAAAAATGTATTCTGAATTTCAGGTATTTCTTACCTATACAATGGAAGTGGGAACGCCTGTACAGGGCACAAAGCAACTAAAGTATCACCCTGAGTAATTTCTTTTACCTCAATTGTTTTACTTGTCACCCTTGGTCGCACAGCACCATTTGGTTCTGAAAGACATGACATTGGTAGCTACACTTAATAACAATGGAATCATGCACAATGAATAAATATGTGCCGAAAACAGAAAGCAATAAGCAACTCTGATCTTTAACTCCTGTTATCATACCATGCAAATATTTTTCCTGTAATAAAACCAAATTGTATGTACTTTTAAAAAATACCTACAGAACTGAAGAACAATTACAACTGCCAACTGATAGATTCACAAGGGGAAAATAGTATGTTTTACCTAGTCCTATAACAACTAAGATAGCTATTGTGGGAAAACTGATTTTAATGATGGAATACATTCTTTCAATTTTAATAATAATTTAAATCTCAGATTAAATTTTCCCAACTTGCAGAGTGACTTTTGATTTCAAATAATAATCCAATTTTCCTCTAATACCCATTTGCTTTCCTTACATATAAGTGTCAAATTTTCTCACTTTTTCCCTTTTACTATATTAATTCAAGACAGAAATTTTCATGTTTTCACAACACCTTAGCAAAAAGAATGCAATATTTCCTATATTGATAAATAAAGTTGTTCTTGAAATAACTAAATTCCATTTTAAATACTATTAACTGAAATTATTGCATATTGAAAGTGTTTAAAATGCATGCATATTATATTATTTAAAATTCTACTGAGGGCACAAAAATTCATCATTTGTAAAAATGGAATATTCTTGTTTCACTAACAATACACTCTCTTTCTCCATGTAACTACACAGGTACTTGCCTGAATATGGGGACAGGATAACCTTGACTCAAACAGACAATTGCCCCATCATTCCCACCTAGAATGGTGCGTTCCTGAAGCCTATCCTCGGAAAGTTTAGGTGCCACACTACTTGTAGGTTC
Organism: Uropetala carovei; assembly: GCA_036926305.1. Lineage (NCBI taxonomy): Eukaryota > Metazoa > Arthropoda > Insecta > Odonata > Petaluridae > Uropetala > Uropetala carovei. The sequence continues at coordinate 1,703,046 of JAXCHB010000140.1, forward strand.
TGAATGCAATATTTAGGTTAGTCTCAATAAAGAATGATTAAAAACTGATAGCAGAATAAAAACCTGTAAGTGGAATGAGTCAACCCAGTCCTAATGGACACGTGTAGCAAATGACAACTGAGGCTACAAATAGACCTCTATTTTTGAGAAAATACCAAAAAGAAAGACATCCAGCAACAATCTGTCACATATTACCAAACGCATTCCAAGATGATGCTTAATGAAATTACTTTCTAAGGTATGTTAAAATGTTTGAGGAGAAATATGACAGTTATTCAATTGCAAGGTCTTTAAATAGAATTAACATGCAATTTTCTACATTTAGTCTGATCCAAACAATCATACATAGTTTAACTACATCAATTTTTTGGAAGATATTTGATAAGTAAAATATTTTAAGCATTTCATGATTAAAACATAAAGCATAACATATTTTGTCACACCATGGTTTGAGATACACTATGGATCAAGTCCTACAAATAATTATAATAAAAGTAAATTTTCCAAAGTATATGAGCTACAAGTCACTAAAAAAAATGTAATGTTGGTCTGATGTAATGTGAATAGATCCAAGAATCAGCAATTTCATGAAAAAATCCATCTATTTGGGTGAGAAATACCAGTCACAAATTATGTCACTACTTATTTCAATAAAATGGACTACCATATATCATGGAGTATAAGTCAACCTGGCTTATATGTCCACCTTGATTTTTCAGCTTGAAAATGTGTGTTTAGGCATAAAATCACCTTATAAGTAGACTTTCTTCTTTCGTTTTATATATTTTTTAAAATGCAGGTCTCATACGATCAAATCTTTGAATAAAACAGATATAAACATCTCAATTGTGTGCTGATTGGGAGATACGTGGGTAATCCCAGTGTTCATGTAACACATATTACTGATAACAAATAGGCATCCTCATTGTGGCTATGTCGGCAAAAAGGATGAAATATGAAACTTGTTTTGAGTCATAGAATTCAGTAAAAAAACAAATAACTGTTCTGCATTAAGGGAATTCAGAGTCTGCTAAATACATTGTATACACTGAAACAGCTAACTCAATACGGTTATAACCTGAACCAGAGCATTAACTGTATTCAACTGCTATTCTATGCAAATCAACCAGAATTAAAGGTTTGCATTTTATACTCAGTGTATAAGTTGATCTAAGTTTTTCAAAGACTATTTTTACTTTAAAGGTCAACTTATAAACAGCAATATATGGTATTTACTTTAAGCCAATACTCAAGTGCAGGCAATGTCTGTAATGCTATGCTGAGCTGATGTACCTGTGTCTACAGGCCAGAATGATGGAGAAGCTGATGATCCATTAGAAAGTAATAGAAGTACCAAAAATTTGCGAAGTGCTGGATAACATTAGAGACTGATTAAGTGGTTTGCACATAAAAGATATTGTAATTGTAGTCAGATCATAATTATTTGTAATGATAGACAAATAAAATAATCAAACTGATTCAAATATACATTAATGGATGGAATGGTATAAATTTAACACAGTATTTTTGTATTATTTTTCAATTAAATATCTTATCTAAATAACAGTCGTTGAAAGTTATCAGTATCTTTCATTAACTATCATAACTGAGAAAAAGTTTGCTATAACAATAACTCTATTATCTGCCCATCAGCTATGACTATTGAATAATTTATTTCTTCTTTATAAAAGCATCAATTAAAAAGTCTTTCTAATGAAAACCTCCGAGCTTCAAATATGCAAGTAGTATGCAAATATTGCAATATAAGTTTCATATATAAAAAATCTGTTCTTATCTAAAGTACACTGAGATCCATTTCTAGCATGTGAGCATCAATGTTTTCTCACTGAAATGACCATTGCAAGATTTAGAATTTTATTTTAAATAAACCCAGCAACTCATTAAGATTGTCTACAGGTATATCATTACAGATACATTTATAAGGATCACTGAGATAAATGCAGTAAAAACCTTTCAGATATTCCTAATCTTGTAATTTCTGTCTTTAACCTACAAATTGATACCAATGAGTTAAAAATCACAAATTAAACTTTGTTGTGATTTGAATATTAACCATTAAAATTTAAAATAATGAAATACTGGGAGATTTTTTTTCATTTTCTGCGTACGACTTTTCCTGAAAGAGAATGAGACATCAACAAAAAGAAAAAATAGGAGAATTCATACCTGAGATAAAAATGCTTGTATGTATGGCTATGCTAGCAGGCTTTTTGAGAAGGAAACCAAAATGGATAAAGATAAAAAAAATAAAGTTGCCAGGTAAATGAAAATATTTTCATGTTCTTCAAAAGGCTGTCAAATGTTTACAAAACTAAAACAAATCACGCTATGAATTGAAATGATAACTATCGTAGCCATAAAATCTTCGAGAAAATAAGATTTGCATTTCACCTACAAAATAGCAATCCTCAGAGGTAATCCAACATTTTGGAGAATTCACAACTGATGAATTACAACAATAGTTACTCTGATAATTTACTGGATTCAAGCTCTAAGGTGTTAAATTACTTATTTTTGAATTAACGAAAAATATCTAAATTTATCGAATATGAAGTCATGAGAAGTCATAAAAAATTTATGGAGTGTTCTTGTCATTTTATAACTATTTTCTAATAATATATTGTGAACTTCCAAAATCAAAATGTGTTATTTATTCTTTATTTTGTTATTTATAGCTAGAAATGTTTAAATTTGGGTTAAACAAATTAGCTGGTGACCTACTCTAGTTTTCATACACAAGAACCCAAGTTTTTAACCTTATTTTTATACTTTTTCAAACACAGTTACATAGAGGCCAAATAAAAATTTTATTAGAATTACTACATGTGGCATTAATGATCACAGAAGTGACCACCAAATATTTCTCAAATGATTCAGGAAGTTGTATGGAAATTTCACTGGTCTAGCTACAAGAATTTTTCAATGCATCAGATGTATACTACGACAAAAATTTAAGCAAATAACATTCACATAAACAATAGTTTGAATTTCCTTTATAGTACCTAAAAACATCAAGCAGAAGTTATTCTCAGGGCAAGAGATGGTTCATAGGGCATAGCTTGGAAAGTCCTGTACTACTGATCATCTTTAATTCAAACACTGCCTAAAAATGTTGCTTTCATGGTTGATTATTAGACTATCATGGTAAAGTTATGTGTAAAATATTCAATGATGTAGAGATTTATGGCAAAATTATTCATCAAGGAACATCAAAAGAGTACAAATGATTGCAAGAGAGAAGAGTTTTGTATACATCTATCTACCAAGAGAATGATTTTATCACCACAAGACAAGCTTTTTTTAAGCATCATATAAAAATGCTGCTTTTCTCTTTGGTTGCCACATCTCCATATACAGCCACACTCCCCAGGTTACGTAAGGAATGCATTCCAGCACCTGTTCCATAACCCGAAATTTACGTAAGTCGAAAATTACTACGGATGCTATGTGTTTAAAGTATAATTTACTGCATCAGTACAGTACAAGTAACAGGTTAAATAGAGGCATGTAAACTAGCACTTTTACTCTCACTGCAACACTTATCATCCATGATTGAAAGGGCAACACTTAAGTTAATTTTCGAAAAACTGAAACACACGTTAACCAGTCATCTGGGTATTTAATTTTGCCCTGACGCACAGCTGGTGGGTACTTTTTCTTCGAATGAGAAGGTTTTTAAAATCATACAATTATTAAGGATTTAATAGATATTTATTAATTAATTGAAATAAATAATAATTAACTACGAATTGCATGTCAAAATCATAACATTTATGAAAAAATATTTTTTTTTATAAAGTACGAAATTTTCAGAATGAAATATTATAGACATTAAATTATGTTTCACTTCTGTAAATAATGATAAAGTTGATGAAATAAACAATTTCAGAATGCTAAAAATCAGGCAACATGTTTAAAACAACAAATGAACATTTGTTTATGTAGGGACAATAACAGGCAACCCGCAGGACAAAGGCAGGGTTTCGCTACGAGGCGTACAGCTTCTCAAAATAAGGAAGGAAGTGCCACCTACTGGCGAGACAGTAAACTAAGAGAATGCCGCTAGGAGTTAGAACAGCTGCGTGACGGAATATAATGGCATACCCATAGCAAATGGACTTAAATTCGGCGTGCCGTGTATATACGGCATACTCACCACCGGAGCATCCGCCCATGCCGTATATATACGGCATACCCAGTTGACTGGTTAAGAGATCAAGCAAATGTGTGGGTTTACATGTCGAGATTTACGTAACCCGGGGAGTGCCTGTATTTCCATAAGCATTTCAATGGTAAAGTGGTAGAGGTGCTTTTTTTCAGCTTAAGTTAATCTGAACAGTAATTTGATTGTAGAGGAGAAAAATTTTCCACGAAGCTTAAATAATAATTTTCATAGCAGTAGCAGCACATTATATTCAGCAAAATACCCCGAAATATAGAAAATTGCAAGGAAAGAGGCATGTGCCAACAAATAGTATAAGAAAGAATTCACATAGATAACTGAAAATAAATAAAAGTAGTTATAACAATGACAATGAAAAACAGTTTGGAGGGAAATGAGTAAGTGAGAATTAGGACCTGATCATTATAGGATATTTAAAATAGACTGAAGGAAGTTTAAATCAATTATATTGTCTCTGTAGGAAAGTGAGGACAAGCCAAGAGAAGAGAGGATTTGATTCAGGTTACAATTGCGAAGGTAAGGTATATGACTTTGTGATATTGCGAGGAAGAAGTTGAGGAGATGGTTGAGCAGCTTGAGGTTAGACTGCAAGGCAGTGGATCAGATAGGTGAGCAATTTTCTATGATTGAGAGCACACAACCTCTGAGCATAAGGCATATGGGTTCCTCACTACAGTTGTTACGGTTGTCGCACATTACTCCATGAGACCAGTGACTACAAATGCTTAAGCTCTTTTGGATACAGATTACTAATATATTTCAACATTAATAAACTGTTTGCCATAAGTAATTTTTACAAGATAATGCTAATGAGGGATGGAGCTATCCTATCATTCTCCAGGTGGTGGAGTATGAAAGAATATAGCCTTCTTTACTGCTTTATGTGGATCTAATATATCCTAATCATAAAAAAATTAATATTGCCAAACAGCAATTACAAAAAACTACATTGTATTTACTTGTTACCAAATTTAAAGCTTTCTATAATAGACATCTCTGATTACCTTTCATTTAAGCCAGAAAGCAATTTATATACCGTATTTAATTGATTGTAAGTCGACCTTTTTTTCACCTTTTTACCATCTCAGAAATCGCCACTCGGCTTAGAATTGGTGTAAAAAAAAGTAGTCAATGAATTTATGTCTGTAGTTACATTATAACGCAGGATATAAGTGTATTAAAGTGGAAGTAAACTATCTACTTTAAATGTATGCAAAAAAGAATCAAAATGACTGACCACCTACAAAGAAATAAATTATGTAAATAATACATGGCGTGTCAAAGTCATAAAAAAATGTAGCGATAGCACTCGTATGCATAAGAAGCTACATATGTACACAATGTTTCATTTTACTCATGAATCGCAACATTTGCCTTTCCTACTCCTCCCTCCCCTCCCTCCTCTACCTATCTTGTTTCAGTGTGTCTAGCATGCATGTACTGGGGTTTCCCAAGCGAACGATTACATCCTCGTGCCTTAGCAGCATAGAAGCCAACTTGGGAGAATAATTTAAGAATAAAAGTGAAAAGGAATGCCCAGGTGATATTCATGAAGTACTAACGTATGTTATGTAATACGGTGTCCATATTTGATTGATGAGAAACAGCTATTTTTTACGAGAATAAGATCCCGGGAGATAACGAGGTCAAATTACTCTTTTAGTAGAAGTTGTTATGAACAGTGAATAAAATGTATTTTATGTCACCATAATTTTAGTTAATACTCTTTATTTCATTATGAACTGAAAATCTGAGGCGTTCATACTTGTTGATATTTTGAAATAAATGACCCAAGCTGTTTAAGCACTTTAAAATCAAAATTTTTCCTTCCGTGGCCTTGTGAAAAGTGGGGGCTGGCTTACAATCGATTAAATACAGTAGTATAACTAAAATGAGAGGATATAAAATCACTCCTATCTTCACGCAAGAAAAAGAGTAGAGATAGAACCTACTCAGTGTGCATTTATAAAAATTTTATGACACATAGGATAATCATAAAGACCCATGAAAATAATGGATAAGCCATATTCACTATGTAAAGGTAAAATGTATCATTTCAATGTCATAATATAAACAATAGTAAATGAGAACATTTAGGTGTAACCAAAATATGTAAACATATATAGCAATATCTTTTATTGTATTTATTTCAATTTTCTATAATTAACATAACCATAGTTTCCAGCACAATAAGGAGCAGTGTAGCCTACCTATGTAGCAACATGATTCTTATATATAATTCTCTTGGTATGTGTGTGTGTGCAGATGGTGTAACACTTGGTGTTAGATGGGAGAAAAAGAAAACCTCTTATAACTAAAACGCTTTTCTACCTAATTGGATCAAACTTTCAAAAATCACTTGACTATTCAACTTTTCAATTTTAAACTGCTTGCCGTGTACATAGTAATCCTGAGTTTGACTCCAGGAACATATCTTTTCTCCATTTGAATAACATGGGCAGAGCCAAAACAAAGCAAGGAAGCCTTTTTTCTTTAGCAATTTAAAATATTTTAAAAATGAGATATTGAAGCGGGATTTTCAGTTAGGCTGAGAAAACTATGGAAATGAATTTTCCTGTCATAGAAATTCAAATCTCATTCGAAAAAAGCCGAAAATTAGGTTTAATGACTATTTTTTTGTGATTTTTACGCATTTATTCAATTCATCGCCATGGCAACTGCAATTGTTAAAGTTGATTCGAATCTAATGCGTAAGAAATGTAAAAAATTACGAAAAATCGTGTTAAAACATCATTTTATATGTCCATGGCTATTATTACTTTCTGGAACATTCGATTATGTGGATTTTATATTAATTTTTTACATTTTAGTGCACATAAAAGTTGGTCATTATTTTTTATTTTACTTTAACGCAATACTTAATTCACGCCTACCTGTCATATTTGATGAGCAATTATGCTAGTTCTTATATAAATGTCAAGTACACCCCAAATAAATATAGCCTATCTTTCAAAAACTGCAGTTCTCTTTACTGTGTGGAAATTTTAATTTTCTACTAATGCTGATAATCTCATTGAATAGTTAAACCTTTCAATTCTGGCTGACATTTATTCAAATCTTTTAGTACAATAACAAAGCTGTACCTAAACTTGGTTGATCCTAGTAGATTAAAACGTAGGTTTAAGAGGTAAACTACAAAAAAAAACTTTAAAAAATACATAATGGAGAAAGGGCATAATCAGCAGAAAGGTTTATCTAAGAAGCCTACAATGATAAACTTTTTCAGTTTAGATGATTTTATTATTAATCCTAACTTTTTAACATAAGTTTGTATTTTACCTACAGATTTAGATTTCTTTCTGGTTTAAAGAACCAATAATATGATGTAAACCTGCACAAGTTACCTGAATTTATCCCAAATATACAGAATGGAAGTATTTAATTTAAAAATTAAACTAGGAAATATTGCTTGGGGATCGTATAACCATTAAAAGGTGCAGCCAAGTTCTCATATTATGGTTCAAGTTCTCAAAAGATAATATTTACTTTACCATTAATTTCTCTAGAATTGTTCTGCTGAGTATGTTTTAAATTATACAGAAAATGTTAACTTAAAATTGAAATTATTGTTGCATGTGAATTTAAATGAATTCAAGCTTGCATATAATGAATAAACTTCAAATAAAATCAATCGTGTAAATCTATGGAAATGAAAATGTGATGAACACAATTCTTCTAATGTGCCATAATAGCATTGTCAATGTAAACTTGTTATAAAGGACCATTCTTGCCAATTAAAAAAAGTTTCCCTTGAATGACACTCAACTATAAAGACAGGAAAAAGCAATTCAATATTTAAATAAAAGCCTAAATATATCAAATAAAACTTCTTTCGAGGATTAAAATTTAATCATTACTAACTCTGTCCCTTACTAATGCAAAACTATTTTCAAACATTCAGATGAATTATCAATTTATTTTTCAAAAGATGAAAATAAATATTATCTCTTCTGAAATTGATTGAATGCCCTTATAAGATTATCACCTCCTATATAATTAAAACTGAAAGGGTTAATTTAAGATCTTACCAAAATAAAAGGAAAATGCTAGTATTATCTTAAGAGTTTTAGATCTGTTTTAACTGTACAAAAGTTTGAGGTGATCTAATTTTAAATCAGACTTGGGCCATCTACTTGCCAGGATAATAATTTACAAGTTGCCATACAGAATTATCTTCTGTACATCTCTATAAGGTTAATCATACACATTCAGGAGTGATTTAAAAATTGATAAGCTTACTCTTGAATCCAACCTCACACAAGTTTTCCTACAAAATTCTTTAACTATATTAATGACTACCGCATTTTCTGTTATATAAGAGATGGTTTTTTCAAAAAAGTTGTCCAAAATTCGCCCTGCATCTAATGCAGCAAAAGTAAAAAATATTACTAAGGAAAATATGATCCTGTTTAGATAAATCTATGGTCCGATTCAACCCCCAGTAGAATCCTAAAAGATATTTATTATAGTTCGGTGTTACTAAAAACAAATATAAATTATTACAAGACAAATGAAATAATTAAGAACTAAAGATAAGGGAGCACAGTGAATACAGTTACAGAAAATACTAAGGAATCCCGGAAATGTCGAATAACTTTGCCTCTTTATATATCGACTACACATATAATAATGCACAAAACACACACAGTAATACAATAAGTTAGCCAATAAGTTTAAATTCTTATGTTGGCATCATTGCAAAAGACTGTAGGAAAGCATTATCATATGTAATATCAAACCGTAGCCAAAAAATACATCTGAAACCTTCAAAAAAAATCTAGAGTATTGTTAAACATTCTAAGCCAAATGTGAGTGAGGAAAACATAACAACAAGAAGGAATATCTGCAAGATGAATGAGAACGATTCGATTGGAGCCATTTTTCTTACTACAATTTTTAGTGTATGAGAATATGCACTAAAAGTTTTTCCAAAAAAATCTCTTCTGAAATAAGGGTGTGTCTAATACGCTGGTGCATCTTATATGATGGAAAATATGGTATATAATGTCCATGATGTGTATAGGTTAGGTTGGGCACTAATTTTTTAAAGTGATACATGGGATATGAAAGTCAATAAGAAATGCAGCAATATCAGGGTAAGCAAAAGTGGTAGTATGGCTGGGGCAGCCCTGGATTTAGTAAGGTTTTTAATCCAACTTCACATTTACTAAATTTACAAAATTAATTGCTGCCTATTGAACAAAATTATACTCATATAATGTAAAATACATATATTTTATATATAAATAAATAACTAAATGACTAAAAATTGCTTATTGTTCTAGTTTTGCCTCCTCATGTCATGTTCTTATTTTGCTTCAACAGAATCTGGTCAACTTAAGTCAGGTGCATGCAACCTTTTCTACATGGTGGTCGTCATTGATGGTAGCGGATCCTTCAGGAGGTTGGATTAAAGTTTAAATTGGAAGTTACCAAGAGATTCTGAGGAATAATATAAGTGACGATAAAATCTAAAGTAGGTTTTTTGGATTAAAATTTCAATAATGTTTTATCACAATTTGAATTGAAAAAATATGAATGTTTGTAAAATTTTATGGGTGTCTTTATCATTAAAGATTTGTGGGCCACGCAAAATGCTCCTAGGGGAGGTATTCTGCCCATGGGCTGGGAGTTCCCCTCACCTGCCCTAAGTAATATTCAACTGCATTAATAAGAATAAATCAAAGTGAATGATAGTGAGAGATATATTTAATGTTGATAGTGAAAGGCAATAAACTAAATTACTCAGACTTCTAACTTTTATCATTAATTACTTTCTTACTTCAAAAGAACTTACCCATAACCTGCTAACACCACATGGAAGCTATAAGTACATAAGTACAAGTGTATACATGTATATGTATATAATATATGCATACATACATTTGTACAGATGTATGGACATTCATGCATGCAGGTATATAACTATACACTTGCTTATGTAAGTGTATATATACACACACACAAAATGTATGTTTATTAAGAGAAAGAGAGAGATAAAGAGAGAGATAGAGGCCTACCTACGGAAGGATGGGAGGCCATGGGATGTTCATTGCAATTTGTGTGATGGCCATCACTCTCTCAATAGCTTTCATTGCCTCTCTTACAGCTGCACCTAGCTTATGTCCACAAGACTAGGTTGCACACTGCCAAGAGCTCTGTAAATGCAAGAAATGCAGACTAAATAACTCAATGTAGTTTACAGTGCCCAACTTGTTAACCACGTTCTGATTGCTCATGCATGTTCGATAAAAAAGTTAAAATATGGTTAAATCACAATTTGAAAACATGTAAAAATGAATCCAGTTTAATTCCTGAAGTGCCTGTCTGAGGTAAAAATCAATTAGTTTATCTGAATATTTTCATCAAATGCTTATGTACAGGAATCAGAGAGTGGTTTCAGGGTTTACAAAGTAACATTTTGTTTAACATGCAACACACATTAAAATTTCCTTAAATTAATAGACATTGTCGTGCAAAAGTCATCCTTATAAGTACCGCCCTCTTTTTGCATCTCATCAAGCACAACTGCTCTCCAATTATTATTACATATTTACTAATAAAATAACAAAAACTTACCTCATTTTGAATGATGAAACATGGTACATGACTAGAAATTTGTCTAAAGAAATACAGATAGTCTGTTAAAGAAACTCATATACTATATGTTACCAAATTTAGACTACCACGTATATCAATGGTGGAATACTACTTAGACGAGGCCATGTGAATTTTCGTTTAAATTTGTTAAGAAAGAACTGAGCAGAATAGTCAAATATGGTTTCATTCACCATTTGACTTTCAAAACTTGCTCACCTCATGTTTGGGGCTGGAAAAGCCTGAGCATCACAAAGCAAAGAAACAGTGCTCTCAAGGTAACCCCTTTGCTTGTTGAGCCCATCCCCAGAGAGCTTAGGGGCGGTTCTGCCTGTTGGTTCTGCATATCAAAGTCCAAAAATGTCAAACAATGACCGAGAATGAATGTAAACAAAAAATTACAATTCTACTTGCCTCTTAACCAAACGATGGACTAGTTTTCAAAAGATTTACAGTATCACTTAGGTGACATAAAACTTGAAGGAAAAGGCATTCCAGGATCTCAGTTTGCTTTTAATTGTCCAGGTGACCTTCTCTATGAAATTTTTGCAATGAATCAAGAAGTGACATGATAAGAAAATTCTCCCGTTATAGCTAAATAAATTACCTGAAAATAGGTGCAGGGTATCCTTGCCCAGGGCAAAGAAGAACAGCAGGGTGTTCTAACTGACCATCATTTCCCTCAAAACGTTCCTTCAACACTCTAGGCCTTATGTTGCCATTTGGCTCTGGAATCATTGTACAGTTTAAATACTTTTGAGCTGCACTACTCTAATCATTGGGAATGAGAGGATGTACCTTTCGAGGCCAATGCTGAATAAGCATTACTTTGGTTTACCTAAAATTGGGTACAGGAAACCCTGCCACTTCACATATGACGACAGCAGTTTTTGACTCAAGAACATCCAGTACCAAGCTTCCAATATTTCGTCCAGCCATCCTTGGGGGTACATTATTAGTGGGTTCTGTAATTCATGAGCACACCCAAAATAACTATGTATGCAACAAATGTGATCAACCCAGCCTAGACTTTTTTAATGTGAATTTTTCATGTTTTCCAAAAATGTGGCCTTCCAAAGATAGCTTAAACACTGTGTGCATTGGTCAAACACGAAGCGCTTGGCCATTACCTGAATGCTGGAACAGGAGAGGCTTGAGCTAAACAAAGCAGTGAAGTGGCAAAGTGCTGAGAAATCACCTCCTTCTTTGTTTCAATCTTTTTATCTTTTAATGTCGGGGCAACACTCGCATGTGGCTCTGAAATTTGTAAGACTTACTGTGGTAGGAGCATAAAACTCTCTAAAAATTATAAATTTAGATAGCTAAGCACGTCATCCACAGCATTACCTGAATGACGGAATTGGGAACCCCTGCACCATGCAGATCATGACCAGTGTTACACCAACAAATGAATTAGCTTTAACACCGGTGATCTGCCCATCTTTCATCTTTGGGGCTACACTAGTTGTGGGCTCTGAAAATGTCCCAAGACAGTAAGGATTTCAGACCAACATATGGCATCGAAGGAGAAATTTAGTTATTAAAAATCCCAGTTGCAACTATATGTACCTGAAGAGAGGTATAGGAAAACCCTGCACTATGCAAGTCAACCCTATTATGGAATGGGCAGCAGTCATTGTTAAAATGCTGTTCACGTGACTCTCCTTGCGTTTAGGGGCCACACTGGTTTGAGGCTCTGGAAAAGTAGATGGCAAACTATGCGTGCATAAATTGTAAAAATTCTATGGGTGTACCTGAAAGAAGGGGGAGGGTATCCCTGCACCATGCAAAAGAGTGACTCTGTCTTCATCTTCCTCAAAATTTTAGTAACACTTCCTATTTCCTTATCTTTAGATTTAGGTGCCATGCTGGTTTGTGGTTCTGCAATCAACAAATAACTATTGAAAACACTTTTTAAATAATGCCCAGCATTAAAATGCCAACTAAAGAAAGATGCATGTGTATTTTGGTTTAATTTATAACCAAAATAATTAACCTCTCAGGCCAGCTATATGTCATGTGTGTATCCAGACCATGGTAACTGTGCTCAAAACAGTATTCCTTAGGTGCAAATTGTGTGTTTTTCAGGGCTTATAAGTAATTTATTTGATTCACTTGTCAATAGTGTATCCAGCATTCAAAAGTCTTTTTCATGATGATTCCTAGATTCTTTTGTAGCAAGAACTAGGTATTTTTGTTTATAACTAATGATAGCTTTACTTCAGTTTTTTCTGAGACTGTATTCAAGAAATCAGATTTATGATGTTCAGGAAAATTCTAAAAGTTAGTTATTTTATTCAACTGGTGATGACTGCACATACTTAGTGTCAACTAAAGATATGACCAGCAGAGAAAATGACAACTAAAGTGATAAACCAATTCTACAGATTTTGGATTAAAAATCAGTTTAAAGAATTTATCTAAAGTTAGTATGCAAAGATATGGAACTAAGACAACATGCTTACAATGTGTTCATAAATATGTCATTTAAAGCATCTCATAAAACTGAATTTGTCTATATAAAATTTCTCTGTATGTGTAAGTTTGTGAACTCATCCTAGACTGATTGATTGATTTAAAAGAGTTAAATCTCACTCAAAAGTTAAGGTCATGGAGAAAGCATAGGCAGTTTTAAAAGATTGCATCTAGATGCCATGGGTTCAATGCCAGCTGCATACTTATCTTCCATAAGAGATATATGAAGATTTATGCAAAAAATTTTACAGTTGATATCTTTAAAATCAATACAGTGAAACCTCACATAGTGCGGTAGTTGTGTTCCTTGAAATCGTGTTATATGAAGCAATATGTTAATAAGAAATAGGGAATTAGGTTCTTGGATCTTAAATTTTCTACATTTTTTTAGAATAAGTTTTTGACCAGAATTTAAATACGTAAAATTACTAATAACATATTTACTCCCATAATCCATGCCATCACGTAATTCATTCAACCTTATTTCTCAATATGGAATTAAGAAAAATAATATGATAATGCCGAACCTATTTCATGCACCTAAAGTTTTGGTCACAAAATTCTGAGAAAAAGGTGCATGAATTATGTGAGTAAACATGGTATTACTTTCACTGCCATTAAGTCAAGAATAAATATACTGCGGCACACAGGTTGTGAAGCTCTGCTGTATCAGCACAATATGAGAAGCACACACACGAATCTCTCAACGCAACATTTTTATAAGGTAAAATAATTACATGAATCAATTTCAGTATTTATTCTTTAAAATGTTTTCATTTGAAGTTTTTATCATTTATAGTATATGAGAAATTTAAAGTTAAACTTTGGCTTTGACTTGTCAAACCGCATCTTAGTGAGATGAACCACTGTGTCTACTAAGGTTTGGTAGGGAAAGGTATATCACATCTTAGCAAAATCTCATCGTGTGAATTTGCACTATGTGAGGTTTTACTGTATATCAACTTGTTATTAGATGAGCCATACATATAAAAGAGTATTCATTTACCAAGTTATTATTTAAAAGCAAATTAAAATATAATTAAAAGTTTAGGCATTTGTTTAATAACTGAGAAAGAAATAAATGCTCACAACATTCACTTATTCTGTTCATTCAATGCTCTTCATTTTCATCTATTGATGTCATTGCAACAAATGCTGCTTAATGTGATCACATAGGTTACACTTTAAACAGTAGACTTCCTTAAACTAGATCTGGCACCATGTTTGATTAGAATATTTGGCTAATAACAATAACCAGTGATAATATTATGCAGCTGCCATTGCATTTTAAAATTGTGTAATAGAGAATTAGAATTGTAATTTGTAAACTTCAATATGCAAGCACAAAAGTGAATGAGATTATCAGTTAAGAAGGGGATTTCAACTATGACTGAAAAAGAGATTTTTATAGTTTATGTCATAATTTTAAGGGTCTTGCAATAATCAAAACCAATTTAATTATTTTATATATATTTTAATAATCAATGAAAACAAATGTGGTTATCAAAATATATAGGTAAGTTTAAATGAAGATTTTCCTATCATTTTTTTATGAAGAATTACAATAGTTAACAACATTTTCACTCTATGAAAACCCATATCCCACAAAGCAAAGGAGGGAAAAAGAATTTTCTGGAATTAATAAAGCTTTCAGCATAGCACAAACCAACTCGTTTCACATAATCTTTCATTTTCATGAGTTTTAAAACTTATTTACAAAAATAATAGTTTGATTTACCCCTCCAATAAAATGAATAGGTCTGTTACTTTTCTGTAAAAATTGCATTTGCTTTATTAGAGAAAAAAATTAAATCTTATGAAGGGATACATAATACCTTGAATGGCATCAGCTAAAGTTAAAAACAAATACCAGCCTGAGAGGTTAACCATATTTCCCTACCAAGATTTATAACATGCACTTCCTATCAAATAAACTGTACCCCTATTTTGTGTAAATATAATCATTGGAAAGTTATGTAAGCTTAGAGGGAGAATTTTTAGGCCTTCAAATTCTATAATGCTTTGCGGTAAACATAATTCCATTGCCATAACACTACTATGTTATCTCTCCCTCATTGTTGATGTTAAAAAAATAGAGGGATTTTTAAAACCTATGATAAACCTAACAAAGTTCAAAAGTGTTTATAATAAAATCTAATCTCCTCTCGTAGAAAATTACAGCCCAAAAATATTTCACTAAAGAAGAAAATACAAAAAATTACATTAACTTCATGAAAAATAAGAAAAAGAAGTTTTTTACAAGGTTTTTTTACTATTACCTGAAGATGGGCTTAGGATACCCCTGAACGGCACATAGGATTGGAATGGTAGATGAAGCCACAACAGTTTTCTTGAGAACCGAAATATCCTTATCCATAGCTTTAGGTGCTACGCTACTCTGGGGCTCTGCAATTGAGGATTGCAAACTCAAGCTAACATATAATTCTCTAGGATCCCCCCTTATTCTCCTCACCTGAATGTTGGAATTGGGAAGCTTTGCACATAAGTAACAAGGTATACTACTTCTTGGGTTTGGATCACCAAACGAACTCCAATGGAATTCACGTTCTTAACCTTAGGAGCAACACTTGTCTCTGGCTCTGCAAGGTAAAGTCCAGAGAAATGAGGCCATAAATGTGATAAAACAGCACTCAAAACAGTTTTTTGTTGTTAATTAGGAGTGGAAAGCAATAATGGCAAAATGTAGAATTAGTTTTTCAAGAAACATTTCCTCACCTGAAAATTGGAATCGGGTTAGCTTGCGCATCACAGGGGAGAACTACATCACGAGCGAATGTCCCGACCACAGCATCAAGCTTGGACTTGGGGGGCAGGCGAGGAGGGGTGCTTCCAATCGGTTCTGGGAGGGAAATTGGAGGATCAATTGCAATGAGTCCTCACCTGAATATTGGAGTTGGCTGACCCTGAGCCTGACACAGGAGGGCAATCTCAGTTCCCTCTCTCCTCGCTATTATATCAGATTTTCCACCTGGAGGTAATCTTGGGGGTACACTGCCCACAGACACTATTGGTAAGAGATGCCCCAATCACTGAGAAGTTAACGCGAATATCTAAACTTCTCTTTATAACTTTGTAGAGATATTATCTACCAGGGAAGTCTTAATTTTGTGTAACTCCATATATTTAAGCAAACAGGAAAAATAACTCTGTAAAAATTCCAATTATAGCGAATAAACGTAACTCAGTTTTCAACATTACAAGTTCAAGCTCCTGATGATGATGCTGTTATGTTGAAACCTGGGCTGTGTTTCCTCATTATAGTGGGATTTTTATTAACAAGGGGAAGACCAGGTTTACAGGTCACCGATCTAGTTGAAATTTGGTAGGTATATAGCCCGCAACACCACGAAAACGAATAACCCCCCTTTTGCGGCTATATGAGCTATAATTTAGCAGTAAAATGCGTTTGTAGTGTGGATTTTCAGAGATGTCCATCTGTCTCCGCTACACATGTAAGGTACGGCGTGGTGGAGGGGTAACGTGGTAGGCTACGGAGGTGAAGGTACAGAGTTCGCACCCAGTTGCTTTTTTTTCACTTGTTATTGACATTAATTTTTGTTTTATTTATGCCACGATGCTACATTATTATGAAAACCATACTTTTTACATTGTTTCTGGAATTTTTAATTTTTGTTTTGTTTTTCGATTTTTTTGTTTTTTCCGTTTTTTTTTTGGGCTTTTCTACATTTTTATCTCTTCTTTTGGTATTTCATTCATCTTGATCCTATTCCATCTCATTCTCATAACAACAGTATGTGGGGTGATGCAAATCAAAAAAACAACAGAAGCATCAATATTTCCTACAGTGCAGCAGCTCGCTGCCTTTGCAGGCGACTCCAATCTTCCTAAAGACTGGTCGCCCGCGGGCGACGTAATGGGCACCCCTGGTCTGGGGTATATGTGTGAGTCATATGTTGTTGTGCACATTTGTATTTTCCTCGGTTGCTTGTTTGTCCCTTTGATAGCGTCTTCATACAATTGATGACAATGTAAAGGTCGAAGGTTAGGGAGGTAGGACTTCAAGAACCAATTGGAAAGTTTGGGCCAAGGGTAAAGGGCGAAGTAGAGGAAGCAGTGGCTCGATTTTCAAATGTATATGTGACATGTACAAAGTCTGGGAAAATGCAGACAAACACATATGAGATGTATTTGGACAATGTTCCTAAGTTGTACGTAAGGGACAAAAAATTTCTTTTAATCATAGATTCTTGGTCCGGCCAAACAAACCAGGCCCTATATGATGAACGATTCATAAATGAAACAAATGAACCAACATGCACATTGAAAGTGATCCTCCCAAAATGCATGCCCATTTGCCAACCATGTGACATCTACTTCTATAGACAGGTGAAGAATTTTGTTTCCCGTCTGCAGAATGCTGCGATATTATTGCGTGAAAATCGCGACATTACGAGCAGGATGGACACGATGAAGATCCATTCCCTGATTCATCATCAGCTGTCTTCTGCTGTATTTAAACCGATGATACGATACGCATGGTTTGCATCTCGGCTGACGAAAAGCAGGGAATTTTTTTATAACGTGAACCAAATAATTTTCCCTGAGGAAGTATTGAAGAAGAAATGCAGCTGTGGGGACCAGTTCTTTGCCAGGTGTTCCCACTGTAGAAAATATTGGTGCTTCCGTTGTTTTTTTGATTGGTATCACCCCACATACCGTTGTTATGAGAATGAGATGGAATAGGATCAAGATGAATGAAATACCGAAAGAAGTGATAAAAATGTAGAAAAGTCCAAGAAAAAAATGGAAAAAAAACAAAAATTAAAAATTCCAGAAACAATGTAAAAAGTATGGTTTTCATAATAATGTAGCATCGTGGCATAAATAAAACAAAAATTAATGTCAATAACAAGTGAAAAAAAAGCAACTGGGTGCGAACTCTGTACCTTCACCTCCGTAGCCTACCACGTTACCCCTCCACCACGCCGTACCTTACATGTGTAGTGGAGACAGATGGACATCTCTGAAAATCCACACTACAAACGCATTTTACTGCTAAATTATAGCTCATATAGCTGCAAAAGGGGGGTTATTCGTTTTCGTGGTGTTGCAGGCTATATACCTACCAAATTTCAGCTAGATCAGTGACCTGTAAACTTGGTCTTCCCCTTGTAAGTCATTTCTCCATTTTAATAAAATTTTTAGAGATAATCTAAAGGAAACATAATACTTCCACATAGATTTTTGCACAAATATAGTTTTACTCAAGTGTTCATAAAGCCTAAATATTTTATCCAATTATGCAGCAAAAACTGTCGTGTTATAATAAATTAAGATGGAATCAACTAATATAATAATAAAATAATTTTTGAGTATATCTATGATATAGCAATCTTTGGTTGAACAATTTTGACAGGGACTGGAAGATTAATTACATGATTCACCCACAGATATTGGCTTCTGAGAAATAATATTGTGATTATAAAAAATGGGATAAATAAAAAATATTATATCTCAACACTGTCATCTTACTTATTTCATGATCCTACTCACTGAAGAGGCAAGTTAAGAATTTGAATTTAATGTACCTAATCTCACTAATCTCTTGAATAATTATTTTGGAACTCTTAAATAGCTGAATGATTGACAGCTTTTGATGATGTCAATAAAATTTATTTATTTCACATAACCTGGATGAGAAAGAACAGAAAATGAAGAAAAAACAAAATGAGGTTTATTGATATGGGAGAGTTGAGTAGCTGGAGAATGAGACCAATGCCAATCCTTACTCTACATCACGGGTCCCCAATCTTTTTGAACCCTTATATTCAAATATTTTTTCTCATGGAACCCTCAGTATGAGCCTAATTACAATAAAATTAACTTTAAAATCATTATAATGCTTATTTACAGCCTGTGCATCATAAAGTATACAGTTTACAAGTGAGACTCATGTTTTCTGCTGCACATAGGAGAATGAAGAGCATATCGGGTCTCTTCTTTTGTCGCAGAACCCTATTTAGCTTCTGCAGAACCCTTGGGTTCCAAAAAACACTGTTTGGGAAACCCTGCTCTACATCTTAAAACATTCTCATTAGAACATTAATTCATTAGTGCCCTAGCCAACAAATTTGCAAAATGCAATACATCACCAAAAACATTCTTTTTGTGGTAGTTTTTAAGGAATATCAAGGTGAAACTTGAACAATATAATGAGTGTAATATATACTAGCTGTTAATAATGATTGCAATTCAAAATTCATTGAAATCAATTACTACTTTCACATACAGTCACTTAAACCATTCAATGTCTACTTCTGTCAGACAGTCATCTATTTCCATATAAATATTAATCTATGTCAGAAAACTGGCGTTGACTTTCAGTGTCTGCTGCATATGGTGGATCATTGTTTCCCACCAAGAAAGCCTTTGCCTAAAAAGAAGCTATGCCTGTAACTCAGTCACACATCCACACTCTTTAAATAAGGCGGCATTCTGAAAAAGCAGGAGAAAATTCTGTCTTGACTGGGATCGGAACTGGGTTGGATATACTACTCCTGAACTATTGAGACAGACTAATCCTTATGCTAATGTTATAATTTTTGAGTGAGAGTGAGAATGAGAAGTGGTTAATTTTAATTTAACACTTTATTCATGCATACCCATATTTTTTATGGGCAATTACACTAGTTATAACATAATAATACTTATGTTTCCATCCTCATGCTTTTTAGGCACATCCAGTTGGAATTAACTGTTGAAATATTGTAGACTCATAGGCATTATGGCCTAGAAAAATCAAGAATCTCTGGAGTGAGTTAAATTTTTATACACTTATTTTCAAATGTGAATTTTCAGCCATAAGATGAGCTTGATAATTCTCTAGAAAATCCATAAATGTTGAAAAAAGCCATACATTTGTTTATTTATGTTGCTATTTTGAGCTAGCTTAACTAAGGCATACATCTTGTAGTGTTACAGTTTTAATTTAATACTTTGATACCTGGCCATTTTTGATGGGTAATTAAACCAATTAAAATATAATTAAGAAGACCTATTTTATTAGATTTTGGGAATAAAAATACTTTATATGCATGGATATGAGAAAAACATTCTTTCTACAAATATCAAATTTCCACATATTGTTATAATATTAGAAGTTCAAGGTAGATGAATGGGCCCAAATGCAATAGTACGCCCTCCATGACTAACAATAAGTGGTACATAACTGAAGCACGAAATATGAATCAGCAACACAAAACAATTTTGTTCTTTCTTCGATAAATCTATGTATGTATACTCGATACATTAAACGTTAATGAAAATTTTTTGTTGCTTACACTCAAAGAGATATGACCAATAATAAAAACAATATCGATATAGTACCTGGCAAGTTAAAAATATTAATCTTTCTCTACAATAGGAGCTATATTAGATGTACTGAATTGAAAATGTATTTACTATCAAGTACTGACACCAGAAACAGCATTAGTCAACTTTTCATCCTCTTTCTCATATTCAACTAGCTGCCTTAAAAAAACTGTACAACTGAAATGCCCTTACCAAAACCTGGTAAATTAAACAATTTATGAAAAATTTTCAGTTATGGAGAAATTCAGCTACAAAATTTTCTGTTCAATATTTCTATACTTTGTATATATGAGAAAAGAAAATGTTAGACTTGATATGCTGCATTAAAATAAGCATTTGAAAGACTCATTTCATGAACACTGTAAGAAAACCATACAGCCCTTTCCTAAAAATGGACAAGCTGTAGGCAATTAATAGCTCAATGTTGTAAGAAAGTTATGCACAGGTTCTATAATTCATAAATTTTTCTTTGAAATTACATGACTTCATTATGTAATAAGTAGAGGCATACTTTCCAGCTATTTACACATATCACAGAAGATGGATAATGAGCAATTTGATTAAATATTAATTGATCAATATATTTAAGGATAAGGATAATTTTGCATTCCTAAGTAATACTCCATACTAACCTAAAACTAGGAACTGGATGGCCTTGAGCATGACTCAATAAAGATATATTAGATCCAATTCTCTTCTGTAAAACAGTTATCTTAGATGTTGGAGGTACACGAGGTGCAGTGCCACTCACTGGCTCTAATCAACAAGACAAGGAAATATGTTTGTTTAATAACAAGCAATCTTGGTAAATGAGTATAAAAACATAATAAAAGGGTAGCTGTATTTCTGATCTGCTTAAGATTTAAACTAACGATGCAATGTACATGTGTCGATGAAAAACGTTTCACTGCAGGATACAAAACTACTGACATGAGCTAAGAGGAATTTAAGGTTAGATTTTGAAAAGTAATAAACATGAAGAATAAACCAGTCTCGAATACCATTAACTTTGCATCACAAGTTACCTTCAAGGGCAATGGACAGTTTTCTCAATTGAATAATAAAGAGGTGATGTACCTCAAATGAAGGTTCTCATGTCAGAAATGAGTGCTGGTCAAGGCCTCCGAGTATCACCAAGAAGAGACTAACTTTCAGACAGATGGTTGACTCATGATACAGTATAGATTCTTATGGGATAACATGATTTTATATATGTATGTGTGTGTGTGTATATACCGTATTTAATCGATTGTAAGCCGACCTTTTTTTTAGCTTTTTGCCATCTCAGAAATCGCCACTTGGCTTAGAATCGGGGGCAAAAAAAAGTAGTCAATGAATTTATGTCCGTAGTTACATTATAATGTGAGATCTTTAAATATATGCAAAAAAAGAATCAAATTGACTGAACACCTACAAAGAAATAAATTATGTAAATAATACGTGGCGCGTCAAAGTCGTAAAAGAACGCAGCAATAGCGCTCGTATGCATAAGGAGCTAACGCTGAAACATGATAGGTGGAGGAGGAAGGGCAAGGGAGGGCAAATGCTTCAATTCACGAGTAAAATGAAACATTGTGTTAGCTCCTTACGCATACGAGCGCTATCGCTGCGTTCTTTAAGACTTTGACGCACCACGTATTATTTACATAATTTATTCCCAGGGTATTATTATACTAAGATCCTGCGAGGTCAAATTACTTTTTTCATAGAAGTTGTTATGAATAAGTGAATAAAATGTGAATACTTTAACCCTCTTGCGTCCTGAGGTGTGGGGCACCTGCTGACATTTAAAGTCCGGAGAAATTCAAGATGGCCACCAAATGGGAAACATTAAATAAAACAATTTTACATTAATCTTCAAAAATATATATTTTGAAAAATCTCCGAAGTAGAAGAATTACTGCGAGACATATTAGATTGTTCAGGGTCCAAAAAAATAGCGAATTTCGATCGAATATTTAAAAAAAATTCTTCGTATACAAAGTTAAGAAAAATCTGCTAAATACGATCTAAATCTCACGTTTATATGATATACTACGTCATTTCCGAGAGAGAAGCCATCCTGTCAACGTTTTCAGAGGTAAATTTGAAAGCGTATTTTCCGGACGGTCTCGGGCAGTCCCTCGATCGGGAGTATAAAAATTTACAGGCATTCTCAGGTGGTCCGGTCGTGAGAGGGTTAAAATCAAATTTTTTTCTTGCGTGGCCTTGTCAAAAGTGGGGGTCGGCTTACAAACGGTGTCGGCTTACAATCGATTAAATACGGTATATACATATATATATATATATATATATATATATATATATATATATATATATATACACATATATCATCAATGTTCCTTAAATACTCAGTGACCTTCATTCTGTCTACTGTCTCCCAACTTCAATCAAAGATGTCAAATGAGATAATTTTATAAAACTCTGAACAATGAACAGTAGCAGAGGCAGTCGGTATACAACAGAATGAGATTCATGGTCTTACTGAAACTAATAAGAACAAGTTAGGAAAGTGTACAACGTATGACAAATGGGCGCGTTTCATGCAATGGAGTATTAGAAAGCAATTATATACCTGTACGTAAGGGAAATAGTGTTTTAAAGTTCTTTTCTTCATCATAAATAATCCATTTTCTTCCTAGTTAATAACATTACATGCACATGTAACGAAATTAACCATTTGTTTGGGAGATTGTTTATGTTAGCAACAATGAAGTAACCACGCAAGAAATTTTCAAAGTTCAAATCGATATAAGACTTTCTTGTAAGATTTTCTCGATAACGGTTACTCCTACGATAAAAATGTATAGGAAAGGAAATACTCTACTTTACCAGTTCTAGAACGTTTATTTGAAAAATATTTTGATTTGAGGAATACTTTACGAGATATGATGAAAATTTAATTTTTTGTCCTCAGTGAAGTGGTACCCCTGATTGGCGTACGTGATTCATTTTTGCGATTTTCTTATTATATTTGATTGAAAGTCCCTATTATAAAATTTCATGAAAATCCATTAGGTAGAAGTGAGAACGAACATGCGGACGGACGGGTGGACGGATGGACGGACAGATGGACGGACCAACCGACGATAATAGGCGCTCACGATGTAACCGAAACGCACCTAAAAATTGAAATCTCAAAGTGATGAATTACCATTATATCTATATCTACAGTTCACCCTGCAAGCCACCGCAATGGTGTGTGGCAGGGGGTGCACTAGCACCAAGGGAAAGCACATAATAATGAATAGTATCACTCTACGTCGGCTGATTTCTTTTCGTAACTTCTGTTCTGCTCAGCTATCGTTCTAGGGAAAAACGAGACTTTATACCTCTCATTGTCAGTCCTACAGGCTATCTCTCTTATTTTACGAGGATGGTCCATTCTACCAATATAAGTTGGCACTCTTATTATTTCTTCAACATTGCTGGAGAATATATGCATTCTAAATCTTTCAAGAAGTTTTAACCTAGAGCATGATCGACACTCAGTTAGTGATTCCCATCCTAAGTCCTATATCAAGCCTGTAACACTTTTGTTTCTATCGTAACAATTTTTGATGAATCTAGCGGCTTTTCGCTGCACTCTTTCTAACTCTGAGATTGATCCTTTCTCGTACGGATCCCATATGCTCGATGCGTACTCTAATAGCGGTCTTACTAACGAGAAGTAACATCTCTCTTTGACTTTTTCCTCACTTTTACCTACTATGCGTTTGATGAATCCTAGTTTCTGTTTAGCCTTCCCGCATATATTTCGTATGTGCATATCCCACGAGAGGTTGCTTGTTAAAGTAACGACTAAGTATTTGACGGAATCGGCTAGTTTTAGCTGGACGCCTTCAACAGTGTAATTCGTCGTGTCGATGTTTTTGTTTCCCCAGAATCTCATAAAGGAACACTTTCCTAAGTTCAATTCTAACTGCCACTCTTTACACCACTCGAGAATTGCATTTAAGTTGTCAGAAAGTAATAATTGATCATTAGGACTGTTAATCTCTCTGTAAACTACTGTATCATCCGCGAATAACTTGATTTTACATTTAATAACCTTGTCCAAGTCGTTTATATATAAAAGGAATAGTAGGGGCCGATTACACTTCCCTGTGGAACGCCTGAGGCTACGCTGACTGAATCTGATTTAAATCCATCTATAACTACTATTTGTTCACGCTCATTAAGAAAGTCCCTGATCCACTCGATTATCTTTCGATTTATTCCACAGTCATTTAATTTCTTCACTAACTTACTGTGCGGAACTTTATCGAAAGCCTTCTTGAAGTCGAGGAAAACCGCATCTGAGTCTTATGGTCTCCTGATCTTAGTATATCGTGAACGAACAAAGCGAGCTGTGTTTCACAAGATCTCGTCTTCCTGGATCCATGCTGATATTTACTTAGCAAATTCCGGCTATCTAAGAAGTCCATCACAGAGCTAACGACAATGTGCTCGAGAACCTTGCAAGATAGGGAGGTAAGCGAAATTGGCCTGTAATTTTCTCTGTCGTCTTTTTCCCACCTTTGTGTAACGGCGTTATAAAGGCTAATTTCCATTCCTTAGGTACAATGCCATGACTAACTGACTTACTGAAAACTATTTCAAGATAAGGTGCTATTTCCAGTGCTAATTCTGAATACTCTAGCTGGTATCTCTTCAAGCTAATATTAATAGCAAGTCTGTTAGGCAATTTAAATCATCCTGTTTTGTTCAATAAGTTTCAAACAAGTTAGGAAAGTATACAGCGTATCACAAATAGGTGCATTTTGTGCAATGGAGTATTTGAATCCAAAGGATTTACTTTGAACGAATGCACACCACAAAAAAGAAAAACACCACGACCTGATCATGTCTGTCTACTAAAAATTTCTTCTTAACCCTATGTTGCTGCATTAATTTATGTAATTTTAGTATGACTAAATACTTCAAAAACAATATAGCAGAAATTATGCCAGGGAAATACCAAATTTATATTAATCAATTTATTTTCTAATCAGCTGAAGTCAATCATATAGTCTAACATTATTTAAAACATACCTCACATGAGTTAAGTCATTGTAATGTTTACGTTTCTTCGTCGTAGGTAACCCATTTCCTTCCACTTATAAAATGCTGCACGCACACGTAATTATATCAAAGGTATTTTCATAATTATAGCATATCTTATTTCACTTACTATAGAGATTGTTTAAGTTGACAACACTTACCGTATATACTTGTGTATAATGCGCCCTCGTGTATAATGCGCACCCGCACATTTTGCCAAAAATTCCCAACTTTTTCTTATACCCCATGTATAACGTGCACCCTTGATTTTTGTGGGGTATAAGAACAAAATTTTAGAATTATATCATCATGTTAAGTATTAACTACAGCACTATAAATAAATATGTTAAAGCATTAAATTATCGCCAGTTAATTTTAAAACGCTTGGACTTTATAAGTATTACGTTCAATAAGCTCCACAGTACGTCTTAGAGAGACATCATCAATAATGAAAGCAAATGAGTTGAGATGGCAGCAACTTCATACAGTAAGTTGGTCAAACTGATGCCGCATAGAAAACCGCAGCGCCACTGCTGCCAATCCTTTTAAATCAGACAAAAAGGGATCTATAAAATAGGAGTTTTGATTTATAGTGGATTTTGGTTTTCTCTTTCCTATCTCATTCTCAAACTGTTTAATAGAAGGAATAACACAAAAATTTAAAAAACAAATCTGGAAACAGGAAATATGACAGCTAAGATTAAGTACATACACGTCATTCTACGGGTTTTAAATTACTTACATCGTTAATTGCACAGGCATCCCTCCCTATTCGTCCCCCCGATTTTCATCTTTTCACTTATTTATCCATAACCAATTATAATCAAACTTACATTCATTCATCCATTCCCTCACTTATTTGTCCATCAAAATAGCTGGGACCTACGAAGAGGGACTCTCAGATGATGACTCATGAAATGATGAGATGCTAAGGTTTTATTGTTCTCAGGAGTATTAACTTATAACCTTACAATCGAGAATGTCTGTCTTCCCCTTGTGAATGTGGCTAACAGCAAATTAAAGCACACCACTGAGATGATTTCATCATCACGTTGAGTTTAGGAGGAGTTTTGGGTGATCTGTTTTAGTATTCATTCAATCACTCACTCCACTGGTCTCAGCTACTCAGCCTTGCTCCGTGTTGTTGTTCATTCTTCCTCAGTTTGTGTTTCGGTGAAAGTTTATATTGTTAAGTGCGAATTTGAGCTGTGTTTGTGATTAAATCAATCAAATACGTGGCAGCCGCATTTGTAGTTGCGTTTACATCGAGCCTTCACAGGCCGTAGGTTCCTATAGATTGTGTTTATAGTACCAATAACTCCATAAAACAAGGTAACATGAATATTTTGATCTGCTTTTTGGGTTTTCACGAATGAATAATACATTTATAATATTGAATCTAAGGGAAAATACCATATATTCCGGCGTAAAAGTCTATGTTTGAAGTTTAAAAAAAATTTCCTAAAACAGAGTCGACTTATACACCAGACATAAAATGTGAACCTTAAATTGCAAATGAATAACATCGATTTTAAGAAGACTGTTGATCTTTCGGTTTTCGATTTTCTCCGCCACTCCGCACTTATACGCACCACTTAACGAAAAGCCGCAGACGAATAAAGTCTGATCGAATAACACCTGCCATCGTATATCTCCGTCATACGTATCATCGCCGAAGGGAATGGCTAAACCTCTCGTCGCTAATGCTCTCCTTGCTGAGGCTCAGACCCATAGCAACTCGCCTTATACACTGCGTATATCACCCTTATTTCCCATTTCTCCCCCTTCCTGCGGTTATGTAATCTACCAAATGAACTAACCAATACGAAATCCAGGAGACACCCGTTCAAAATAACTGCCTCACCTCATTCCCTTCCCCTCCGCAAAAATCACCTCCTGCCGATATCATGTGACCGTGAAATTCGCCAACGGACATGGGGGATTCCAGTGTTGGAGATAGAGGTCGGCAGTCAGTGTTCGAGAGAGAGCGGAAGATACGAGAAGAAGGAGACAGTTGGCCCACGAAAGAGTTTCCTAGTGGACAGATGTGCTGAACTACCGTATTTGACCGAATATAGCCCCCCTGTTTTTGGCCAAAAGTGAAGTGCAAAAGTTGAGTGGGGAGACTATTTTCGGGCACTAAAAATTAGGTGGTAGAAACAAGTGTGCAAAGCTTCGATAACGATGCATTTCATTCGAGTCAGTAAGTGTTTCTATCCATCGTAAGACTAAACTACTCGGGTTGCGAATATTTATTTGCAAGGCTGATTGACGTCACCGTATAGGAAGGATTTTTCAATTACCCGATCGCTCTCATTATCGTCAAATTGCAAGTTTTACCGTATTTGCTCGTGTAAGCCGCGCCCCCGTGTATCCCGCGCACCCCAGTTTTTGGGCCAGCTCTAGGGAAAAAAATTTATTTGAGCAGAAAAAGGGTTTTTTAAATCACCAATTCCTATTTCTCAAAAATGCTAAGCTCAAGTTAAGCATCTTCACACTCCTACGTGACGAATTTATTGGGTGATCTCTTTATATCGGTACTAGCAGAAATCTCCTCGGTAGTCCTCGTTTGTTAAACACTTAACTGTTTTTGTCGTCATATTGGTCATGTTCGGCAGAAATCGCTCCGGTAGCGATCATTCTGCTGTACGTAATTTTCAAGCCATATGGTCACTGATCCCTACCGTAGCGGTCGTCATATTTTGGCGAACTAAAATTATGATGGTGTAAAGACTTCCACCATGCACCACGGTGGCTGTGACTTTCATAGACGTATCATAGAATAAAGGAATCATGCCATATCTGAACATGGTAGGCGTCGTCTGCCATGAGAACAAAACCCACACCAACCCAAACTGGTCGCGCATGCGCCGTGGCCTCCGTGACGATTGCAGCAGAAAGCCGTCGAGTTTGGGGAGCACCCGTTTAAACTTAAAACTCATTTAAAATTTTTATACAATGAATGAAAATGACTAAATACACGGAAATTTAGAAATAGAATAATAGATGCGGCATGGGTGCTAGCTTAACGTATATTTGTTTACCGACACGACATTTTGGGAAAAAAGATGAGCGGCAAATAAAAGAATTAGTGTAAGACACGCACCCCCTTTTTTCACCGGCGTTTTGGGAAAAAAGGTGCGTAGCTTACATGAGCAAATACGGTAGTACCAATAAAATTAACCTTACCCGAGAATGGACTAATTGCCTGGCTAAGCTCAAATTGTTAATTACACAAAAGAAAGATAGATTAGCATTGCGCATCGAAATATGAGCAAAGTGCGAATTTATATTGCTGCATTAATTAGTGTGTTATTTCGACTTTTTAAGGTTTATTTTTACTCCCTAAAAATGTATTTTTGTTCATTTCCTTGTCAAATCTCTCTTTCGTTAGTATACCCTCTGAATTCTTAGGTACAAATCTGAAAACCTTAAAATTCCAATTAGCATGGCGTTTTATCACTCGCTAATTGGTACTTTTTTTATTAAATGAGTGCAAGTTTGATATTTTTTCAAATTATAAGCATGTTTCATGACATTAAAGTCCTAAAAATGATCATGTCCTTTCAGGGTATTAAAATATTTTCTAGATTTGTGCGAGAAAAGATGGGTAGGGGGGCTATATTCGGAGGGGGCTATATTCGGTCAAATACGGTATTTCTGTGGACACCAGTTGTAATTATATACAGTACTACTGACGTGATTTAAGTTACGAGACAAGTTTCCATCTCAAGTCTGTTTATCTTTTGTTCTTTATAATTTTGTACTAAATATAGCAATTAGTTGGATATTAATGTGGTGATTTTTGATTTGGTCACCTCAGGTGATCGCTATTTTGAATCACCTAATCCAGTGTTTACATTTTATGACATTTATATTAGAAGATTTATAATAATTAATTTTAATACTCTATTTACTCATGTAATCCGTGTCCTCATGTACCATGCGTACCCCTATTTCTGGACCAGTTCGAGGAGAAAAAATAAATTTGTACTTTAATAAGTTGACGCCTATTATAGCGGAAAATTAGAAAAAAATCAAAAAAATGTGGGGATTCCCTGTATGTGTGTCCTTTCCATGGTTACCTCTAAGCTGTATGGCTGCATGGTCGCTCAGTGGTTTTTGAAGTGCCACGCACTAAATTTTTCAAGCGCGCATGATTGTGTGTATTTTAGAATACAGGTGACTCCCAAAATTCGACAGGGATGCGTTCCTGAAAACGTGGTCGAATCTTGAATGTCAAATGCCATTTTTCCATAGACTTGCATGTTATAATCGGGGGATACATTCCCGCATCTTGGCTCGCGCAAGTTGTTTCTTACAAACGACTCGCGTGAGCCAGTCTGCAGCACATCCCTATACATAAAACTATATATCACAGCAAAATTAATATAAAAATTATTAAAAAGCACAAAATAACTTGCAGCCTTGCCAGTTAATTTAAGGTTATGCAAACCTGCCCGTCTCTTAAATCTGTCAAACCAGCCATCAAATTACGCGAATTTATCACATTCTAGAATTTTCTCCTTCTGTTTCACATAAGTGTTATTAGTTGAACGACACTTTTATTTGATTCACTTGCATTATCACTATTACAATTCCTTTTAGATATCATGTCAAGTGATAAATTTATAAATAAATCAATAAAATAAATAAATTTAAATAAAAGATTAACAGAAAAAAGAGTGAAATCAGCACAAATTCAAACAATCAGAGCAGAAATAACTATGTCTACACTGAAACTAAACCTCATGTGGTTGGTCGGGACGAAAATTACTTCGCGTAAACTAGTCCTCAATTGGATTGGCTGCGTCGAAATCTCGAATTTGTCGAATCTCGAACTGTCGAATCTCGAGAGTCACCTGTATATTGAAATGGCCGCGTCAATCCCGGTGCATATCCATGCACTATCGTCATGTAGGCATGCATAGCGATATTCATTGCACCCATGGATGAAAAAAATTAGGAACTATGGTTCTCTCCCGGG
The DNA here is from genome assembly GCA_036926305.1 of Uropetala carovei. Taxonomy (NCBI): domain Eukaryota; kingdom Metazoa; phylum Arthropoda; class Insecta; order Odonata; family Petaluridae; genus Uropetala; species Uropetala carovei. Next base: position 1,733,726 of record JAXCHB010000140.1, read on the forward strand.
TTAAAGGAGTGTCAGCGGCTCATGATGAATACAGGTACCAGATGCCAACTTATTCCGGCAAAAAGTGCAGGTAGAAACTGATAGTAAATTTTTAATGACAGAACTGCTTTTTTGAGTAACAATAATAAACTTAAAACTCAATTAAAAGGTACAGCTTTAATATTATAAAAATATTATGTCATCTCAGCGTTGAAGGTGCACCAATGGAAGTATAAACAGCGCATTTAATCCCTAAACGTTTCTTGGTCGTGTAGAAACGCGTAAACTTCGCAGAATGCTTCATCTTTTGCTAGTATAAATGTAGATGTAAGCAGGTTGCAGTAAATTTACTATCGAAACTCGCGATTTTTAAAACTTGGTCAGAAATCAACTGATAAGCTAGTTAAATGCAGAATATTTGGAGAGGATGGAATTATAACTGTATAGAAGTAATTAGGTGTTCTATAGGTATAATTAATATATGTATAACCTGGATTATCGATAATTAATGTGGTTTTCTCCTTAATTCACCCCAAAAGCAAGAATCTGGTGTGAGGTAGGTTCACTTTAATTTCCGATTTTAAGTGACCAAAATTTTTTCCCATATATAACACGCACCCCTACTTTATGACCTGAAAATTTGGTATTTAAACTGCACCTTATATATGAGTATATACAGTATGTATCGATGCATGAATTTTTGTAAGTTCAAAGCAAATTATGACATTCTTGTTTGAGTTGTTTTAAAATGGCAATTCCTACAATAAAAATGCATAGGAAAAGAAATATTCTATTTGGCTTGTTATAGAAATTTTATTTGAAGATTTTTTTATATGAGTAATATTTTATGAGATATGAGGGAAAGTGTGTTTTTTCCAGTAAAGTAGTACTCCTGAAGGCCAAGAATTCCTTATTTGCTTTGTCAGAATAGCTGAGAGCCCGGTCCTACAGGAATTTATGATTTTGATCTCACGGTGAACCATTATTTTGATAGCTATCCTCTTTCATCAGTTATAACAAAACAAATGAGGACACTAAACCCTCTTTATTAATTTTGTACTGTAACTGTGTGCAACTATGTATCACACTGGTGTGGAAGTGGTATATCCATATTAGGTGAGAATCTATAACTTGGCAGAGAAGTAGACATGAATGTGAAAACCTCAGAAAAATATCTGAAGACCTTGAAATGCAGAATAACTTTGAATTAATTAAATTTTTAAAACATAATATTTCCTATAAGAAATACGTTTCTTTTTAAATACAGGTTTCCCTCGTTTTGTGCGGGTTTGGTTTAACACTAGAATGCCCGGGAGTCATTTTGACTCCTTCAGGAAGTTTCTGTTATCGTTACTTCTCTTACGCGAAGTGTAGGAAAAAAACCTCTGGTGACTTTTAATCATTTTCAAGGCCAAACACGCTGAAAAAATATTGAGTGCGAGCAATGATTTTTTGGCAACATATTTCATGATTTACCTTTAATGCCCGAGGGAGTCATTTTGACTCCTGGCTTAGTCTTAGGTATTTATAAGGGCAATACTCATGCGAACGCTTGAGATTTTTGTTTGTTTTTTGATTTTATGCATGTATGCGCTCACCTAAAGCGCATTCCTGATCTTCTCCCTACCCTCCGTCTTCTCCCCTTACTCTCTAGTGTAGTGATGTACTCTCTAGTGTAGTGTAGAGATGACACTTACCGTTTATCAAGGAAAAGTGAATAAGAATGTGGTTCTTCTAAGCACGCTGCATCCAAATGTTTACATCTCAGAAAATCTCAAGAAAACACCTGAAACTGTCAAATGCTACAATGAAACCAAGTGCGGTGTGGACATCGTCAACCAAATGGCAAAAAAGTTTTCCACCAGGACAAGCTCTAGGAGATGGCCTGTTCACTCTTTCCAAAATACTCTGGATATGGCAGCCATAAATGCTTGGGTATTATACAAGGAAATCACAGGAGAGAAAATTAGCCGACGGGAGTTTCTCCAGAATTTGGTGACGGAGCTGGCACAGCCAAATATGGAGTCAAGAGGTCTTGTACCTCTTGATCCATCAGAGGAGGAAGAAACAGAGAAGGCTGGCATGAGCACAACTAAATACTGTCAGGTAAAAAAACATTGCAAGAAAAATGGCATCATTGGAGTTTGCAGGCAATGTAGATGATTAGACATATGCAGATTTTCAGCTTAAAAATTATTGTGTATTAGTTACTGCTTTGAGTTTATTTACAATTGTTTGAGACATTATGTGTAATAGAAAAAGTAACGTCTGTTTTTAGACAATTAATGCTAATAAAGTGGTTACAGCACTGTACACTTTGATATGACTGTGAGTTCCAAATTATGCCCACAATATATCCAAATGCCATGTTTGTGACCATAAATGACGTGCAAGAGCATAAGACAAAAAATTACAGCCATAAAGGACTTGAAAATTTCAAAATAAGGAAGAAAATTTACAAGGAGTCAAAATGACTCCCTCGGGCATCCAAGGGTGGTCGCCAGTGCCGGGCATCCTAGTGTTAAGTGAACTCACTATTATGTGGAAAGATTTTTACTATTTGAATTTTGTTTTATAAGCTTTATATTCGATCTCCACTATGCCACATGGTCATCATTCAGTCTCTGTTTCTCACATTAGATAAAAATAATTTTTATTGGCGTATATCCTTGCGGTAGATTTCAATTGGTTTCTTTATACACTTTTTCTAGGAGTTATGCTAAACAAGTTAAAATAATAAAGGACGGTTCAATAAATTCATCCATCACCAAAATTTGCATAGCATTAAAGTTACTGGGGAAGCTGCAAGTGCAGACCATCCTGTGGCAGCTACATTTACCAAGGAATTGCAAACCATGATAGTAGCCTAAAGGTACAGACTGTAACAAATTTTCAATGCAGATTGAATGGATATTCTGGAAGAGGATGCCATAGCACATCTACCTTAGCAAAGAAGAGAAAGGTATGCCTGGTTTTAAAGAAGCAAATGATAAGTTGTGGCAATGCAATGGGAGACTTCAAGTGCAAGCCACTGTTGTTGTATCATTCGCAGAACTCACGTGCTCTAAAGTGTGTGAGCAGCAATATGTTGCTGGTGCATTGGACAGCCAACAAGAAGGCATGGATGATAGGACAAATTTTTGAGGACAGGTTTAAAAGCATTTCATCCTGGAGGCATAGAGATATTGCAGAAAGGAGAATCTTGCTTTCAAGACATTGAATATTCTTGATAATGTGCACGGCCACCCAAAATATTTATCCATCATTAGTTCCAATGTGTTCAATATGACTTCTCTTTTCCAGCCTCTTGATCAAACTTGAAGGTGTACTATTTACAACACACTGCCTCTCAGCTGCTTGAAGCAAGTGATAGAGACCACAAACCTTCAATTATGAAGGGGTGGAAGGTATACATCAAAGATTCTATTGAAAAAATCAGAAATTTATGGAATGAAGTCAACCTATCGACCTTGAATTATGAGTGAAAGAATTTATTTAAAGAATGTGTGACTGACATACTTGATTTTCCCAAAGTTGAACAATTAGTTCAAGATGTCATCAAGTTTGGGCACAGGTTGGGAGGCGAAGACTTTGCAGATAAGAGAAAGATTAAAATGAGAGAAAATATCACTTGGTATAAGTTCCACTTTATTAAAAAAAAGATATGACCAGTTTAGACTAATATCTAGTCATCATCAGGTACAAAAACAAGAAGCAATGCAAATATATACAGAATCGGATGGGAGTGGGAGATAATTTGGCAAATTCATCACTAGTGCTGAAAATCTCGCTCATATGACAATTGATATGGACCCTAGCTTGGAGAGAAGTCTTCTCTTCAAGCGCACTGTGGAAAATCTTCTTGCACCATACAATGAAATGTATGTGCAAAAACATTTAACCAGGCTGTGTACCATGCTCCAGTACTTAAACCTACGCTCTGAAACTCATACTGCCTCTACTGCTGACCCTTCAACCTCCGCCATTGATCCTTAAGATTTTACCATTTCTATTCGTATGTTTTACAAATTTAATTTGAGATTTAACATTAACAAAAGAAATGTTAATTATATAAAGTTTGTGTTTAACCAATTATAACACCATTATAAAGTAAATAAAGTGAGTCTTGGAGAGAGATTAACAGTGTTTGTGGAAGATATCCCTCTCTTTTACACATAAATATGTGTGAATTCATTTTATACACCACTTTCTTGAAACGCAACCCCCGCATGAAACAAGGGAAACCTAGAACTATAAAACAAACTTCAGACTTGGATAGCTGCATGGCTAAGGCTAAGTATATTTTTCTTGATCTGAAAACCTGAATTGTCTTAAAAATTGATTTATTGTCAGAAAAAACGAATTTTTCAAGATTTTAACATATAAGAAACTAGCGTAAGTGCCCGATGAATTTCAATGGATTTAGTGACTCTACTTTCGCTGCTAATTCTAAGGGTGTGTGTGGGATATACGAAAACATATTAGTCTACGAAAAACTGAAAATCACCTATAAAGAATACTTTTTCATTTGGCATTTCTTAACAATTAAGCAAATTTGTTTGTAAACAAACCGTTTCTGAGTGTACTGCATTAAAATATTGCGATAATCCTATTTCTTATCATATCACTTTCGTCAAATTATGACTTTCTGAAATGTCTACTTTTATGTCTTGTAAGGAAGAAACCTGTGAAAAGGCAACGTAGTATAGTTGTCCATGATTGAACACCGACTCTTGGTGTATACCAGATGTGTGGGTCTATTTGCGTTAATGAACATTATAAATGTACTTAAAACAAAATGTAAGATTCCAGTATTTGATAGACAAAAGTAGGTTCAATTACTTTGGCTAATTGTTATAATTGCTTCCCACACACAGTTTCCTGAATAATTATCGGCATCTATTTATGTTATGTATAAAGATTGACGTTGACACATCGATCATTTCATTGCTTAAACAGAAGTGTAAAATGAATAATGCTAAACTTTTGTCTATTTGAAGGATTCATTGAAACTGAATCGGAGGTAACAATGATGGCCGCCTCTGCAACGCCCGGAAAGAGTAGGAAAAATCCACAAAATTTCAAAACAAATTGTGTATTTCTGAAAAATTTGACCATGTAGCATCTTAACGTTGCAAGAATTAGATAGTACACTATTATAACTGTCGAATATGACAAAAACGAAGAAAATAGGTCCATATTTGCCTATTTAGATGAGTGAAAGAAAAAACTTGCACTCTGAAAAATAGAAAATTACGTGTAAACTTATGGGGAAATAATTATTGAATTAAACATCCCCTTCCTCCCAAAAAAATTTTATCACCATATAGCCTATGTTACCCACAGAATAAAATTATATACCTATGCGAAGTTTTGCGCCATATCTTCAAAAGTATGGATTTGTATAAAGAACAGACATAATCCGAGTTTCACTTTTATATATAGAGATTATGGAAACAAATCCAGTGATTTTTAGGTACGTTTCGCTTCCAGCGTGAGCGCCTATTATCATCGGTCTGTCCATCCATCCGCATGTTCATACTCGGCTTCTACAAAATGGATTTTCATGAAATTTGATATTAAGGACTTACAATCAAAGATAATACGGAAATCACAAAAATGAATCACGTAAGCCAATCAGGGGTACCAGTTTACTGGTGATAAAAAAATCAACTTTCCGTCACATCTCGTAAAGTATTGCTTATATCAAAATATTTTTCAAATAAAACTTGTAGGACTAATAAATTAGAGTATTTCTTTTCCTATACATTTTTATTGTAGGAGTAGCCATTATCGAGAAAATCAAACAAAAATGTTTTAATTCGAGTTGAACTTAGAAAATTTCTTGCATGGCTACTTCTTCATTGTTGCTAACATAAACAATCTCACAAACAAATGTTTAATTTACTTATGTGCATGCAATATTATTAAATAGGAAGAAAATGAATTATTTATGACGAAGAAAAGAACTTTAAAATGCTGTTTCCCTTACGTACAGGTATATCATTTCTTTCTAATACTCCATTGCACAAAATGCGCCCATTTGTGATACGTTGTATACTATCCTAACTTGTTAATGATGTAATGCTTTTAAATGGCAAATGGGAGAGTAGGAAAGAGGCTGGAGGGGGGGAAAGCATGAACAACATGCTCACAGTGTCTGTTGAATGAGCCAAAGCTTAATACTGTTTTGCTCTTCTTTTCCAGTTTTTCTCAAAATATCAGGATTTGTGTCTATGAGCTATGTTTCCATCATTCACAGAATTTGTGTACAAAACATTTTTAAGAACTTCAGGAAATTGTATCTCCAAAATTATAAGGCATATTTTCATGCTCTTGCCGACTATTTTGTTTTATATTCTCTTCCGTATACAGTCATGGAAATCTCAATTCTGATTTGAAATTGGCTGTGATGATCATTCCCAAAGGCAAATGCTCATTACTCATTCTTTGTCACTGATACCGAAGAAAAAGTTCACTGTGCAGAACCTAAGAGGTATTTAGTTTTCTAAGGTCAAGTAAGCAGGGATTTCAAGGAAAAAATTTCAATTTCCATAATGAAAATTATCAATGTTATCTAGCTTTCATAATGGTAAGGAAATAAGTTAAACATTTGTACCATTTAACTTCTCACCTGAATATTGGAACAGGATATGCTTGAGCATCACACAGCATGGAATAGCTTGCCCCTGCCTGAGCCTCAAAAGAATCTGACTTTGCAGATTTAGGTAGTTTAGGAGAAACCCTTCCAACTGGTTCTGAATAATGGAAATGAAGTCATTTTGTTTTTGAGGTACTACTGTCAAAACATTCACCTGAATATTGGAGGAGGGTATCCCTGAGCTTGGCAAAAAAGAACAAAATCTTGCCCCATTGCAGAGCGGTATGATTCAGAGGTTCGTAGACCTGGAAACTTCGGGGGTGATCCTCCAGTAGGTTCTAAGAAGTGAACAAGGAAAAACCCATTTTAAGTTTGGGTATTAAAATGCTATTTAAGTCGACTCCTATCCTAAAAATATCCATTTAGGCTGGTGTATACATAAATACCCTAGATTTTCATAAATCTTATAATGAAAAGAAGATAAATTCTCTATAACAGGATGGTCCAGCTACGAACCCGTGGGCTTCATGGTGCCTGTGAGATGATTTTTCGGTACTTAGGTAATAAACGGTTCGCACTACTAACTTCAATGTTTAGCAGCTAGATGGCACTACTTATGCGTGCCATTGTGCCTCCCAAGAACTTCCAATTTTGTCCAATATGTGGCACTGTGTGTATTAGTCGATCTGACGTATTATGTATCTTATTTATGAATTATATTCGGCACTGCAACTCCCATGATCTACCTGAAGCTACTGTCAAAATTTCAAGCTCCTAACTTTATTCTCTGATGAGTTATAGCTGCCACAAACAAACAGACAGACAGAGAGGCAGATATCCTCTTTTTTTATTAGATGTACATCATCAAAACATTGATATTGGTGTAGGATTCATCAAAATCGGTCCAATGATTGCTGAGATATCCTCAAGAAACTGAAATTTTGACCGACTGATCCGTGACCTCCGGGGTCACGACCCCGTGGGCCGATTTGAATTATATTCGGCACTGCAACTCCCATGATCAACCTGAAGCTGCTGTCAAAATTTCAAGCTCCTAACTTTATTCCCTGATGAGTTATGCCTGCTACAGACAGACAGACATCCTCTTTTATTTATTAAATGGGTAATATTCGCCTTATATAAAGCGCGTTGCTATGGGCCGAGCCATTGGCGCATGGAGGCATGGCCTTTCTGTTCGGTGATTACGAATGACGGCGATAACGAAGGAAAGGCGATATTCGATGGTTGGCATTATTCGATGGCTGGTGTTATACGTCGCATCTTTTCGACAAGTGCTTCGTTAAGTGCATAGGTGTGGGGAAAATTGCTGCAATACTCTATAAATTACTTTAAATGACATGTGCTTATCTATTTTCATTGTTTCGTCTGCCTCATTAGATCACATGATTAGATTCGTGGTGATAGCAATTGTTTTTTGTTAATGTAATCAGTACTTTTGTTAAATTTTATTATGACATGGCTTCAAAAAAAGAAGTAAACCCTTCCATGCGTAGTGTTACGAAACGTAAACAGAAAAATCTCACGATTGAAAAGAAAGTGTAATTACTAAGAAAACTTGAAAGAGGTACTTCAGTGAAGAGACTTTGTGAAGAATATGGCATTGGTAGTTCTACTGTGTATGACTTAAAGAAGAAAAAAATGGAAATATTGAAATTTTATGCAGAGTGTGACCTAAAGCAATGTGTAGCCATAAAACACTACACATCTCGGGTAAATATTGTTGATAAGGTATTGTTTGAGTGGTATCGTCAGCAAAGAAGTGAAGGTGTGCCTATTTCACGGCTAATGCTAATACAGCAAGTGAAAATTTTTCACAGTAGCTTGAAAATTACTGAAGATTGTGATTATTCTCAAGGTTGGCTCCATCGATTCAAATTTCGTCATGGCATACGAAAATTAGCAGTCTGGCGAAAAACTTAGTGCTGATTCAGAGGCTGCAGAGAAATTTGTTGACGAATTTGCGAAGTTTGTTGTAGATGAAAACCTTTGTGCCGAGCATATATATAATGCAGACGAAACTGCTCTATTTTGGAAGTGTCTTCCTCGTAGCACACTTGCAGCTGGTGGTCAGGACATGGCATGTGGAGTGAAGGAATCTAAGGAGAGGTTGACTGTTCTTGCATGCGCAAATGCAGCAGGCACACACAAACTTAAATTGGCTGTAATTGGAAAGAGTGCAGACCCTCATGCTTTAAAGGGTGTAAAGATTTTTCCCATCCATTACCGTGCATGCAAACATGCATGGATAACATCAGCAATAATGTTAGATTGGTTTGAGAATCACTTTGTGACCGAGGCTCGTGCACATTGCAGGCCTATGGGGCTAGGTGACAACTGTAAAATAATTTTGAATTTAGATAACTGCCCTGCCCACCCTGACACATCCCTTTTGGTGTCAGGTAATGTTTGTGCTGTTTATTTACCACCAAATTGTACTTCGATTATTCAGCCAATGGACCAGGGTATTTTACGATCACTAAAATGTTATTATAGAAAACAATTTATGCAAAAATTGCTTTTTGCCTGTAATAATGATGAAAGTGTTGACTCATTTAAAAAGGAATTTAACATTAAAGATGCAATTTGGATTCTAGCCAATGCATGGACTGATTTAACAGGTGTAACATTAAGAAATGCTTGGCATAACTTGTGGCCTGCAAGTATGTTTCCGGAATATGATGAATTGCCTGTAGATTTTCTAGGTTTTAATGTTAGCAATCGAAAGAGAATTGTTTCTGAACTCATGGAGTTTGCTAAGGGAATGACAGATAATGCTGTAGCAAAAAGAGTGGTAGAAAATGACATTGAAAACTGGGTTTAAATCGACAATGATGTGCCTGCCGTACTTCAGCTAACTGATGGTGAAATAGTGGACTTGGTTTCAAAACCTGTGCATGAAAAAGATGAAGAAAATGAAAGTGCCGATGATCAAGAAATAGTTAAGGACAAACCTTCATTAGATCGCTGTATACAGTTGGTCACAGATACAATATCTGCTTTAGAACAACACACTTGCATTGATTTTCAAGAGATTACGTGTTTGTATCGAATACAAGATAAAATACAAGATAAACTTACAATGGAAAAATCAAAATTCATGAAGCAAGCTAGTTTGCGTAATCTGTTTAAAAAATTTCTCAGAATAACGTGCAATGAAAATAATGTTGTAAATGCGTATTATACACACACACATACATATCTGGTGGTAAGTACATACATATTTGGTGGTAAATACATGTGTGTGTGTGTGTGTATACATACACACACACACACACATATACATACACACTAGCAGCCCGTTGCAGCTACGCTTGCAAATAATCTAAATAGTTCGGCCCTGGGTTAGATCTTCTTTGTTCCCTATTCATTTGACGTGTTTCCCTATTTCTTTGTCTTTCTTTCATCTACATGGGCAATCATATGAGCTTCCGCATCTTTCTCTCTCCATCCATCAAGACTTTCCAAGGGATATGAGAAAGTGTTTAAGGTTATAATTTTTCTTCATACTTTGTATATTGCGCATGACTTTACAATCAAAAGTTGCAATGTGACACTAAGAATGTCATAAAACAGAAAAATACGTAAAAACTGTGAATTTTAACATTATAAACATGAGTTATCTATCTTAACATTTTGCACTTGCAAGTCGAGTCTGCCTCGACAGCAGTTAGGTAGTTGAGTGTCACTAGATACCTGTTTTGGAGGGTGAAAGAGGATTTGTAAATATTTTTCTGTGGCCTGCTTGCGATTGCATTTTCTTATGCCTCAGGAGAGGCCCCTAACCATAAATAAGTTGGCTTATTAGTATATCCTTAAGATAAGTTGGTGAGGTATAGCTGAAAGGAAAAAATTCCAAGTGCAAAAGGTTAATAAAGGTGTCATTAATTTCATTATCACTGTAAATGTACTTTATGGTTATTTGACCATAAAAATATGCGACCATTAAAAATAAGCTCTAAGAGGTACACAAGTAAAAAAAGGTTGAAAACTCCTGCTCTAAAGCTATGCACAGACTACCTATTCTACATACAAGAAGACGGTGCTTGCATTCTGCAAGCATTTACAAATTTTAGCATTTTTTACAATTTCAACTTTTCCCAATTTATTCTGTGCAAATTCATATAACCATGCCAAATTTCATGTCTATAGCTCATTTAGAAGTGCCTTATAATTTTTACCCTCGTATGGGGCAATAATGGGGCAAAACAGCCCCTAAGATTTCGAATTTTTACAATATTGGATTTTTTCCTTCTGTTATAACCAAAAACCTATAATTCTGCCAAATTTCATGGTTGTAGCTCATTAAGAAATGCCTTATAATTTTCACACTTGTATGGGGCAGAAATGGGGCAAAGCAGCCCCTAAAAATAGGAATTTTTACAATATTTGATTTTGTGACAAAATTCCTATAATCGTGCCAAATTTCAAGTCTCCAGCTCATATGGAGCTGCCTCATCATTTTTGTTCTCGTATGGGGCAATAATAGAGCAAAGAATTCCATGTGGAATAGGTTTAAAAAGGCATCCAGTGGAGGGCAATAGAGATATCCAAGAGGGGGACTTCATTCCTACCCTCAGAGAAAAGCATATATCATATCTGCCCGAATAGAAGCTGACCCCGGATTTAAGTCGACCGCCCAAAAATTTCATTTTTTTTGGCAAAAACGTAAATTTCGTAGATTTTATGCTGAAGTGTGCCTGGCATTCATGCACATCTCAGAATACACTATTCGAGATCGAAGAAATGTGGGGGAAATGGTTTAGTTGTTGACATTTTGAAATATTACTACAATTAATAATTTTGCATTGTTGAATAATGTTCCACATTCAGTGACAATAATTTCATTCATCTTCATTTTCACCAAAGGTCAAATATACGATAGTAATAGCGATTTCGCCAAGATAATTTTTCATCCAAGTCTATTTCCAATGAAATTAGCATATATATTGCCTTAAGAAACTGCATTTTTATAATTATAATCGTTCCATGTAAAGTTTTACCGAAATTCAAACAGCTGAGCGTTCAAATCCGTCAACGCATTTTGCATTATCGTCTATTTACGCAAGCGATCTCACCAAGATAATTTTTCATCCAAGTCTATTTCCAATGAAATTAGCATATATATTGCCTTAAGAAACTGCATTTTTATAATTATAATCGTTCCATGTAAAGTTTTACCGAAATTCAAACAGTTGAGCGTTCAAATCCGTCAATGCATTTTGCGTAACCGGCAATTTACGCAAGCGATCTCGCCAAGATATTTTTATATATATTCATCGTAGGTCAAATATTTACTTTACGAAAAATATAGTACTATCATTTGAACGCGAAGGCAATGGGAGACATCAGATTTAACCATAATCCAAATTTTCCTCGGACTCGCATTTAAGCCGAGGGGTGATTTTTTCATGATAAATTTTGACAAAAAACATCGGCTTGTATTCGGGCAGATACGGTAAACCAATTGCAGAGCTCTATAAATTGTATTTTTAAATTACCTAGATGAAATTGAGATGTGAACTCTGAACATGACCACTATTATAGCCAAAAAATAAATTTAATTTTTTTGAAGATAAAATTCAAATCCATGTCAAATTAGCATTAAAATTTCTTTTTAACTGAAAAAACAGAATTTTCTGGTTTTTAACAATGAAAAATATAAATACCATTGCAACAACTCCAATGTTTTAAAACAAGTATTAAAAAACTTTAATAAATTAACACTGATATAATGCTTTTAATGGGATTTATGAGATTGTATTAAAATACTGTTCATTTCAACAAATGATATTAATACGTATATGATGTCATAATAATCCTATAACATAAAATATCCTATTTATTTAAAAACAAATTATGCCTTTTATTTATTGATATAAAACAGATAATGAACATGTACTTCATATATTTCTGAAGAAAACTTACTATAGTGTTTGTGAATACCTAGATGATAATGTGTGATTTTCACTTTTCTTTTTTCTCTTTTATGTTACTGAGGTAGGTACTTAGGAGTTGAGCGGCTCTCACTACCTACTTCAATGTTTAGCCACTAAATGACACTTCTTATGCGTGCCGGTCTGCCTCCTAAGAACTTCCTATTTTGGCCATTATATGGCACTGTGTGCATTACTCGTTCTGTCTGTGATGTTTCTACATTCTCATTCCCAGCAGAATGGGATTTTCCCGAGTTTAGAGATCGCCACAACCCAACAATTATTTTGAAACCCTGACTTGCGACAATAGCACCGTCACAATAACGTTTTGCATGAAAGTTATAACAGGTGCCTTAAATGGAACCTATCACTCAGTCCCGGTTTGAAAGCTAAATAGGCTCCATTTGTGGTGCAACATTCAGGAGGGATATATTGCACATTAGTCACCAATTTTCCTTTGCAAATAACAAAAGAGTAGCGAAAAACCCAGTGTCCCGTGTACTGGGGGAAATCCCATTCTGCCAGGAACGAGGAAGTAGAAACACTGCAGACAGAATGAGTAATGCACACAGTGCCACGTAATGGCCAAAATAGGAAGTTCTTAGGAGGTAGACTGGCACACATAAGAAGTAGGTAGTGCGAGCCGTTTAACTCCTAAGTACCTTTATTGATTATTGTATTTTTGTTTGTATAGTTGTATTTTTTTCTCCCCCTCATCTTGATTTGTAAATATACAATATTCAATGACAAAACCATGCAAATATATCTGCCAACAGTGAAATAAATTATAATATTATTAAATATTTATTAAATTCAGGCAGAGTTGGGCCCTTAATGAGCCAGGGACAGAGCCCTTAGCGGTAATAAAAAACAAGCTGTTACTGATATCTGAAACATTAATTTTGTCTGCCTTAATCCTTAAAGTCACAACACCCTCCTTTTTAGTCAAACTAACTGTAACAATATAAAGAATGTGCTAGGAAGTACTAAGTTCAGAATTTTCACTTAATTTTTTATCACGTGCCATCAACGAATTAAAATCTTTATCAGAAACTGACCATTTCTATTTTCAATCAAAAACAGAGAATTTCAATAAACAATTATGTAGAAAGGGAATGAGCCGAATTGGATCAATACAAGATTTTATATCAACAATATTTAGCTGAATTTCTGTAATTTAGTAAAATGAATGATTTGTAGCATCTTTCGATTAATAATTCATCCAAGATTATCTATATTTTATGATCTATTCAGATTTTGAGCACAGCACAGCCTTACCTAAAGGCAGGAACTGGGAAGCCCTGTGCTTGGCAAAGCAGACTGAACTCTTGACCAGAGATTCTCACAAAAGAACTACTTTTGACATCAGAAGGGAATGTAGGGGCCTTAGCTCCAACAGGTTCTGTTAAATTGAATAGAGGGCACCATTGCCATTTTTATCAAGGATTTTACTAGCGGTGGGTTAACATCTAGTTAGGCAATTCATTTCATACAAAACTTAAATAAAAGAAAAGGAGTGCAACTCCAAGACCTTACGATTTCAAAACTTCCAAATTCAAATTTAAAATTCCTTGTAAGATTTTTAGTTTGTACTTGCAAAAATTATAATAAACATTTACATATTGTAATTATAAACTATTACATTTTCACTCCTTAATTTACTAACCATTACTGCTATTCCTAGTTCAATGTATACTTCTGTGTTGGAAGAATAATTTTCTGGGATAAAAAGTTTTAAGCAAGACATTCTTGACCATGTATCCAAACTGGATCCAACTCCTCTGTACTTGGAGATCAAACTGGATTCAAAATTGCCTTTGCCTTTTGAGTTTATATGCTCAGTGAGAAACTATATATGTTCAAAGACATTTCACACCTGTCTCAATCATACAAAATAACCAGGATAATACTCTTTGTAAATTCAGAGTAACTGATATCAGTGGATGTGATAGGGAATGAAATTAGAATCTCTTTGAAGAAATCACAAAAGAACAGAAGAGATGTAGGTATTTTTCATGTGAATGGAAAGCCAGAGGTCAATGAATTGAAAAGTTTGAGAAATTGTGAAAGAATTTATGAAATAACATTTTTAGAATTTGCATTTAAGCATTAGGAAATTAGAATTTAAAAATTTTTCACATAAATATAATCTATAAAAATATTTTCAATTTTTTAGTACATGCCCAAAGATTTTAATAATTTTCCTAGTTTTCACAAAACCCTTTCAGTTGTGATTTACTTAAATTTTCTACCTTCTCAGATTCATATCTTCTATGGTGATAAAACTCAAAGGGAGAATTTCTTATCATGTGTTACATAGTTTTCATTCACCAACCAACGCTAACCAGTATCTAAAGGATATCCAATATTTTCTCAAAAACTCTTTAATTCTCAGGTTAGACCTCAGATTTTAAAAGGCAAAAGTAAAACAAGCAAACATATGCGGCCATAAAATTCCAAATCATAAGCTGTCAAAATTAAAAAATTAAGAACATGAATTCCAATAAAAAACAAAATTACTTCTCCATAGAGATTTTTTACGAATTGCTTTCAGAATAAATTTTGTTTAGAGAATCTGTCTGTGGGTTTTATAAGTATGAACAGAAATGGAAAGGAAATGATAAATGAATAGCATTATCACCAACCTAAAATTGGGTTGAGGATGGCCTTGTGCTGGGCACAGCAGAGATACTGTTGTATTCAATGCCCTGACAATCATGTCAAACTTGGCCATTGATGGAATCCTGGGTGCTGTGCTACTGACTGGCTCTGGGATAAAATTAAGAGCCATGAAAAATCATCTTTTTTAATGAAACTAATTATTTATAATAAAACCTAAAATTGGAATTTAAAAACAATACCTATGTTTTTCTGTTTAAATATTTTATACAATGCTATATAATGTTCTTCAATCCTCAATTTTTTATAATATAAACACTAGGAAAATGAAAACAATGACTCAAGTAGAATCATGCTCTAAAAAATTCTTAATGGACTCTTAGGTATTTAATTACCTAGATTCAATTCAAGCCGTTGGTAGATTGAACATTCACTCATCCTATCTGCCATACCTATAATCCTTGTCTTCACCACTCCCTTCTCTCATAATAATTATTCAGCTAAATGAGGAAAGTATTTTGTTGTTTTTCATGGCAAGATAATTTTTCATGCAACAGATACGCGTCTAATTCAGATATTTATTACTTCATTCAAGAAATTTGTGTGGTCATGTAAGTAAAGACAATAAAATGAAGGAACAAAATGGTCTTTGCAGATGCTTATTCATAAAGAGATGATTGATGAATGATAAGAAATAGGATATATAAAATTTCTCCAATCAGAAAATGGGAAAGACTGAAATCTTTACAGCTTATTTTGACAGCAGTATCACATACTATTGCACTAGGTGAATCTTGACTTCCTCTAAAACCTCATTCTCTTAAAGATCATTAAGCTATTGTAAATGCATACATATAAGAATAAGCAATCAATAAAAATTTGAGAAATAGGCAATAAAATCACAATGAAACCTCATTCAGTTTTACCTGCAAAATTCTGAAGTGACCAACCAGAATACAATCAAGCATCGCTAATTTTAAAAGTTTGAGATCTGGGCTGTCGTGGAACAAATAATTTAGGATAAAAACAATGGGGTATTATGGGGATGGGGTATATGGTAAGAGTACCAGCAGATACATATTTCATATAAATAAAAGTGTTTGTTGAAAATATAGAGTAATAGAAAATAAAATGCCTACATATTCCAAGTAAAAGTTATATGAATTGGCGGCATTTAAAATCAATACTATACTTAATTCTTTTTATTATGTTCTATGCATGACAACATCACAAACAAAACAATGTAAAAAGGTGATAACAAAAAATTGCATACTAACGTATCGGCAACGATTATGTGTACATTGATAATGTACACGTAATAATTCTTAATGTCATATACCGTTGTTGTTCCAGCATGGTACATGAAACAAAGCTGCTGCACCAATGAACCTTGGTTGAGTTTCTTTAATAATTGCACTTATTCCTAAATTGATAGTGTTTTATGCTTTCGCTTACAATTAGATGAATTTCCACCATTTCATTTCATTTGATCTCTTACAAGATAGGGTAAATTAAATTAACACTAAATTGTATTTCCTTTAAAAATGCACTAGATACTGCGCTACTGCATCCGTGTGAACCTTTGTTGTATCTGTAATGTTCAAATACGTGACCTAGGTTGGGAATAGACTGTAGCATCACAATGCCATGGCAGCCAGTCAGGAAAGTAGTTGGGAATCAGTTGTTTTGGATTACAGGTGGTTTCAGACTAAAGAATTATGAATTAGCGATGCTTGACTGTATCTGAAAATGATCAGAATATAATTCCCCAAAAATTGGTCATGATGCTATGTTTGATCATATTTATGAACGAAGATTAGGTGACATACAGATATGATCATTGGCATTATAGGAAACAAGATAACATTATTTATGCCCAGGAATGAGGTATTTGTTTATTAGATCTGATTAAATTCTCAACAAAATGTCTCCCACCACTGAAGGATTTGCAGTATAACAGAAGAATAACTGCCTTCTATGAATTCTAATTTAATTAAGAAAGGTTTAGCCTTAACATTTCTTGCATTTACTGGAGTTAACAAATGTGTATAGAGTGAAATCCAAAAGTCAACTATTACATACATCGCTTTAAAGGGAAAAGAATAACTTGCCATATTTAATTTATATTAGTTATTCTTTTAAATGATCTATAAATGCCTCAATTAAATTGGTAAATTATTCTTAAAAGTTTGATGATATAATCAGCTTTCAGTTTCAGCTGTGTCCGGAACATGATGTGACTGACGTTTCGCGACCGTTGCAGGTAGCTTCTTCAGGGCGAAGTGAATTGCATGGCGGGCGTTATTAGAATCGGTGAAAGGGATTCAGACTCCAAGAGAAGGTAGAGGGAGGGGGGACTCTCTAGAAACCATTGGGTGAGGAGGAGGGGACGACACTCTGGGCTATATATACGTGGCCAATTCCATGCAATTCACTTCTCCCTGAAGAAGCTACCTGCAATGGTCACGAAACGTCAATCACATCATGTTCAGGACGCAGCTGAAACCGAAAGTTGATAATATCATCAAACATCAACGCTGCGAAAACCTTCAATAAAAATATTCTTAAAAGTTATTACTGGAAGTTGTCCTCGAGTCTCAAGTCTCACAATACAATTTTTAAAATTATTAATTTCAAAGTTTTATTCTATAAACTCATTTGGAACTACAGTAACACCTCACATAGTGTGAATTCACATGATGTGATGTGCCGCAGTATATTTTATGTTATAAACAAGGGAAAGATGTTAGACCGTTTTATTATCCTCTAGTTACGACAACAGGAAATAAATTTTTAATAAACAGCGATACTTTATGGCCGAATTTATTATGCTGTTTCAGTTACTTTAAACTACAACACAGTTACTTCTTGGACAAACTAAGTCATACGGAACAGTCTTGGGTAACGCGATCTCCACAGTTTTCTTTGGAACTATGATGTTGCGATGTGAAAAATTCTGCAGTTTTTCTACTCTATTTATCATAAATTCAGGAACTTTTTATATTTCATGTTATGTGTGGTATTATTATATTATTTTTTCTTAATGCCACATTGAGAAATAAGGTTGTGTGAATTACGTGATGGCGTGGATTATGCAAGTAAATATGGTATTATTTTATGTATTTAGATACCCATCAAAAAATTATTCTAAAAAATTAGAAAGTATGAGATCCAAGAACCTAACTTCCTATTAACTTAATGCTTAATGTAACGCGATTTCAAAGAACACAACTACAGTAAAATCCCGATTTACATCGAGGATGGGTTCCTGAAAATCACAATGTAAATCAAATCAACGTAAATTGAGATTGTTTTTTCCATAAGAATCAATGTTAATACGGGGTGATGCATGCAAGACATTGGAATTTTTACCTTGAATATTACTTACCGTATTTGCTCGTGTACCGTGCACCATTTTTCCCGAAACGATGGTGAAAAAAAGGGGTTCGCCTCTTACAAGTGGATTTCTGAACAGGTTATATAAATTGTATCGATAGCAAATTCTCTGCAATATGCTTGCGACTACGTTGATATTCGCAAAGATGTCGAATTCTACGAAGAATACATTTAGGTTATGCCCGTGCTGCAGGCAAAAACTCGCAAAAGTAGGCAGAGAGAATATGCCGACTAACTGATAACTATAGTTCAATGACTACTGAGGGTTTGCCAGCTTGAGAATAGGTAGGCGCAAGTTTGGTCCTTTTTCCCTCATCCACTTCAAGGAATTCGGAGTCGTGAAATTTTGTGCGAATGAAAAATTTCATCGTTCGAAAGGAAGACGGAAATCCCCATATTAATTGTTTGGAATTGGTTTATTCTAATCTTCCAATATTTACTCACAAGGCAATACATGAAAAAACTACCCATCTGCGTAGGGAAGTTCCTGTTCATAGATGAACAAACAGTATTTGAAGTTCCGCATCGGTGCATAATATTATGTCAAAAACGGTGAAGTGGAGATGAAATTGCATAATATTACACCAAAAACAGTTGAGGAGTTAACAAAAGAGATCTGTCGATGACAAGATTTCTGCTAGTATCGGCATAAAGAGATCATCCAATAAATTGCATCACGTACGAGGGAGTGGTGAATCTGAACCAAATTCTAAAACTCCGTCTGTACTCTATCTTTTCTAATTTAAGAGTGAATATAATTGTTTTTTGTCTTAATACTTTAAAAATGTATATTAATTAAGTATTGTAAGTTATTAAAAGGTTCAAGAAGATGGAAACGGAAAAATCTGATGATTTTCTGACTTTTTTCCAATTTTCCAAAAAATCTGGGATAATGAACGTAACTTTAAGCAAACCAATGAAAATCGGTACACAGGTACTAAACGATCGATGATGTAACTTCGAATCAACATAAATTGGGGCAAAGTAAATCTGGGTATTACTGTACCGCGTTATGTGAGGTTTTATTGTATATTCATCCATAATTATTATTTTCATGAGATTCAGCACATATGCATTCATGAGAAAAAAGAAAAATAATCAGAAACCTAACAAATGAAATATGTGTCTAACTATACATCTTAAATTAGTGCACTTATATATTTCAATCAGAAGTGTGTTATATTTTATTAAAAACATTCAAGTTTTTGATTATGAGGGGCTCATCTGCATTTATGCAATGAACTACTTTCATACGAAAGCTAAGGTATGTATGTGGATGGTTGTGTGTTCTTGTATACATTTAAAGCGCTGATAAGAAAATTTTCTTCATTTGAGATCTAACATAGCCTTACCTGAACATAGGTGCAGGGTACCCCTGAGCAGGGCAGAGCATGGCTAATGATTCTCCAACAGATCGGTCTGTAGTGTATATTCTTGTCAAAGAAGGGACTTTGGGAGGTGATAAGCCCACTGGTTCTGCAATCACACCAGTCTTGGGCTTTAATATAGTTTTAGACTCAACATTTGTATCAATTAATGCAGAATTAACTATTAGAAGATTTCAATATATCAAGCAAACCAATTATATAAAAACTCCTAAGTCACATAGACATTGTTGCCATCTTATGTATATGTTTAGCTTGATAAAAGACGAAATCCTTTATTACGTTCTTAAAAAATACAGCAATGGTAAAAAGATTATGAATCATTAAGTAAAAGATAGTTTGAAGTATAAATACTGTATGTTTGATACCTAATGGATGCTAGGGTTTGAAAACCTTAACATTTTTTATCAAAGGGATCTATCCAATTTACCTAATGAAATTGATAGTTTGGGATTATGAGGACCTCTCTCCTGTCACGTGAATTGTGTGTGCAGTTAGAGGAACTTACCGATGAGAGGGCACGGGGTAACCTTGTGCAGGGCAGAGTAAGTTATAGCTGTGGTTGGTGGGAGTCTCATACGTGTGGCTCTTATCCAGAGTGGGAAATTTTGGAACTGAACTCCCAACTGGTTCTGTGCCAAGCAAAATTAGAGCAAGGAAACCATTTGCTACACAGTGAATACAATTATCGCAGAGAGGAATTCAAAAGACCAATTAAACTTACCTTGTCCAACAAGGCCCTTTCATTTAAATGAATACATAAGCAAAATGCATAATGATGCAAATAGCAAATAAGTAATTATGGTGTGTACAAATTTTTGAGTCAGCTATCTTATGCAATTTTGTTTAATTTTGATGAATGTGCCCATTAAGTAGCAGGGGTACCCTATCCCAACATTCAGGCAATATTTACATACATGTTCTGAGTTTTCAATAAACTCAAATCATGTGAACAATAAAATATCAAAATATAAAGAACACTCTTACAGCATTGAAAAACCATAAGGACTGCTATTTCATTTCACATATGCTGAACATATAGTAATCAAAATATGACTTTTAAATTTAAGGACATCATACTATTACAATACATCAATTGTTTGAATTCCCATGTTCAGCATTAAAAACATTTAAGAAAGGAAATTTTTTTTCTAATAAGCAAGTACAACATATTTGTTTAGCACAATTAGCAGTACATGCAGTATAACTTTTTCAATAAACTATGGGAGACCACTACCAGAACAATAAAAATTCATAAAAGACAGATGGTACAATTTAAATTCATGGAATAAATTACTTTACTGAACTAATCAGCTACATTTTATTTTGTCATTATTTATTCTTATGCATGATTTATATCTTAGTAATTTGCTTCATAAAACAAAGATTTATAGTTTGAATAGATTGTGAAACTATTATCTTGTAAAATTATCTCTAATATTGTACACAATAAATTCAATTTTAAATCAGAAGAATTATTCAAAATATTATATAATGATGGCAAAAATATTTTTCAGGAATTTCAGATTAGTTAATCATAAATTGTTTATTTAAATATGAAACTGATACCATGAGCTAATTAATGGTTACTGACAAAATAATATGAGCACATAGCTGTTTTTCTCATAATTACTATACATAAAATCTTATGTATTGTGATAAAAAAGAAGTACTGACCCTTTACTTTTAAAATATTTTGATTAATATGTCAAATTTTGATTAAAGTGAAAGAATTTATTATGAACTTTAAAATTCACCAATATGTTCAACCAGTACTTCTTTGTCATTAAGAGCTGTATAAATGAATTAGACACTTACCGGTGATGACCAGCCTTCCCTTAGTAGCACTCAACCTTGTCTCTCCGGTCAGACGATGCTTTGTTCGGCACTGGTAAGATTTGTATCCATCTTCTGGTCCCACATCCCTTATGTGTAACTCTCCAGATGGTAGAACCAAGTATTTACCATCTGCCAATGCAATATACACTTATTAGAATAACTCCAGGACAAACATAAGATAAATTTTAATTAAAACTGAACACAAATCTCTTTGCAATGAATAAATTTCTTTGGCATTACAGCAATACAAGCAACATTATTAAGCATTTTTGGAATTAAATGAATGAAGACTTTAAAAAATTTACCAAGGTTTGTGCAAAACACAAATATGGTTACTGATTTAGTAACTGAAATAATTAATTAGTTTTGATGAATTGAAATATTTTAAATGCTTATATAAATGCAAAATGCATGAGAATTTCTTGGAATCATGACATTTAAGTGTACTTATCATGATTTTTTCAAATATAAAAATTATTATGTGAGAAAACAATATATTGACTTTAAATTGATAAAGCTAAGCATATATTAAATTATATGAAATAATGACAGTAAAAATTTTGGAATGTCTCCTGAAATAAAATAGTATTCAATAAAATGAAAGATAACATCCACATTCAAAAAATTTAACACAAAAATTAGATTGTATAATATATCAATCGATTAAACAGCAAAATTTCATATTTCCCACCAATTGCAGATGAAAATGTTGCAACTCCATTTCTTTAAAAAACTATTCCTTTAAATTAATATCCTGAAAGAAATTATAAAGAAAACGAATGAGTACCATAGTTGGTATCAGGAAAGATGTCCAACTTTTCATTTTCCAGCCAAGATGATACTTGTACATAGTCCGCAACAAAACTGGGAATGTGACATTTAATGATGGCAGTATTTCCTCGAAGAACATGTTCATCCATGACGTTCACCTCATAAGGCTGAGTGACAACTGCCAAACATGAGAGAAAATAGTAGAAACGATAGTGAAAGAAAAGCAGAAAATTTCAGTGGAAAATGATGAAAGCATCCCTAAAAATGCAAAACTCTTTGCCAGAAAAAAAAAAGACTCCCGGTGCCCATTTTTTGTGGAAGAACTGTCCATCAAATGAAATTAAAAAGGATTAATTGGTATGATAACATGAGAATATAGATGATTACCATTGTCTGAGGGAGGTAAGTAGCGAGTTCCACTAGTATCCTCCCAAGAAATGATCTCCACATGATCTGACACAAAGGAGGGGATGTTGCATTTGAAGATGGCTGCATTACCCTTAATTACAAAGACATCGTACACTTGCGCCTCATAATACTGGTTTACCACTGAAAAAAATATTTACAAATACAATTTCTAAAAATACTCAATTTGATTTCTTACTATCACTTACGAAAAAATAAACTGTTTCACTCATGCTTCACTGTCCTTGCTGACCTACAAACTGAAAGTTATAGAAAAGTGGATGTTAAAGTTCAAATGAAAAAAGAAGAAGCCTTAATGATATAACATATGCTACCACCTAAAATATTTTTAAAAGCCTGCCATTCTTGATGTGAGGAAAGGAAAGGAATGAAAGCGAAACCACACCTCCATTACCATCATCTCCAGTCATGGCAGTGAAGCTTTCTCCATCATCAGTTATCCAGTCAACCACCTCCACAAAGTCAGCAACAAAACTGGGCACAAGGCATTTGAGCGTGGCCGTATTCCCACGCAGAACAAACTCATCAATCACTCTTGTTTGGTAGAACTGGTGGACCACTGCAGTCCATTCCCAAAGACAGCAAAAGAAGAATGCCAAAGAGGAAATGAATGTATTATTTTGAGAGATGAAAATAATATTTTAAGAGTGAATGTTCACGAAAGAACAAATCACAGATGGTCAATTTCTTCATTCAGCATGACATGATGATGAACCTGAGAAAAGCGCTTAAAATTAATGGGCAGCTTCAAGACGGATAATAGGGCGTCATTACCATAGCCATCTCCCCCAGGATAGTATGCTTTTCCCAAGCTGTCCAGCCACATCTCCACAACCACAAAGTCTGCCACAAAACTTGGGATTTCACACTTCATGATGGCACTGTTTCCTCGAATGACATACTCGTTGTCTGCTTCTGCCTCATACGATTGTGTAACCACTGAAAGAGTAGTGGGTGAAAACCTAATCTTGCATAAATGCTCACAAAAATAATTTTAGTTTTTAAATGATATGAAACATCCCTCGCCTGCAACTTTCATTCCATAGAAATGTGCTGTACCCTACAAAACATTTAAAGATAAAAATCTGAGATAAATTAAGAATTCTAAGTAGCAGCCATCATAGCATCAACTCAAATTCTTAGAAAAAAGAAACAAATAGTTAAATTAGCATTTTATCTGGTGAATCAGGAACTTTTACCATGCTGATTGTTGGATGCTCTCAGAACCTGTCCATCATCCCCAACCCAGGACTCCACTTGAACAAAATCTGCGACGAAACTGGGAATCTTGCACTTCATAATGGCACTGTTCCCTTGAATCACATACTCGTTCTCAGCCTCGGTGATGTAGTATTGAGAAACAACTGCAAGATTGCAGCCACTTTTACCAAATCTAATGATTCTTAACCCTTAAAATTTACCTAAGATAGTTAATCATAAAACCAGGAAACTACAAAGTTTGGACTTTTCAAAGAAAGAAATGTAAAATACACTTCCACATCACCACAAGAGAAACTTTAACGATCCTACAAAAGAGGGAATATGTGTATGTATAAATGGGTTAGCAATTTGATGAGGAATAAATGAGTGAAGCAGGATGAAGTACATAATACCATTAAGCTCCATTTGGATTCTAGAAGACTTGCAATGGATATGAAAATTAACAATTCAAAGGCAATTTGAGGTGCAGTGAGTTGGCTCCCTTATCAGGTCTTAAGTGCCAGGAATGGTGCATTACCATGGACACCAGGTGATGGTCGGTGAACTTCCCCATCACTAGATATCCAAGCCTCAACATGCACAAAGTCTGCCACAAACGATGGGATGCTGCACTTGAGTATGGCTGTGTTGCCCCTTATCACATATTCTGTCAGGATCTCAGCTTCATAGAATTGATTTACCACTGAAACCAATCATATAGTGAACCCAATGGAGGACACACAAAGATACCAAACAGATAGCAGGCATGATTTCTTTCCTTCATGCTTTAAAGGTAAACAAAACTAAACACAAATGAAACCTGTGAAACATAAGTTTAAATTGGGGTTAATTCCAAAGGGATTGCAAAAAGAACACAGTAAGTAGCCCCAACAAAATGACAAACAATTTTACTTCTCATCATAATTTTTGACAATGATCTACAGAAATATTTGCATGGAATAACCCAAGTTAAATTTATCATCTGATCCTGAAATATTAAGTTAATAGAAAAAATATAATATTAGCATAAAAATAATAATACAGGCAACTCCCGAGATTCGACAGGGATGCATTCCTGAAAACGTGGTCGAATCTAGAATTGTCGAATGTCGAACGGCATTTTTCCATAGACTTGCATGTTATAATCGGGGGATACGTTCCCGCATCTCGACTCACGCAAGCCAGACCGAGCCATCCACAGCACATCTATCTATACTTACAACTATATATCGCAGTGAAATTAATATAAAAGTTATTAAAAAGCACAAAATAACTTGCAGCAATTTAAGGTTATGCAAACCTGCCCTTCTCTTAATCTGTCAAAACAGCCGTCAAATTACGTGAATTTATCACGTTCTAGAATTTTCTCCTGTTTCACATAAGTGCTAATAGATGAACGATACTCTTTTATTTGATTCACTTGCATTATCACTATTACATTTCCTTTTAGATATCATGTCAAGTGATAAATTTATAAATAAATCAATAAAATAAATAAATTTAAATAAAAGATTAACATAAAAAAGAGTGAAATCAGCACAAATTCAAACAATTACAGCAGAAATAACTATGTCTACACTGAAACTAAACCTCACGTGGTTGGTTGTGATGAAAATTACTTTGCGTAAACTAGTTCCCAATTCGATCGGCTGGGTCAAAATCTTGAATTTGTCGAATCTTGGGAGTCACCTGTACTGGAATTATATGTTAAACAGTTTAAATTATAGTATTCATCTGAGGGAGGGAATTACTTTAACTTAAAACTAATAACTGTTAGATTTAAATGTTGTTCTTCCATTGCATAAGAAATTCAGCATAATCAATACTAAGGAAGGCTTCTCCATAGCTGAAATGTAGATCTGGTTTCTCAACCATTTTAAAGCTATTAGAGTTGCCTAGATAACCTATTGATTCAAACCATGAGCTTCTTCATTCATTCTTTCCTTTTTCAAATTTGCCTGGTTTTTAGTGCTTTTTTTTATAAAAAAGAGCTTACGCATTCAGTTCATCCGTCTGTCTGATCATGTACAAAATAACTCCAAAATTACGTAAGCTACAAACACCAAAATTTCAGGATATATAGTTCTACATTTGAACTAGATATGGAATAAATTTGGGGTCCAACCGTCCGTCCATTTGCCTTTTAAGAGGATATTAGAAAACCCCTTATGAACCACCTAACTATACAGGTCCATTATGGCTTTCGTATTGTTGGCCGTATTCACAGCAACAAATGTAAATAAACAATTATGCTATTAAGCTAAAGTAAGCAAAATTACACAGTTCTAAAATTTAATTCTATGAAATATTTTGTTGTTGTTATTTAATGCCAATTATTTTTGAAGAAATGTTACATGATATGCTCTTAACATTTTATTGATAAAATACATTGCTGTGAGATAATTAGTTAATTAATTCTTCAAAACAAAAGTGAAATTACATAGATCTGAAAATGTATTTACATAATTTATTTATTGAATATTATCAAAGATGCAAAATTTTCAAGATATTTTGGCATGCAGGGGAATGTTTTTATTTTAGTATTCTTAAAAAAAGCGTCTTATGTAATTTGCTCTGCAATTCTTTCCTCACTTGTTAGCTTTGGTTTATGCTTTCTATAAAACAAATGATTCAATAAAATGCAACATAATGACAGAAACGTAGTGAATATTAATGTATTTTTAAGATTTGCCTTTAAAAATTGCTGTCCACATAGTTACATCATAAATTTGAAGATTTATGACAGTTAACTGAAGCATATCCATCCCATTAGTACATTATTGATGGAATGGCCAAATATTCCTTCATGTATAATCAAAAATGAAAACATATAAAAGATAGGAAGCAGGAGCAGTTAGAGATATTTTGGCACCTTGGGTAAGAATTTAGATATAGGTAAATTTACTCATTGCTCTGTAAAAATAATTGACAATGAAAATAAAGAAATGCTATGGAGATTCCAGCCTGCTCTGTGATTCAAATTGCCAGCTAAAAGTTATTTGCTTGCAAGTAATGTATAGATATGGTCAGGAAATTACTCCAAGATTTGGGCAGCTGCCCAGCTTGCTGGTACCTAAAGTTGACTTTGCTATAAAGAGATCACCACTATCAAGCTAAATGACTGATTATGCTCTCTTCACCAAAATTCTCAGTTAGGAAGTCCATTGGTCTCATTGTCTTGAAAGTGAATATTTATGAATTAACCATGTACCTTTTCAGCCTAAAAAGACAACTAATGTACATAGATGAAATATTAATTACAGTGAGAACATTGAAAGCTCGGTGAGATGGGGAAAATAAAAATTAAATCTACTGCTACTTTGAAGATAAATAAAATACCTTGGGATTCTTAAAAAATTGGAGTCAATATTAGCCAACTTGGTAGAGAAAAACTAAAATGGAAGAATAAATGAATGCATAACTTTGAGAAGAAAACTACTGCATCACTCCATCTACATGTAATATCTTCCCTAGGCAAAAATTAACATTTTTATTGAATATAAGGGAATGTATCAAGTTAATACTGTAATATAATCATAAAGATAAAAGAAGAATTAAGGCAGTGTGGAATAAGTTAAATGGGATGAGATTACCATAATTAGAGGCTGGGAGGTATGCCGTGCCATCACTGCCCACCCATGCCTCCACTCTCACAAAGTCCGTAACGAAGGAAGGAATGTTACACTTGATCACAGCTGTATTCCCTCGGATCACGTACTCTGACACCACTTCTGCCTCATAGTACTGGTTGACCACTTGTGGAAGAGTGGAAACTCAAAATTCACTTGACTGCTAACTTATTAACTACTTGCAAATCAAGTTAGGCAAAAGGAAAGTGAAGTCTGAGGGATTACAGTTAAAGAAGAAAGTTCAAGGATTTATGAAACAATATAAAACAGGAGTAAGTTGTAGTGAATGGCAACACAGCTGGGTTCCAAGAAAGTTTGGAAATGGAATTTGCCTCCACTGATGCACTACTTGACACCAAACTCAACTCCATATTTCACACATACCTCCACTCTAAAGGAATAAGAATTTTTATAAAATATTAAAGAAGTTGATCCACCTAATTCAGCAAAAACAGAAGAAAAAGACCAGTCAAAAACTGGAGTAAATTAATTGTTTTGTTGCACTGTAATTATTTCTAAAATCGAAAAAAAAAAAAACTCACAACTCCCATGCTTTTTGTTTTTTTTTCAGCTGTTTGAAGAAATAAAAAATGTTGAACTTGTTAGCCTCATTAATGGTGAGCAATTACCATTGGGCATAGATGCAGTAAATGATCTTCCTTCGTCACTCTGCCATGAGACGACTGTCACAAAATCCGCAACAAATGAAGGGATGCTACATTTGAGAATAGCAGAATTTCCTCTAATCACATACTCGTTGTTAACTTCACTCTCGTACACTTGCTGCACCACTGATGTTTAGTTCACAGGAACATGTTCAATAAAGTGAAATATCAAATACATTAAAAGACTTGGCAGAAATACCATTTCTTTAGATGGTACAAATTTTATTATTCCCAAATCCACTTTAAAAGTTTATCTTTTAATTAGATCTCATAAACTTAGCCTCTTGTGTTAGTTTAAAAAGGATAAAAATAAATAACTAAAGGTGGTGGCTAAGCAAACAAAAAAACAATAATCATAATCATCTTTAAGGGCCCCCTATATGCACAATAATATTGTGCAATATTATTGTTATGACTAAAGTTTGCTTGTTTGAAATACAGGTGACTCCCGAGATTTGACAGGGATGTGTTTCTGAAAACGTGGTCGAATCTAGAATTGTCGAATGTCGAACGGCATTTTTCCATAGACTTGCATGTTATAATCGGGGGATACGTTCCCGCATCTCGACTCACGCAAGCCAGACCGAGCCATCTACAGCACATCTATCTATACTTACAACTATATATCGCAGTGAAATTAATATAAAAGTTATTAAAAAGCACAAAATAACTTGCAGCAATTTAAGGTTATGCAAACCTGCCCTTCTCTTAATCTGTCAAAACAGCCGTCAAATTACGTGAATTTATCACGTTCTAGAATTTTCTCCTTCTGTTTCACATAAGTGCTAATAGTTGAACGATACTCTTTTATTTGATTCACTTGCATTATCACTATTACATTTCCTTTTAGATATCATGTCAAGTGATAAATTTATAAATAAATCAATAAAATAAATAAATTTAAATAAAAGATTAACATAAAAAAGAGTGAAATCAGCACAAATTCAAACAATTACAGCAGAAATAACTATGTCTACACTGAAACTAAACCTTGCGTGGTTGGTTCGTGATGAAAATTACTTTGCGTAAACTAGTTCTCAATTCGATCGGCTGGGTCGAAATCTCAAATTTGTCGAATCTTGAACTGTGGAATCTTGGGAGTCACCTGTATATTGCCCAATACAAAAATATTGACACATTGGTAGATACTGCATAATATTGGCTCATTAGTGATCGAGATGTCATGGAGAAACCATCACATTTGAGAATTTTATGCTAGAAATCGTAGAGATATACCAGCAGTTTCTGGCATTGTGGAAAGTTAAAAGTAAAGATTATAGTGAGAGAAATAAGAAGAATAAAGCTTACAATATATATTAATTGAGAAATACAAGGCGCTGGAACCTGAAGCTGATAAAGATACAGTGAAAAAGAAAATTAATAGTCTATGAACAAACTACAGGAAGGAATTAGAGAGAAATAAGGATTCTCAAAAAAAAGCAGCCCTGTTGATGTTTATGAACCCATATTTTTACAAGCGAAGCTTAATACATTTTCCAAACAAGCTTTACCTTTGGACAGCTTAACTGTCTGACTTGGGACAAACAAAAATTATGAATTTATTGAATTGTGTAGGTAAGAGATGGTAAATATGTGATGCATGCGATTTTACTTGGTATGCATAAGCTTGTATTTTCTGTATAAAATATGACGTTTCTTAGAGGAGTAAACTACGGCACACGAAAAAAAATTCTGATGGTCCACGCTACTTTCTTGGCACACGACTCAAAAATCATTTGCCATCCCTCGTGTAGGTCAAGGCATATCAAACTGGTGGCCCTTTCTCTGCCTTACAACAGCTCGAATGTTAATTTTCTCTCACCTAAATCGTTCGAGATTTTATATAAATACCTTTTTTTTGTGAAAAGGATACAAGATTATTTCTTAGCTATTGAGATAAAATAGAATGTGGTTTGTAAAACATTGTTTTTAACAGTAAAACATGTGACCAATCTTCCAGATAAAGTCTATTTTTGCCAAGTCTGGCCCTCACTAAACAACTGTACTCCTAATGCAGCCTTAATGCTTCTTCAAGTTTGACATGCCTGGTGTAGGTGATATATAGTATTGGACAATAATATTGTGCAATACATATTACTCAATATTATTGCATGTCTAGATAAGCCTTTAAAAACATGCAGTTTTAGCAACATACAAAGTTAGTTACTTATTCATCTGAAAACAATATGGAAAATTTTTCTGCTCATCTCATTTTTAGAATTAATATGGAAAGACCTAAATTATTCATTGATTCTCCTAGCTATCACACCAATCATAGCAACCAAAATAAATTTGTTAGAGAGAAGAAATTATTATATAGCTGACAATAGTGTCAATGGTTCCTTTAAGGCAGTGGTTCCCAACCTTTTCCGGTCCATGTACCCCCCTCGCTTTGAGTAAACCTTCACATACCCCCTTCTCAATTTTTGTAGAAGATAAATTTTAGCATTTACCATGCATATGCACACAAGAAAATAAACAGGTGAATAACTTTTCAGAAATAAAACTTTATTAGGTGCATGAATAAAATAATTTAAAAGTATTATTTATCAGAACATAATGAAATAAATTTTATTAAAAAATAACCAACAAACAAATTAGTGAGAACCTTGATTTTGTTTATTGTCAACCAACAGTTTTATTCTTGGTAAAGTTTTCGAAAGAGATACCCGCATATCACGTCCAGCCTCCAGTTTGTTCCTTGCTTTGGTTTTGATTGAGAAGAGGACTGAGACAAAGATAAGTGGTTATAAACGGAATTAAAGCCCTGTAAGCACGTTTTGTAAGAATTGGATATGCTTCTCCGAGTGTACACCAGAATTTATGTAATTTCATCGACTGAAAATCAATTCGGAGTTTCTGTTTATTGCACAGATCAATTAACTCGTCTTTCGCTCTTTCGACGTCGCTCATTTTTTCTAACTCAATATGAAAAGGGTTTCTTATCCAAAGGTCATTAATTTGGTCAGTCAGGATTATTCCTTCAAAAGTCTCTTTCAGATTTTTCAGATGCACTATGATGCTTTCACGAACTTTCGGTTCAAGTGGATATGCAGGATCTGAAGTGTTTTCATCAAACGATTGGAAATTGGCAAAGTTACCAGATTCCACCCTTCTTCCCCAAAGAGCCAATTTTTCTTGAAACGATTTGATCTTTTCTTCAGTCTCTGAGAGAATGATGTCTGTGCCTTGCAGCCAAATGTTAACTGAATTAAGAATTCCAAAAATGTCCGAAAGGTATGCCAAGGAAATGACAAAGTTCGGATCTTTGAAATGCTGAGCAAAAGTGGATCCTTTTTCACATAAAAATATTTCAATTAAAGTTCTAAGTTCAAAAACCCTTGCTAGAACATTTCCTCTGGATGACCACCGCACTTCTGTATGAAGCAGCAGTACGGTGTGATTTGATCCAACCTCTTCACACAATGCTTTAAACATACGGTGATTCAGTGCTTTCGCTCGCATATGATTGACAACTTGAACGACAACATCCAATACATTTTTCAAATTAGGTGGAAGTGCCTTCGATGCCAAAGCATAACGATGAAGGATGCAATGACTAGTAATTACATTTGGGTTCACTTTTTTCACTAGAGCGGTGAAACCTGATTTTTTTCCCAAAGTACATGGGCCCTACTTCTGCAAGTACTGCGCATATCTATAAATCTGCCTCTGATGCAAACTGATTATCGGGAAAATGTACGTTAACATAAAGAATCACTAAAAAGTTTTAGTGAACTTAATTTATCATCAGCAGTTACGAAAAGATAGTGCACAAGGTGAAACCTTTCCACGGGCCATATGTTGGACACTCCTGGTTTATACAATAAAAGCATTTAATACAGTGTTACTATGTAAACAAACCTGACCTTTTATATGTAATAATGATAATGTACTTACAAAATAAACAAAATTCAAAGTAAATGCAATTGTATTAATTTTTTAACCGTCTTCATAAATTAGCTTCTAATTTTAAATTCGCCACTGTGCCTTGATGACTATCAAATCTCGTCAAATCAAACAGTGCTTGTTTGACAATTGAAAAACATGATATTCGTAGGGTAGCCATATATTACCAATAAGTGCAGATGATGAATTTAAGCTCGTATAATTCTACAATCGTATTGTAGTAAAAATTAAGTGTATCTTAAAGATAAGTAAGTGGCTTTATACGGCAATACGCTTTAGGATTTAAAATTCGTTTTATCTGCCAGCAAAAATGTGCATTAAAGTGCCTGATTACCTAATTTGGATTTTTAAATGTTAAATTAGTAATAATGTCATGAATTTCATTGTTTGAAATATACATACCTTTAAAAGCCAAAAACATATTCAACTAAAATAATATACATATATTGAAATTAATAAGCTTTGGTGAGGGAAAAGAGGTAGGGAACAGAAGTGTAGCGATTTTCAAAGACATCCTGTAAGATCTTTGGAATTTTTTGGAATTTTTGAATAGGATAAAATTTTATTTACCAAATATCTCACGTACCCCTTGAAGAGTTTCACGTACACCCTGGGGGTACATGTACCCAGTGGTGAGCTGCAGCCGGTTCGCGCGGACCGGTTGTTAAATTTTGAAGCAATTTTAGAACCGGTTTTTAAAAATTTCTACAAAAAGCTGAGTCTGCTCGATCCATTATTCGAACCCGATGGATGTTTGGTTTCATAAGAATTATTTCCCAGTGTTGAATTTTGTTACAGTAATATAATATTACAGTTGAATAAAATATAATCCAGAATATTACAATATCACATAAATTAATCGCATATAGCAAAAAGAGTTAATTTTGAAAATGATTTACAAATTTAATATATGAATTTATCTTGATCCTTTTTATACGCGTCTTAATACTGTCGGCTTCCTTTGACACGCATAGACGACACTGCAAAGATGTCGGCTTTCCTTTGTAATCTTCAAGTGTGCCGATAATTTCAAGATATAATAAAAATACGCAATTTAAATTATCGAGAAAAATTTCGGCAGTGTATTAATAATTTAGAGCCTTTTGTTCTGTGACATTTAATAGCACAATAATGAGCTAAGTGGATTTTTTCTAGTGACAAATAAAATATGTGGTGTAAATTAACCGTGTTGAATTCATTTTAATCCCTAATATCGAGTTGGATTCTTGGTGTAGAAAAGGTGATTTATTGAAAAAAGATAAAAAGTTATATTTTTACTTTATTTTTTTTTATTAGCGCAGTTCATAGAATTTTTTTTCTTATTTAACGCTTCTTTTTTGTTAGCTCCTTGCCCCTCGCACTAGTTTTACTGACTATTATTCCCTAATGAACGTTTTGGTATGAAATAAAATAACAGCTGAATAACTTCAAAACTTGTAACTACAGCACCACGGTCGTGTTGCGAATCAGAATAGGGAACCGGTTGTTAAAATTTTGGCAGCCCACCACTGCATGTACCCCAGGTTGGGAACCACTGCCCTAAGGAATTAAATATATGTTTGTTATGACAACCAATGGATCTGGCAATGGTGATTCTCCTTCATTTGAGAGATTCTCAAGAACCATCTTAAATTTGCAGCGATTTTAAATTACTTTATGGGTGAGAGAATGCTTTGTAACATTTTTATCTTTGTCTCATCTTTTTTATGCTTACACTTAGCATACCATTTTGTATCTAATGTTTTCAGAAATCTCCTCTCATTGTAATCACTTATTTCGCTTTATAGAATCACGTGGCAATGAACGGATGTAGGGTTGTATACCTAAGGTTGCTAACTGCTTCAGAAAAGCAGATATTCTTCACACATAGAGCAGAAAAGAAAAATGAAGAGGAGGAATTGAGGAAGAGTTGAGTAGATGAAATTCAATAGATGAAGACATCATTGTAACTCCTATTGACAGAATATGACATTGTAGTTGACATTCTAAATTAAAATTGAAGTGTTGATGAAGATGTAGACGAAGATGACCAAGAAGTATACTGTTTACTAGTGGTCCTTAGAAAAAACCTAGAATTAAGAGGAGGACAGGTGGAGAAGTTCAGTGTCACTTATCCACCATGGAAGATGACTCAATTTCTCATCTTAAGGTGAACATGATTCAAACGAAGGTTTCATGACTTAATTCTAATAAGAGGAACCCACTGTACAGCAATATTTACTCATTTTTGGTGGCACTGTTCCTACTCACTCCCAAAGCTGACGCGACCTGGTTGTTGAGTCTTACTTGATCCCCGTTGTCTCTTTCACTTTCCCCACTTTTCTCCTGGTAACCATCTGAATCGTAATCAATATAAACTTCCACATTCGAAATCTTACGTTTCGAAGTCATTTGTCCAAATAATAAGTATTTATAAAAATAACAGTATAATGATAAAGATATAATAATATAATAATATAATAATAAAATAATAATATAATGAAGAGGTTTAACAGAATATTACAAAGACAAAATCCTACAAAATGGCCTTTGCCGAAACAGCCTGTGCCAAAATGGCCTGCACCGAAACGGCCATGCCGAACAGTCCTAGACCCAGGTCTTGCATCATAAGATCCATCAAGCTTTTGTTTTCTCTTTGTGTGAGATCTATCCTCCCCTGATCATTAGAACTTTGGCATGTATGTCTGGGTCTGCAGTGACATCTTACTTCTGGAGTACACTATTTCCACTGCTCCCATTCCATGACAAAGAAAACATCTGTAAGCAGTCTCGGAACAAGGGTATCCCAACCAGGGTATTTTGGAAAATAAAGGTTAATTTGTCTTTTTTACATCCATGTAAAAATTCCTCACAAGAAAACTTATCTACTTATATTAATTAATTAATATTTGATTTTTTGACCTGCAACAAAACATTCTCAGATTAATAAGAAACTGGTGCTAGTTATGCAGTCTGAAACTCGATAGTTCACAATTGCTCTAGCTTAAATAAAATATTCTTGGATGACTCTGTGCAGAGGTTCTGGTGCTCACAGTGAAATTCCTGTTTGAGAGAAGGTAATCTCAATAACTGGGCTGAGACTTGGATTGAGAAAAATTAGGAAAGAAATGGCTCTCAGAATGAATAAACAGTGTTAGAGAAAAAACATCTACTTCATTGTATATAAAAGAAACTAAAAGTTCGAAGATAACCTGGAAAGCCAACGCATTAAAATTTGTAATGTGCAATACCAGCATTCATTGTTGAAGGTTGAAAGACTGAAAAATTTAATCTTATTCAAGATTAATTTGCTTTTTCACAAAACCAGTATGAACATACCCTGCAAAACAGATAAATATATTGGTCCTTCTTCCGAGTGACATTTTTACTTTGACTGATCCTCTAGAGCAGTGGTTCTCAGGCAGATCTGCCATGCAACCCCCTCCATGCGGATGTTCGGTCCCCGCAACCCCCCGTGGTTTTTTGAGAAGTAATAAATATATATAAAAAACTTTTTTAATTTAATCTTTTTATAAAGCGCACTGAAAAGTATAAAATAAATTTTGGTTCAATCAAATATCTGGATCTTACGGAAAATTTTCATTATATATGATCATGAATCTCTTTTTTAAAAAAAGACGTATGGCATATGTAGATTAAATTATTGACTAAATTATAAAGTCTGGAATATCCTTGTTGTTGCACAGAGATGAAAAGAGAATTATTTTGCTACGGTAGTTCAGTGGTTGGAATATTCACCCAGCAAGTAGAATACCTGGATTTGATTCCCGGTCATAGCAGATTTTTTTCACTTGTTTCCACATTTCCCAAAAAGAAATTAGTTCATAAAAAATTCAGATATCGCTATGAATTACAATAAAGAGGAGAAATGTGAGGACTAACATAAGATAATGAGCGAAGCTAATATAATTTTCCGTATTAATTAAAGTTTTAATTATTAAATTATATTTCTTATATTCGATACAAATATATTAAAATTAACAAATTAATATTTATTTTGAAGATTCCAACCCTCAAGGAAACAAAAATTAGACTTATAACCTATAAATTAAAATTGAAGGATTGATAGAATGAGGAAAAAATCAGTTGGCATTGCAAAGACTGCTGCTCGCAACCCTCCCTACCTGCTCTACGTTTGAGAACCACTGCTCTAGAGAAGGGTTTTTCAACAAGGAGAACTTCTATGGGCAGTGTTTTAAAGAGGTAAGCAAAAATATTAAAGATTAAAATTCTTCTTCTTACTTCAAATATCAAGTATGACTCCATCAAATTATGCTTTTATCGACAAAGTGGATTCAGATTAGAAAAAGTATTTGAATATTTTGCATCTGTTCAAGGTAGTCAGCTTAACACTAAGTAATTATTGAGAGGTTGGGTAGTTTTTTCCATTAAAGAAATGGTTGTTTAGGGTGTTTTGGAAAGAATACAGAAAATATAAATTTCTCATATAATTTTTTCATTATTTATAAATATGATTTATGTATATTAGTACAAAAATTTGTTTGTAACTTGCTCATACATAGAACTAAAAGACCTTTTAAATGAGCATAGCAATGTTAACAAAGGCGAGCACATATGACCAGGCCAGGATTTGAACCTATGACCCTAGAATTGGAAGCAAGATATGATAACTATTGTGGCCGGTAATCTGAGTAAGGGTAATTTGAGTACCGGTAATTTCCATACAGTAAAATGAGTACAAGTAATTTCATTCCCACTCAATTTCAGTACCAGCAATTTCACTCCCAGTGACTTCATTCTTTTTGTAAATAAGCAGTAAATGTAGCATTTATTTAAAAATAGTTTACGATAAGCGTTAATACTAATAAACGCCTTTAATATGAATGTGTTGAAAGCAATTATTATCGATCCTTTTAACATTAAAAACCCGATTTCTCGCATAGAAATTTATTGAAATGTTCAGAAGGCTTAACAACTCAAGAAATACGTTTCATTAAGGATGTTGCAATCATTTAATAATAAATACGCCTGTACAAAATTATGATTGATTTTGGATAAGCTTCTAATTATAAGAACCCGATTTTTTGCACCGAAATTTAGTACAGCATTGAAAACACATAACTACGGAGGACAAACTAATGAAACACAGTCGACATTAGTATAGATCATTTTAGAATTTGATAACAATTACAAATATGCAGCGAAAGAATGAAAATGGAGGGGGGAAGGGGGGCGGAAGATAAACTAATGAAACACTGTCGACATTGGTATCGATCAACTAAGAATTTTATAACAACTACAAATATGCTGCACTATCCACCCTTTTTTCAATCAAATTTAAATTATTTTATGCTGTTAAATTGGTGAGATTGTGACTTAAGCGTCAATTTCAGGTTTTCTTATTTTGATTCAATAAAGCGGCTGATTCAATTAACCAGTGATTCTATAAAGCGGAACCCACTGTAATGAAAATTTGATTCAAAAGACAGAAAATTATTTTAAAACAACATAATATATATGTTGGATAAATTAAGTGTTTCAATTTAATTAAAGTTCATATGTATAAATTCTAATTTAGCATTTTCTCATTTAACACGCCTAAAGTACTCAACCTCTGCATAATCGAATCAGCCTGTTAATTGAATCAAATAATGGTTTCCCGACTTGATTCTAATAAGTGGAACCCACTGTATTATGTATATGAATGGAATAACCTTTCACTAGAGGAAAATGCTGTACTAATATCCAGATTATTGGTAAGAATATTGTCAGTCTAGCTTGAGCAGTTGTACGAGAAACATCCTCCTGATTTGGTGATTACGGACGCTTTTCATATTTCCTTACTTCTTGTTCAAGGTTGGTTTTCTTTTTAATTGTGCTACGCTTTCATGAAAATTGGCAGATTACTGTTTTTTGAGGATGTTGCAGCACCCAGCCTTATTACGATTTTTATCTCTTTTATGTATTTAGCCACTCAGAATTATTCCTGATTTGGTGATTAAGGACGCTTTTACAATTTTCCTACTTCTTGTTCAAAGTTGGTACCTTTTATGTTTTAAAATTGTGCTTAGTATTTAATTTTTTGATTCATCAGATCAGGTTTGCAGAAGCTACACAACTTTTATATTAAGATGCATTCAAGTTTCGTTAATTAGTATCTTAATACTAGATATGTTATTAAAAGGGAAATTAGAGAATCTATCATAAAGGATGACACTGTCAAAATGTAATTTATTTTTAGTGCTTTTAATATAAAAGTTGTATAAACTACAAAGGTTTTTTTACTTATTTTATTTATCTTCTTTATTTTGTTTCTTATGTTATGCTATTTCTTTTTTATTTCATATTATTTAATTTTAATTATAGAATCTGCTTTCTGCTATGCCTCACATCATTAAAAGCACCAAGGGAAAGGAAAAACTTGTCGAAGAATTGAATTATATTTACGTTGCTCACAAAAGTAATGTAGATGAAACGAAGAAATATTGGAGATGCGAGATGAAATCTTGTAAGGCTTGACTGCACACTTGGACGAATGATGAGAAATATGCCATTATAAAACGGATTGGTGAACACCATCATAG
The DNA here is from genome assembly GCA_036926305.1 of Uropetala carovei. Lineage (NCBI taxonomy): Eukaryota > Metazoa > Arthropoda > Insecta > Odonata > Petaluridae > Uropetala > Uropetala carovei. Next base: position 1,772,644 of record JAXCHB010000140.1, read on the forward strand.
CTCCTCTGCCTCTAAACCAAAGATTCTAAAAACTTTAGATGACTTGAAGGTTGCCGCAATCTCTTCTCATGTAACATCTCGGTCATTATTGCTGCAGCTATTGAGAACCTGGAGGAAGGCGAAATGTCGGTGCTACCTCACAGTTACATCAGAACATAAGAAATTGGCATAAAGCAGCAATATGTGCCTTGCCCAGAATATTTATCAGAAAGTGGTTGCTATAGGTTTGAAAGAAATATACCGCCAAGATACAGATTTTAGCCTAAAGGTTAGATGCTTCATTTCCCTAGCATTTCTACTGATTCAAGACGTCATTGATGGATTTGAGAAGCTCGTTGATGACGGTGAACTTCCTCAAGAATTGGTGACATATTTCAAAATGACGTATATTGGATGCGAAAGGCGCAGAGGTGATAGAAGAAGAAGAATAACTCCTAATTTTCCAGTAGAAACTTGGAACATTCATGAACGAACTGAAAGAGATATGCCATGTGCGAACAACAATGTGGAGGGGTACCACAACACGCTCCAAAGTTCTGTATCCTGCATGCATCCAAATATTTGGAAATTAATTTCAACATTAAAGAAAGAAGAAAGTTTGGCTCAGCTCAAAAAAATTCAATTTTTACAGAGTGATGTGAGCGGAAAGAAAAAATATAAGGATGTGAACAGACGGCTGAAATCATTAATTGAAAAGTACGATCCCAATAACAAAATGGACTTTTTAAGAGAGATTGCATATAAATTGCATCAATTTTAATAGTTTCTTAAATCAAATGTCTAAATCTGCTTAGTACATTTAATGTACAATGATTGTAAATTCCTGATATAAATATCACATTCAGTGTTTGCTACATCCAAAAATAATTGTATTTTTTAAACACGGTTACTCGTTTTATCATTCTATTTTTGGATCATTCACAATGTCTTTTCTTGTATGTATTTATCTTTCAATGATTGAAACTTCCTTAAATAAATACATTTTCTTTTAAATGTTCAGCGTTTTCAACATTCTGCTATTAGTACATCCTTGAATAAATATAGTTATTAAACTGATTAGTGTCTTTATCATTCCATTATCCCCTCCATTTTCATTCTTTTGCAGCATATTTGTAATTGTTCTAAAATTCTTAGTTGAACGATACAAATGTCGACAGTGTTTCATTAGTTTATCTTCCACCCCACCCCCTTTTCCCTGCCCCTTCTTCTGCCCCCCTCAATTTTTATTCCTTTGCTGCATATTTGTAGTTGTTATAAAATTCTTAGTTGATCGATACTAATGTCAACAGTGTTTCATTAGTTTATCTTCCACCCCCCTTCCCCCCTCCATTTTCATTCTTTCGCTGCATATTTGTAATTGTTATCAAATTCTAAAATGATCTATACTAATGTCGACTGTGTTTCATTAGTTTGTCCTCCGTAGTTATGTGTTTTCAATGCTCTACTAAATTTCGGTGCGAAAAATCGGGTTCTTATAATTAGAAGCTTATCCAAAATCAATCATAATTTTGTACAGGTGTATTTATTATTAAATGATTGCAACATCCTTAATGAAATATATTTCTTGAGTTGTTAAGCCTTCTGAACATTTCAATAAATTTCTATTTCCTTATCAGCATTTAAACTGTTGTTTTATAAGGTGCAGCATAATTTTAGGGCATATTTTCGTGGTAAAAGTGTGCATCCTATACAATGGAAAATATGGTGATTAAAGATACAGTATTCTGCATGCTAATTGCACCTTGAAGCTGTAAAAGGAGCATACATTTTTTGTGATGTATGTGATCACAAATGTTTTTTTGGATTTCATCTGCTTTATAGATAATTCTGTATAAGCCATATACATTCACAAAGATGTGAAAGTTGCTGTTCAATTATACAATTACAATTATATCTTGGTAATAAATATATTTTCCTTCAAAAATAAAAATGTAATTTGTTGCTAATGCGATCCTGACAATCATTCACCTACATATAAAGATATAGTCACTTTCTGTCTCATAGGTCAAATTAAATCAACATTTTGTCAAATTGTTCTGTTATGTCATTCAAAAATAAAGTATATAAGAGAATTAGGATTACATCAGCCATACATTTTCTCACCAATAAATAGAATTCTTAAAATATTCTATTTTGCCTAAAAATAAATCTTGATATTATTCACATTTTGAAATTTTATGCTAATAGAAATAAAGTGCAATAATAATTATTAGAAAGAAATGAAGCTGTAGATACAATAAAAAATTCATTATTAGACAAAATAAGTGAAGAAGGAAACCCTGCAATGCTACAGTGCTGCATACCACATTCTGTAAAGGAATGACAGCCAAGGTTTTCAAAGGCCCTATGAAGGGTTTACAACCCTGATTTTACAATTTTACCATAATCTGTATCCCTGGAGACAACAGGGAAGGAATCTCCATCTCCCTCTGACACGTGCCAAGAGACGACTCTAACAAAATCTGCCACGAAGGAAGGGATGGAGCACTTGAGGACAGCAGAGTTCCCACGGATGGCATACTCTTTGTTTACATCCGTGTCGTAAAACTGCTGCACCACTGTGGATTTGAGTAGGAATTTGATGCGAATAGATAGGGTGGATTTTCCATAAATGTACAGTCAAGTTTCTTCTTTCTTTGCTGAGGATCATAGTGTTTATTTTATAGTGCAAATGGAGAATTAGAGAATTAACAATAAATGAGGTATAAGTTGAATGACTTCCCAACTGTGATAAATGATTAGAGACAGAATAACAAAATTTTTATCTCAGGGTGACATAACCTTCGTAATGGGAGACAAATAACGATGAGAGGGTAAGAAAACAAAAATTAAGGAACACTACAAGCTGTAAATTAAAAGTTCAATCAAGATTTCTTCCAAGTTAAGAATAGAGAGGTGAGGTTAATGTTAAGATGATGAAATTGAGGATTGAAATATATTAAGTAGTGAGATAGAATGGATTGCAGTGACGAGTTATTGGAACAAGAATTTATAATCATGCACCAAATGCCTACCTAGATTATTTCCTTACCATATGCTTGATGAAATGATAATGAAAACATATCCTCCTTTATAGAACTAATTTTTCTTGGGTGCAATTTTTATCCAATACTAATGAAACACGTGAAATAAATTGTAAGATTTCTCTGATGGTTAAATCTATATGAAATTGTTACTTCTTTCAGATTTTATCATCACATTTAAATTATCGGCTTAATATAACTTCATATAAGTATAGAAGCTATCTCAAAAAATAAATACTTAAAGTTATATGCTAGCAATATGATTTAGCACTTAAGAATTTAATGAATGACAATCATCAAAATTTTTGAAACAATTTCATTCATCTCTCTTCCTACAAACAAAAAAAACAAGGTAATTATACTCTCAATTTAGTAAACATTACATAATATTTCTGATTAAAACAAGCACCAATATATGGAATGAGGAGACAATTTGCTACATTTAGTTTTTCTCAGAGGAATATCCTTGACCAGGAGTAGGTAATTTTAAACACGGAAAGTTACATTATCTCAGTTTACTTTTTGGTACAACAAATAGAAAAACAGCAAAGTATGTATTTTCCTAAAAAACTCTAATCAAACAAGAATAAACATCAAAGTTGGATGATAATGCAACTTCAATCATGCCTGCATCAGCCCATATATAATTACGTATACATTTTAAATTAAAATATCACGATCTGCTTTGTCTATGCCCATAAAAAACTTTTAATTTAGTTACAATTTTGTTTTCTATGTAAAAGTAGAAAGAAAAGCATAAAAGTGAAGAAATAATTCACTGCATGTGTATACAAACTATACTACCCTCTGTAAGAGGTAAGAAAATTTTATACCATTCTTCATGTGAATTGCTTCCAAATATTTAATATTTCAATATGTAATCAATAATACTTGTTTGATATGGTTTTGTTTCAACCAAATTTGGATGAGTTCACAAAAGAACAAACATATAATAACCAAATACCAGAACAGTTTCAGATACCAGTTCCATAACACATGCCTTCAGCAAAGCTGTAGAAAATTCTCACAATAAAGCATACCTTTAATATATCCTTTAATGGAATTATTCTAAAATTGCTCTTCAGAGAGACAAGAATACCTCCAATTATCAAAATGAAGATAATAATGAAAGATTCAATGTGGAATCCCACAAACAAAACATTGAATTTAAGTCAGAATGAGAGCAAACAAAGTTGCATAGTTTGTCAAGCATAATAAGCGCACTCTAAAATGCAGAAAATAGATGTGACAAAACTAATATAACGACTACTAGAAAAAAAAACAATTTTCAGATATTAATGATACATTTGATTAACATCATTTTGTAAACATATATAACAATGAATATATATATTCATATTGAAAATTTAGACATTACAGAAATATGGAAACAAATTTTGAAATGCAGATAACTATTTTAGAGTTAATCCAATTGACTTACTTTATCTTATTAAATAAATCAAACCAAGCATCAGTTGAAGGTACACTTTAAATGTACTATTTATAATATATTGATAAATGCTCAATGCTGATTACTAATTATACCTTCAGGAAGCTATTTAAAAAATTAAAATTAAGTGAAAAGAAGCAACAAAAAATTTATTTTTCTGCTAATTGATTATAAAATGGCACATTTTGTTTTCATCAATAAAACAATCATAAGCTTCAAAGTTTTATATAACAATGGCATTTGGTTCACAAATAACTGTTCAGTCAAACTTGGAGAGAAAAAAAGTACCGATTCCTGACTCTTACTAATTTGTTAAATTAGGTTTGTAATTCAAAATTATAAAATTTATAATAAACTGAGTAGGAAAAAATCTCGATGTTATACCACTTGATATGATTAGATGAAAAGTACAGATTTCTGAACCAACTACCATGATTTCTTAAGGATACACAATTTTAAAAATTATTAATGAATGGCCATTGATTACACTGTCATTATTCAACTACAGAATAAACTACTAAAGTTAATTCTCATTATTTTCAACTTTTCAATAATAATGATTGTATTGCTTTGCTCTATAAAAATCATAATCCTTTCTTTTCACCTACAAAATGCTTTATGTGCACGAAAGAAAAATAAACATATTTATGTTCATTTCTTTGTCCTAGATAATTCATATCCTTCCACTTAATAAATACTGTATGCAAACAATAGGAAATTACTTGTTTTCCACTCTAATGAGTGATAAATTTCCAAAAAAGAGCAACTTCTCAAACAACTCCACATCACGACCAAAATCAACTCTAAAGTCTCCTCCTGAAACTCTAGATTAGAGGTGCCCATTGTGTAGCTTGCAAGCCACATGTCTCTTGTGTGGCTTTCGAATGTGGCTTGCAGAGTCTCCCTATAACAGGGATGGCAAATTATTTGTGAGTCGCATGCCAAGAAAGTAGTGTTAACCATCAAAATTTCTTTTCTCATGCCAATAGTTTACTGTTTTTCTTAGAAACTTAATATTTTATAAAGAAAATACAAGCTTACGCATGCCAAGGAAAATCGCACATGTGCCATGTATTTGCCATCCCTGCCCTATAAGGTTTGCATGGCACAGGGGCTACCAAGACTGCTCACATGGATGTCCATTTCAATAACTGCATGAGACTTGCTATTTACTCATATATCCCAGAATATGAAAAATTGATGGATGACATATAATACTGAAATTCGCATAGAGCTTGTATGAACTTTTTTATTAATGTCAAATTTTATAATTGCTAAATCTAACTAACAAATTCTTTTATAATAAATGTTTTAGAACTACTTTGAATAAGTATATTATTTTTAATATCATACTTTTTGTATATTTTGTATGTGCCACCCCAGATGATTTGTCACAAAAAGGTTGGGGACCCCTGCTCTAGATAACCCCTTTCAAAATCCTATGATAACAGCCCCCATTCCTCCTGCCAATGATTTTTCATCTCTTCTATAACAACTCATCAACTATAGCAAGCATGTGGTATGTTTCCATACAAGATACAATTTTTAAATTTATATTTATTCATATGTATAGTGTTTGTATGCTTTGATATATTTTTAGATGCTTAAATTTTATTTTTCATACCGTATATTCCGGCATATAAGTCGACATTTGAAGCCTAAAAAGATTTTCCTAAAACTTGGAGTCGACTTATACGCCGAACATAAAATGTGAACCTTAAATTACAGATGAATAACATCGATATTTACGAAGACCATTGATCTTTCGGTGGAGGTGATCGCTATTTTGAATCAGCTATTCCAGTGTTTACATTTTATTACATTTATTTTAGAAGACTTATAACAATTAATTTTAATACTGTATTTACTCACATAATCCACATCCTTGTGTACCACACGCACCCCTATTTTTGAACCAGTTCAAGAAGAAAAAATAAATTCGTGCTTAAATAAGTTGATGTTTACGGCGGCGGAAAATTAGAAAAAAAATTTTAAAAGTGTGGGGATTCCCTGTAGGTGTGTTCTCTCCATAGATCCCTCTAAGCTGCGCGACTGCACGGTCATGCAGCAGTTTTTGATGTGCTGCACGCTAAATTTTTTAAGCGTGTGTATCTTAGAACATATCGGAACAGGGCCGCATCCATGCACTATCGTCACGTAGGCATGCATAGCGATATTCATTCCACCCGTGGATGAAAACATTAGAGGGAACTATGGTTCTCTCCCTGGTTAAGGAGCTGCAACGGCTCATGATGAATTCGGCGAATACAGATACCAGATGCCAACTTATTCCGGCAAAAAGTGTAGGCAGAAACTGATAGTAAATTTTTAATGACAGAATTGCTTTTTTAGAGTAACAATAATAAATTTAAAACTCAATTAAAAGGTAGAGCTTTAATATTATAAAAATATTACATCATCTCAATTTTGAAGATGCACCAATGGCAGTATAAACCATGCATTTAAATCCTAAACGTTTCTTGGTCGTAAACTTCATAGACTTCTTGATCTTTTGCAAGTATAAATGTAAATGCAAGCGTGTTGCAGTAAATTTACTATTGAAACTCGCAATTTTTAAAACTTGGTCAGAAATCTTCACTCTTTTTTTAACAATATTTTGGGAAAAAAGGTGCACGGGGTACACATTTGCTATATTTTATTGAATTTTACCACCGTAGAGATCGATCACGATCACTAGGTGTAGTTCATTTCCATAGTATCATTAGCAGCTGACATCAATTGAATTATAGGAAACTTTATTTAGTGGTTCAAGCTCTCCAAGAATAAGTTTCTTATTGCTTGAAATTAAAACATCTGCCACATGGAATACTCAAAAAGAATAGCGTGGACTCTAAACAATATTTATATTATATATATTTTTTATTTTGTCTAAAAACGATTTCATGAGAAGTATTTTTAAGTGAAAAAGTGGGGGTCGACTTATACGGCAAACATATGTCGAATCATCTATTTTCATTTAAAAAAGCAGGGGTCGACTTATACGCCGGAATATACAGTACTATATAAATGCTGTAGTGCAATATTACAGGAAAATTTTAGGTGAACCTTGTACAGGAACACATTTCAATTTATAACACATGTTTACATGGTTTATCACCATCAGCTTAACATACATCCGCTTAACGTACTCTGTATCCTAAGCAGAAATTACTTATATACAGTAAAACCCTGTTATTATGATCCCAGATAATTCAAAGTATGGTGTAATTTGAAGCTAAGATCAGTCCCTGGCCAACACCATAGGATTTTGCATACTTTTTGGTACGGATTATTCGAAATACGCCTAAAATGAAATTCAAAGTCATGAACTGGTCTGGTGGCTCACGAAAAGTTAGTAGGCGCCATCACATCACATTTTGTTCCTCATTTCTCGCACACAAAATACATATAGTGTCCCAAACAGGTGACTCCCTTTTACTTATTTAATAGTAGAATGACCAAACGTTCCATTTTCAATGGGACAATCCCGTTTTTTTTATCAAATAAGCCATTTTATACCGTTTTGAAGCCCATCGCAAATAAAATTTAATAATATCTGATAGTATAGATGATATTCCTAGTAGAAATGTAGGATACTCGGAAACATGGAGGTTATCAAACGAACAACAAATGTTAATTACAGTCGCAATTGTCAGGTTAGGAAACTTCAGGGTCATTGATAAATTTTAGGTGGCAAACCTGGTCTCCGCCTATAATATCCTGCCTGGGTTTAACCTAACTTATTCCCTTTGAGTTTCGACAATGACAACATTAGTCGGATTCTCTTTTGATTGCAAGCTTTGTCTGGCATGCTCCAGACTGTAAGGAAAGTTCGTATTTGCCTTTTTCACTATATATCGTGATAGTAACAGATCCACCATTAAAAAATAATGCAAAACTTTTCTCATTTTTTTTCTTACAATGACGGGAAATGTCCCGTTGTCACCTCATCGGAAGATGGTCAACCTATTTAATAGTGAAATAAAAGTCATAGATGATTCAATTAAATGAATCAGCTTATCCTTGCATCACTGTGAATGCTCAAATTCTCAATCAGATAGCAAAATTCGAGAACTAAGCTGAAATGAACAGAAGTTGCAACAACCCCTATTATCTCAATCCTCATGCTCTCCCAAACCTGGGCAAGGTTTTTCTCATGAGAAAGTGATATGCTTCAGAAAAGACCGTGTAATATTGATTTCTGTTACTGAACCAATCTTTAAATAACATTGTACAAAGTTATACCAAATGTCGTCTCTAAAAAGATCATGCCTTTGTTTTACCCGAGAATAAATGATGAGCCAAAAACAAAAACCTAGTGATTTTACTCAGTGGTGAGCTGGAAAAAATATTAAGAACTGCCTCTCAAGAAAGTCATAAGAAAATTTGGATAAGCTGGCAGGAGGCCTACATCCCAGGGGCACCAGATCACTCTATTTAAGTAATACTGCTCTGCTAGCTTAAGAAATGTTAGGTTCGTAACATATTCCATTCCATACACTGTCTGTAATTGAATGTCAGATAGGGTAAAATGTACTTGAAAGGACAAAATCAATAAATTTTTATATTTTCTAAAAATTTAACAATCGGCTCACGCGAGCCAGCTTCAGCTCATCACTGGTTTCACCGTAATGTCATATAAGAAGAGCACAATGTAACATACATGCAGCAGTATGGAGTGTAGATGAATGATAATCTTTCGATGCGTGGTTGAACGTCTTTTCTTCGTGGCATAAAAGAGTAACTTGAAATGTACTGGGAAATTCGGGATATTCGCTGGAGCCTTTTTCCACACGTGGTGGTCTTTGTGAATCACAAACTAGGTGTTCACTTCAGCTCTGTTCGAATTCGCCATGTATACTAACTTGTAAGGCCAATTCATTTGTAGAACGGATGGATAAGATTTGGTATTGCGGTTTTGCTGCCCAAGTAAATATAAAAAAGTTTGATATTTATGAAAGTTTGCTTATTTCGAACCCGGATACTTCAAAATCGTAATTTTTTGGTCCCTTGAACTTCGAAATAATGAGGTTTTACTGTACTTGTATAATAGAAAAATGCATCAATGTAAGCAGTGTGCATCAAAGTCAGCCCCTATGGCACAGATTTTTCCTTGATGTAGGATTAGTTTACTATGGTAAATTTGACTACAGTACACTTGAGTCTGACAGTTTGTCTAGTTTTAACTTCTCGTTTCATTCCTTAAAGCTGTTAGCATGAGGATTTTTAGATGAACAATGGGGAAGATGCACCGGAGTAGAAAGGGGGAAGCAGAGGGGGCCAGTTGCTACTGGGTGCAGGACTTAAGGGTTGCAAACTCACGGACCGATTTTTATCGGTGAAAGCAGATCCACTAGGAGGTCGCAGATTAACATAATATCCTAGCGGATTAAGACAAAAGAGGCATGGGTCATCAAAAATGCTTCTGGGAACTGGCCCAAGATGCAATGAATCACCTTTGTATTTATCTTTAGGATACAGACGCTCCCCGACTTATGCAATTTTAGACACGCAATTTTCCAAGAGAAAATAATAAAATTTTTGAAAAGCATGCCATTACGAGAATGAAAACGCAGTGAGTTGGGGATGGTGGAGGAATACCTATATACTGCTGGCCAAGAGGGAGAGAGTGCGCACACAGTCACTCACACTCAGTGTTGTGTTGTAGCTATTTCTGTGAGGACATTTGTTTAATCGGCTGCTTCATCGTGCTGTTTTAATTATTATTTTTACCAATTATTTGCCCATAATTATGAGTGGAAAGAGCCTTAGTGACAAACAAAGTGGAGGATCAACTCGTAAGAGAAAGACAATAGATTTAGAACTCCAAATGAAAATTATAAAGAAGTCTGAAAATGGCCAAACCATAACTTCACTTTCTTGAGAATTCGATTTAGCTACTTCAACTGTGAAAACAATCTTGAAAGATCGTGAACGCATAAAAGATCATGTGAAAGGTTCAGCACCTTTAAAATCCACAATAATTACATAGAAGCGTGGAGGAGCTCTGTTTGAAATGGAAAAGTTATTAATATAGTGGATGGAGGATCAAATACAAAAAAATGTGCCACTTAGCCTAATGACAATTCAAACAAAAGCCAAAAGTCTTTTTGAAGATGTAAAGGTGAAGTTCAATGATCCAGTAGCGAAGTTCCTAGCTAGTAATGGGTGGTTTCATAGATTTAAAGCTCGTACAAATTTTCATAATGTAAAGGTTAGTGGTGAGGCTGCAAGTGCAGATATACAAGCAACAGAATCATATCCTGAAATTTTAAGAAAAATTATAGAAGAAGAGGGTTATAAGGCACAGCAAATTTATAACGTGGATGAAACTGGGTTATTATGGAAAAAAATGCCAGATAGAACTTACATTTCCAAAGAAGAAAAGACAATGCCAGGATACAAAGCAGCGAAAGATAGGCTTATGCTTTTGCTTGGGGGTAACTCAGACGGAAGTCATAAGTTGAAGCCTTATCTTGTTTATCATTCAGAAAATCCTCGTGCATTAAAAAACGTAAACAAGGCTACCGTTTCAGTTTATTACCGATCAAATTCCAAGGCTTGGATGACAATAGCCCTTTTTGAAGACTGGTTCATAAATTGTTTCATTCTCGAAGTGGAAAAATATTGCCGAGAAAACAACATTCCATTCAAGGTTCTTCTTATCGTTGATAATGCTCCTGGTCATCCTGCACATTTAGATGACTTTCATCAAAATGTGAAAGTCGTGTTTCTTCCCCCAAACACCACATCAATCCTCCAGTCTATGGATCAGGGGATCATTGCCAATTTTTAAGCCTATTACCTGAGAAGAACATTTGCACAGGCAATTGAAAAAACGACAAAGGCCAAACTTTACGCGAGTTTTGGAAATCCTATAACATTTACCAGTCTATCCTAAACATTGTTAAAGCATGGGAAGATGTTAGCCAAGTTTGTATGAATGCTGTATGGAATTTTCACATCTCCTCAACCCTCCACCTCCTCCTCTGCCCCCTTGATTGCCAATGTTGATTCAGATGATGCCGATCCCGATGATGTGATGCCTATCTCTTCTCCTTCCACATCTTCAGATTAAGTTGATGATTGATAACATCATGGGACCTTCGGGAACCTAACTTTTGCGTAAGTAGGGAGGTGTCTATATAATTTTATGTATGTATATATAATTTTTCGACTTATGCAAAATTCGAGTTACGTGATGCATTACAGAACAGAATGATTGCATAAGTCAGGGAGTGTCTGTATACTGATACCGTAGCTCAGAGGTTGGCAACCTATGGCCCGTGGGTCTCATGCGGCCTCCGAGAGTGTTTTGTGTAGCCTGCAAAGCCAAATTGAAAAAATGATCGGAATTATTTAACACAGTTAATTCCATATTTTTTAGTGAAATTATGCCTCAAAACCTTTTCTGGTGGAGTTTTAACCCTAGTAAACTATTTAGAATTGATTAGTGATTTTCACTAATATGAAAGCACAAAATCTCTAAGTAACTTCTGATTTAAACCCCCATCCGGCCCGCTGGAGCTCTCATGATTTCCAATGTGGCCCTCCATATAATTCACAACAACCAATGTGGCCCACCATATAGAAAAGGTTGCCGACCCCTGCCATAGCTTGTTTACATTTAGATGGTCCCTGAGACTTAACAAATGGCAATCGTAAGCAGGTCAGAGAAAAATATTTACAAAACAAGTCCCACTTCAGGTTGCCACCTCTCTGGATTTGACCTGGAATCTCCGGGTTTTGGGACTAGTCTCCATGTCTAGAGTAAAATTCTCCGGGTCAACAACATACACAGACCTAAGTGACCACATGTCCTGTATTTTTTGGAACGTCCCGTTCTTCGACCAATTTTCCTCAAATGTCCCACGTCCTGTGTGAAATCAATATGAGATGCAGTTTGTCCTACATATTTTTATGAAAATAGATGTATTGATTTAAGATACAATTAGGCTAACCCCATGTCCCGTATTTTAATATAATAAATGCAGTGCTCGGAATGAGTCGGAACAAACCCAGACTGCACATGTATCGAAAATATTGGCAATTAGTTGCGAATTGTAATATTTTCCAACTGAGCGTTCCGTTTCATAATATTTACCATTTTGAGCACTTAATTAATGTAATGTAATGTATGAAGAGTTCACAGAAATGAACCCAATTTTACGAAAAGTTACAAACGAGATTTCATCTCTCCTATATAAATGGAATGGGATATTAAAGTCTTGCAAAAAAATAATTTTGTAAGCTGATGCAAATTATTATGTCAGTACCAGGTTTTAAAGCTCTTGTGAAAGAATATTTTCTTTATGTCATAATAAATGGACTGACAATAGGAACAGATTTGACATAAGTGCAGTAAAAGCAGAGCTGCAGGTGAAAAGCAACTATCTTTCTTGTAAAGACTGTTATAATTATGTTCTTCTGAAGTGCAAAAAATCTGACGAGAAATACTGTTTATTTCTTGTGAATAAGTTCTTAGTATTGTGTGGAATTTAGCTTTATTTTTCAAGAATAATTGTTTTGTTTTTTATTTGATAGGCATTTATCTTGTGTAGGTTTGTTTGTAAAAAAAAATTTTTTCTTATATACTTTCAAAGAATATTTTTTATGGAATAATTTCAAAGTTTTTTTTGAAGGATCTGTCCCTTAAAATAGTCAATTATATGTGGTCGGTCAGAATGCTCTCAATGAAGTAAACAGTCTCAAGGGCCTCAATATTACATTTTCTCTTCGATCAGAACATTTCTTTTTAGTTTGCAAACACAGGAGCCTTTAGAATCTTAGAAGAAACACTTTAATTTGTGAAATGCGCACGGAAAAAATCTTATTGTATCAGCAGCTAAAACTTTGTGGGTGACTCGCATTTAAGTGTATTTGCTAACACCATATCTACAGCAACGACAAATTCTGAATCTCAGCAAATGGCTCGTAGCTCTGATTACTACATTTATTCGGAGATTTTGGATTGGTGGTGCAGTTGCTGTTACAAAGTAGGTACCACTGCAATCTTTCATTGGTGTTCGAGGGAGCCACCAAGATGCATGAGAGAGCAACAAAATGTGGCTCATCGCATTCACATTTCTATGAAAACTAATTATCTCTTTTGTATTAAACATTTAAAAACAGTAAACATACTTCAATTTCTTCATCTATGAGAATCTTCAGGTTAAATTAGGAAATCTCTGGGTCAGATTAGAAAATCTCTTGGTCATTGAGAAATTTGAGGTGGAACTTGGGGGCAAGAAAAAGGGTCATATGGCCCAGACTGGTAATATAACTTCCACCCGCCCCCCTTAGGGGTGCCAAAAAGATCGAGCGCCAAAGACCCTAGCTATGCTACTGGGAAGACACATCGGATAAAATTCAGTGGCTGCTGAACCGCTTGTCCCAAAAGATAATAAAGGAATTTGTTATATAATAGTCTCAATTAAATACAAACATCAGCAGTAAAATTTATGGCCATTCATCTTTACAGACTTTAGCATCATTCAATAAATGTAAATAATGCATGAAATAGCACATACCAGCTCGGACATGAACATCCCTAGAATGGATTGATCCAACAGAGTTGCGTGCCAGACAGACATAAACCTGAGCATGAACCTCTTGTCGATAATCCTCAGCTCGAAAGGGTGGGAAAGCTAAGTTTCCATTGGACAAAACCTAAAATAGAGGGATATTATTATTGAACTATTCCAAAATGACAGTAAACATTTTTTTAGTACTTTGTATATCAAAACAAATGTGAAACAGGTCATTATGAACAAATGACTTCTTCGAACAATAAAATAACAAGTGTGTCCCATCACCTTTGGTGAATATGGAATGCACACTTTTGAAGAAATAAACATTTTTGTTCAAATATACATTTATTATGAATAAATATACAGTGGAATCCCGATTTAAGCTTTTCCCAATTAAGGTTTACCCGCATTTAAGGTGGTTTTTTGCGGCCCCGACCAAAGCTCCATATAAATAATGTATTGTATCACCCGATTTAGTGTTTCTCGATTTTGTGAATTGCCCGCAATTAAGGGACAAAATTCTGGTCCCTTGCGGGGCATCGCCTCGATTTCAGGTGTGTTTACACTGTGACTCGAGAATATTTCATTTGGTGAAGATGTAATATGTTAATTCAATCTAACCATCAATGGCACAACACATACTGGCGTTGTTATTACATTAAATAAACTCAAAAGAATTAATATTAGTCGTGCTGTTTTGTCAATCCACCTTAAATGTCCCAATCTGTGACGTATTTCACGAAAGTTGCGAAGACGTCATCACGTGAACACGGATTTTTTTAAGTTTCAGTTCGCAGGCGCTCGCTCACCAACGTGACGGGTTAGCCGCCCGCGTTTACCACAGCCATATTTACCTTGTTAACCCGAAATGAAGACAATCCCCCAAAAAAAGGGAAGTCTTATTCACAACAATGTTATTATAACATCGAGGCGGCGATGTTATTAAAACTTTGGATGTATGTTCTTACTCGTCAGTCACTGTAGCATTTCCCTACACCGCACAAGACACGCAATCAAATTTGCGAGCCCACTTCGCATAAAGAGCCGAAATGTAACAAATGAGACTAAAAGGACGTTGGAACTGTTAGCGTTGTCATTTTAAGCACGGTCAGCCGATAAGAGGCGTCGAAACGTCTGCCAACGCTCACCACACTGCTTCGATAAGGGATAATTATTCAAAACTCGTAAATACAGAAAAACTCCGTTATAACGCGCCTCATTATACCGTGGATTCGGATATACCGCGGGTCTAGTCATGTCCCCAAAATGATTCCATTTATTTTCTTCGTAAACAACCTTGTTTCAAATTTTACCGTGATTTATTTTCTTCGTAAACAACTTGGTTCAAATTTTACCGCGATTTATTTTCTTCGTAAACAACTTGGTTCAAATTTTACCGAAATTTATTTTCCTCGTAAACAACTTGGTTCAAATTTTACCGCGATACTAAACTCCCGTCGCTGTCTATAAGAATGATGAAGAAATTGTAGCTGAAGTCCAGAACCGCAGAAGAGCAGAAAAATTATAAGAAGATGACAGCGAGAATAAAGAGATGTGTGAGGTTGAGACCCCTTAAATAAGCAAAGTATTGGATAACATCAGTGAAGTGATGAATTGGATGGAGAGACAGAGTGACTGTGATCATCTTCATCTTTTACATTTGCAAAACATTAAGACGTATGTAACGAAGAAACGCCATCAGCTGTCGTGCCAAAAGAAAATATCGGACTATTTTAAAAACACCGATTAAAGTAAGGTATGCATTTTAATCAAAAAACAATATCAGTTTTTATAGTATTTTGCAATTAAATTTGTTATAACGCATATACTTTCACGTTTTAAAAATTAATTCCCGAAATACCACGGGTTACCGATAATGTGGGTGTACATTCTGTCTCCTGAAACATGTACTCATTATAGCATGCGAACTTAAAAAACTGAAAGGATCTGCACGCTTGGTTGATTCTTCCTATATAGGAGCGCTTCAATTAAATGTGTTTATTTGCCTAAAAGTTTTAAGAAAGTTTGTCTAGGAAAAATTAAAGATCGCAAATTCACTGCTAGGAGGTGCCATGAAATGACCACTAATTTCGCAAGAAAACCGTAAGCTAGAAGAATCACCTTCACCGGAGGACTTACAGTTGCTATTATTCTCAACCATCTTCGTTCTGTGAAATTTTACGAATGAAAAAATTGATCGTAATTAACCTATACATTTAATATTTGTGTTTTAACTAATAAAACATCTTTGACATTAATGAACTGCCGTTTAGTCTTTCAATTTTAGATAACCCCCATTTAATGTATTACTCGATTTAAGGTACAAAAAACCTGTCACCTACGCAAACGTAAAATGGGGATTCCACTGTACAATGTTTTCCCAAGAAATACTTACATGTAAAATAATCACTAATTAACATCTATTACACTAATATTTGTTGTTAAATAATTTGAATAATATTTAATTCATCTAAAAGATAACCTAAGAATAATGGGCTTATGACAGCTAAAGGTACTCTTGTATGTGATTGTTGATGTTAAATTCATTATCAGCATTAAGGCAAATACTTATCAATGGCTTTTTTCTACTCCAATGTCAGATTCGTAAATATCAATCATTAATGGTAGCATAACACAACATCACCAAAAAAAGACATCTCTGTTTCTCATTTTCTGTCGCAAATTTCAAATTGTTCTAAAAAAACTAAAGTTCTGTAGATTTCAATTTATCATTTATTTCAACACCACACCTTACTACCTAAATATCAAATTTATTTCATAAACTGACTGTTTACAATATTAGTTTAAAGTTCCTCATTTTCCAAATTGAATGTCCTCTAACAGTGGAAATCAAACCATGATAAATATTTATTGCATATCTACATCATATTAAACCTGCCTCCTCTAATCATCATCACTCTCACAAATAAGCCACTTTCCACTACCTACTTATAGACTCTTAGATATTCCTCTATTGCTAAAAAATTTCCTAAATAATTAAATAAAACTTCATTCACTGCAAAAACATGGCTATTCTCCACAGTTAACCTTTATCATATGGATTTAAATACCTGCTGTGGGGACATCGGCTGGATTTATTTTGGAGACTAACCGTATTTTACGGCACATAAGACGCACTTTTTTCCAAAAAAATGGCTCAAAAAATCACCCTGCGTCCAATATGTGAAGTTGCTAAATTCTACCTAGCCCAACTCCAAAATGAAAATTGTTAGTTTACTTAAACACATTATTATTATTATTCCATCATTATTATTACTTTTAATCAATTAAAAAAGGTATTATTGTAAACATTAAAGCTGGTTAACCCGAGACGATTATCGCCAGTATGGCACCCAACTCTTCAGAGCTAAGCAGTAACCATTTCTGAACTCTTACAAGCATTACTATCTATTAATGTCATACCTGCCATATTTATCTTATTATTTTTATTAGGAAACATCCTTTACCTTTTGAAAGAAAGTTGAAATAATGATGATAATGGTGAATAATATGGAAGATATGGTGCTGTCCTTAAGTTCGAAAAAAATATTGAGCAGCGTTTAAAATCGAGCGCAAGTATGGCTACAGAAGGAAGAAGATTAAACTATACTATTAGCTACAAACTAAAGGTGATAAATTATGCGAAAGCATGGAAATAGAGCTGCATAATGGGTCTATGGACCACCACCTACAGAAAAAATCCGTACAACATACATTGTACAAACTTTCTCATATACTAATGCATCGTTTAGTTATCTTTAGAAATTGAAAATTGTATCAGCTGGTTTTTAGAAAATCGAATTTTTGTTAAAGTTGGCCAAGAATAAACTAGCCTTATATTCATTTTTTGAGAAATATGAAATATGTAGTATTATTGAAGAGGTAAACTCAAGTAACTGCACGAAATTTAATCAAAATCCTTAGAGCCGTTTTTGAGAAAATCAAATTATTATTAAAGTTGCCTAGAATAAACTAGCCTTATACATATTCAGTTTTTGAGAAATATGAACAATACAGTATTATTGAAGACGTAAACTCAAGTAACTGTACGAAATTTGATCAAAATCGTTAGAGCCGTGTTTGAGATAATCCAATTGTTGTTAAAAATGCATAGAATAAACTTCCCTTAACTATTGAGCAATGCCAACCATTTCTTCATAGCCTCTTCTCTGTATGATAAAATACCTAAGTACGAGATTTCATTCATTTTCGCTATACCGCTTAGGCTCTAAATCCAATAACAGACATATTAGTAGAAGTAAACATTAAATGCTTAAATACACTTAAAAGTTTTTTCCTAAATATTGCCTGCTGAAATGAGGGTGCATCTTATATGCCTGTGCATCTTATATGCCGTAAAATACAGTAAGTGCTATATGTTTCTTTTTGAGAAAATTACCATATCTCAGGAACTAATAATGATAACACATTCAAATAAAAAGTATAATATAGGAAAAATATTGACAAGTTACCTAGTTAAAGTTATGTACTTGCTCGATAAATTCATAGTAAAACCAAATTTTTATGGTAATATACTGGTGGTAGTACCTATTCATCTGGTCTTCCAGGAATTGGAAAATATCTGTAAAATGGAACATGAAAACGCTCAGTGGAGTCGAGTTCTTTGTGATGATCAGTCTCACTGTATTTTTAAGCCACTTGGCAGAGCAGTAAATGGGTGGACACTGATGATGTATCAGTTAAGTTGTGGAGCTTCCAGTTAGCATCCTCGCAAACCTTGGTCACACATCTTCTGCCACTTGCTCCTCTATCTCACTCTCATTCACCTCATCATACATGTTACAATCACTATCGCAATAGTACTCTCTTCCATCTTCCCTACTTTCCTTTTTGAGACCACTGCATATAAAATTACTTTATAAGAAACTCTATTACTTGCTCCCACGCAAGACAGGCACTGGCCAACAACTAAATGAGATTGACCACTCGACAGAATAAAAACAACTAAGAACACTAGTTAAACACAGGACAGAGAGGATGAAGCATGTAATCAAGAGGCACCACATCATGTTACGAAGAGGAAGAAATGAAATCAAGAAGCATTCTCACAAACTGGGCCTCCGCTTAGTCACCTTTTCAAGTGGTAAACAAACTCTATCTTGACGATAAACTTAGCAAGACACACTACCTTTATGTGATGCTAGGTGGGAGATGATCAATAGTCATGTAAAAAGAGTATTGAAATCCAGGTGCCTGCCTCCTGACGTAAAAACTGCCTGCATGCACTTAAGTCCATGCTTGGCCAGCAGCACCTACATTTTCTTTATACTAATGTGCGCATATGTATGATAAAGGCTAATTACAAAATTGCTGTCAGAAAAAAAGAAACACTATTATAAAATCCTTTTATTCTTCTCAGTCTCCACCAGCTGCCAACAAACCTTGTAGGTGTAAATAGAATTTTATTGGCAATTTAGGCTAATCTCTCCTCCAAGGATTAAATTAGGCCTGTCTCTTTAACAAAGTAAACTTAAGACGACTACTCAGCAACAGTAAATACACAATTCGCACAATGACGAAATCTGGTGTTTACCAACTAAAATATAATGACTGCAATGATATTTATATAGGCCAAACAGGTATAAACTTACAAACCAAAGCTAATGAATACTTTAGTTATTTAAATCAGGATTCTTTAATTCCCATTTTGCAAAACACTTATTCATTATCGTTCATCTTCATTCTCTCCCAAAACTCTACATATAGCCCTTTAAGGCTCCAGATTAAATATTCCAGAAAATAAATTTACATAGCATACATAATCCTATGATACATTTAGTTAATGAACAACAGTTCCTCTTCTATTCTTCCTTACTCATGTCATCACCCGAGTGCAGTTATCACCTAACCAAAGACCACCTTCCCTCCTCCAATTTCAATCTCTTTATCATCTGTTCCTAATTTTCAAAGCCATCTTTCCTCCACTTGTTAATCACTTTTGACTCCTAGTTTTGCCCCTACCCCCCCTCCCCTCTCACTCTCCTTAGACTAATCTTTTCACCAATACCTCCCTCCTCCTCTCCCACCTGTAGTATATATATCGTAATTTTCCGATTATAATATACATTTTTACTTTCTCCATACATAGTATGGGGAAAGTATTGTGATCACGAAAAAAATCGACTTCGAGATTTCAACAGAAATACACGTTTTGAGGTCCCTAGAACATGTTTAGACTACTTTCTCGATGTTGCCTGTGTGTATGTGACGGGAATGTTTCGAAAAACCGATAGTTTATTAGATATTTTGACCCCTAGAACACGTTTAGACTATTTTCGGAAAGACTGTCTGTGTGTGTGGATGTATGTGATTGTGGGCGCTCTAACTCAATAAGTACTTGTCATACTAACACCAAATTTCATATATAACAATTTAGCATGAGCACAAAGAACTAACTGGTTTTTGGACAATAACAGTTAACCGGAAGTTGAGGTTTATTCGAAACCCGATTCGGTTTTTGCGATATTTCTCCGTTAAAACATCATTATTGTATATACAATTCTATTCAAAGGTTATAGAGAATGTCATTTCCTACAACTTCTATTTGAAACAATTTTCCATAGCAGTTATTGTTTAGGAATTATTTGTAAATAATCTGTTTTCGGTTTCCGTCAAATATCTCCTTAAAAACATCGTTATTGGTAATCTTTGTGAGGATCAAAGTTGTAGAGAATAATATTTCTTCCAAGTTTTGTTTGAAACAAATTTTCGTAGAACCATCCATTTAGGAGATATTTAACTTTTTCTTAATTTCGAGTATACAGTGCCAATACCATGTAGCGGTGAATTCTGTAAACATATTCAAAATATACATAATTTACGGCAATAAGGACGACTGTATTCTTTTACCATACGAAATAATAATTTTGCCTTATAATGCTATTCATAATAATTTAAATATCTATACCCCAAATATGGAGAAAGTCATGTGTTGGCCACATCAAATTTTTTTCACAAAAAATTGACAAAAAGTTAGGGTGTGTATTATACATGGTAACAAATGCATACAACTTTTTTCAGTAAGGAAATAATTTATATTTTCTGACATATTTTTACCAAGAAATCTTACATTTCCATGCATTTCGATATTATTCCTTTAAATATCTTTTTTCAAAACAAAAATAAGAATAATTATATTAACTTTTAGCTATCCGAATCACTTAAGCTTCTGAATTCATTATCACTGTGTTCAAATAGTTTGTCAGCGATTTTGAGTCCTCTCTTATCATCTATGTAAACAGCGTCGCCGAAAACGCTGTCTTCATCCTCACTATCCACTTCGGCAAAAGCATCATCCCATATGATGTCATCTTCAGAACCATCCATGGCGTTTGTGAGGCAACACTTTTTAAAGCCATGCTTAATCAGCAATGGATCAATTGCATCCCAGGACTCTTTGGTCCATTGAGTAACAAGTAATAGGTTAGGTTCCTTTCGGTTGCCAGACAGTGTAAAGGAATGTCCACCAGCATAGTCCACTTCTGATGCATCTGCACTTTAAATGGTCGGTTGCAACTGACATTCATCACTTGTAAATGGCTCGTCATTCCCCCGGGAATTATGGCAAGATCAGTGTGATGATCATTTAATATATCCTTATTATTTTACATACCTCAACTGGCTTGTATGAAGGCAGAGCCAGAACTAGACGTGATATTTGATATTCATGTAAACTATCTCGCTTGACAACAAGGGGAGAACTGTTATTCCAACTGACCAGATTATTACACTATGTGACATTGAGACATTTTTATACATTGTACCGATCTTTAAATTGAGAGTCAAAACTGTATAGGCATAAAGTTTTTGTAAACGCTCTCGCACATATCTCGCTTGATGGCAAGGCGAGAACTGTTATTCCAACAGAAAATGCAACATTGAGACATTTTTATACATTGTATTGATCTTTAAAGTGAGAATCAAAACTACATAGACGAAGTTTTCGTAAACACTCTTGCACAATAACACATTACACGCCTGGTGGAGAACTGTCTTGATACTGCTAATAACCAAGTGAAAAATTACAGTGATCTTTTTACAAAAAATGTTGTGTATTATACATGGTGATAAGACAATTTTCACATTTCACTCATAAAAACATGGGTGAGTAATATATAGGGTGCGTATTATAATTGGAAAATTACGGTAATTCTGTTTGTTGGATGCTTGTTATCTGATGATGGAAATTATTCACACTTTCATGTAAATCATGGGTCATCAAACTTTTTACTTATAGTAACACATGAGGCTTTTGTATTGTTGTGCAGACCTATCAAATGACTGATATGGCTCTATGTATAAATTTCGAAGAGTTAGTTTTGAAAATTTTTTTATTGCGTAATGTTTCATACATCTATATTAAAAGAATATTGCATCCAAGTACAGAAAAACCTCGATAATTTGATTTCAGATAATTCGAAGTTGTTACTATTCCCACGCCAACTGAATAAGGTTTTGTGTGGTTTTTAGTACATTTATTCTGAAATCATAATATAATGGAGTGTGTGTTGCTCTTTAAACACAGCAGAATCTGACTGACTGCCAAGAAGGACAATCAATTTTCTGATGGTTGAACTTATATTGTTGTCTCAATCCTAATATAACTACGAAAGAGTACATTACCAGTATGATTTAACTCGAGAACCTTCGGTATGATTATTTGCCATAAATAAAACGCGAGTAGCGTGGGTTGTGGTTGAAAAACGTAAGGTATCAATAAAATATATTTATGTGAGTATTGAATTAATTATTTTCAAAATTTTACACACCAACTTATTTAACGCTGCAATGCAATAAATAGACGTTATTTTAAGGGTTTTAACATTTAGTCTATTTAAGTTACTTTTTGGAATTCACATCTTGCTATGATTTATTAGTTTGATAAGGTACGATAACCAGATTGGAATTATATTAATGATTTTACTCCATAAATATAGTTATGATTCATTTCTAAGTTTCCCATTGAGTCTCTGAAAGAATCAAAATGACAATCTTGATTAAAGATTTTCAAAATCCATTACACTACAAACCAACACTTAACAATTCACAGTGGCATAGCTACTATACAGCACACCCCAGTGGATGCGAGGAGGCCCACGGCCTGAACCCGAAAGGGTCAGGTCGGCCAATGTGGTTGAGAAGCTAAAAATAACTTTTAAGGGGCAATAATGAAAATAAATTATGATAGATAAAGAGATCTGTACTGCATATAATTAAGGTACTGACTAAAATAACTTTGACTACAGCCAAAAAAAATGAGCGTGATGAAGTCAATAGGTTATTCAGAAAATCTGAAATTCTGTTTGTACTGACAATTTGTTCTAAAATACTGCAATAAATAAATATTGTGCTTAAATTTTTGTATTCAAATGAATTAGATTTTATGAATGCAGACTACTTAGCCAGAAAAAATGTTAAACAGTACCATACTGAATACGAGGCATTAAAAATTGAAGCAATAAATATTGCAAATAAGTGGAACGTTAACCCAATGTTCTAAAAGACCTTACACACATCATATAATACTGAAATTTTAGGCCTCAAGTTTGCTTGAAATTTTAGACTCTGCGTCATTTTCATTCATTCACTTCTATAGTCGCTCCAACGTCTAAAGACTCCTGGCCTTGACCAGTTAGCAGCAGCCAGACTGTTTGTTTGGGAAGGTAGTGGGGAAGAAACCAGTCTCACTCCTGCTCTCGAAGAGATCACATCTGGATGTGTTGCCATTAGAAATTGCATAGTATATCAGCTGAAAGCGGAAATCCGCAAGAGCTGGCAACGCGCACCGATATCTGCTCTCCCGCACGAAAGTTGAGAGGGGCGATGGAAGGGGAAACGTTCGTGATTGGCTACTTGCTCTAAGTAGGCCAAGAGCCTTCCAATGTTGAATCGACTATAGTTTTATTTGAAGGGATGTCACATTTCTGGACTTTTTAGCAGCATTGTCACTAATGCTGCATTTTGGGACCATTTTTATCACTTGAGGTTTAATAAGCTACAAAATATTTAAGAAATATGTTAGCTGTTGACAAATGAGTTGTAAGTTGTACAGCAGCAATCCGCAAAGGAATGTTTGGCAGTTTGATTCTTATATTTGAAAGCAAAATTCTAAATGCTATTAGTCTTTGTTTATCCCAGTTTCAAATTACACAAAATTTTTCCACTCTAACACAGTCGACTAAATGTTCTCCAAGAACAGCCACAGCACACCATTTCGATAGATCAGGGGGTGCCCAACCCAGAATGGGATAGTTCGGCACGACCAGTTCAGCGAAGAGACCATTGGGCGATGGCACAGTACCAATATATTTTGAAGAAAATGGCATCATGATAATATTAATATTATAACAATTATCTTAATGTGGCTGACTTGAATTCACCAAATATATAAAATTTAAATAAAAATGACTATATTTAAACAAAAATAGATTTAAATTAACTTTCCTGAGAAAAAGTACACGATAAAAATTATACGATAGAAAAATCACCAGATGATATGCACAATTAATTATACTGATGTTAATTTAATACAAATGTTACAGTTAAGTTAAATTAGCTCACTTGATTTCATCAAACCAATATATACTGTTTAAATAAAAATGATTATATTTTTAAAGAATTGCTTTCAAATTTACTTTTGTGAGAAAATGTTCACAATATACAACTATGTATTAGTAAAAGAAAATGTCCCTGCAAAGCAGAGAACCAGTCGAAAGAAATGTAAAACATAACAAACTACTATATCCTTTTGATTAGAATCAATATAAAATAATGAGAGAAAATAAGGAAATTATTAAATATGTTTCACAATGTTACAGCTTCTCTAATTCAAAAGGAATAAGTTTTAAGAGGGTAAATGTATATGAATATGTATTGTTTTATTCTGAAGTGGATTCATGATTATATATTTTAGAGTAATCTTGCGTGATAACTTACAAAGGAAATGTAATGGATGGGTATTTCCTCAGCTATTGAAGCTATAAAAAGCTGTTACTAAACTTATTTTTAAAGTTTAAGTTCCTATTTTTTATTGTTGATTTGGTAAATGGAATATCGAAATTATTAGGATCTAAATAAGATTTGAGCAAAATCGGAAAAATATTTACCAGGTAACAACCTCTAAAATATTGAGCAATTATATTTGTTTTAATTGTTAAATTATTCGGCTATACTGGAAATTAGTTAATTCAGTGTGAAAAAGTCAGTGTAAGTAAATATGTTTGAAAATTGTATAGAATATCGTATTCACTTGCAAAATGAAGTAATCTAACTTGTGAATTTGTGTCTTCTGCTTTAACTTTAGTTCTGACATTAATGACGAAGGAAATCTTAAGATAAGCTACTGAAGTTGTAACTGGCAATTAAAGTTTAAGATTATTGATGCTATTTACATAATGCTCATCGTAATGGGATGCTTTTCTACAAGAATGTCTGCATCTTGATTTACTGAGGAAGATTTTCTTAAGAGACATTAGTGAAATATACTGTACTTTATGTAAAGCGGTTGGAAAAGAAGCTCTTTCGAAAATACGGAGATAGGGTATTGGGGGAGGGGGGAATATAGTAAGTCAGCATAGTAGTTGTATTCTTTTGAGTTGTAACTGTTGTTTTACATTTTTTATTTGTATACTAATAGGATTAAAATAATACATGTCCAAAAGCTTACTCATTTTAAGTAATTGTTTAAACTTTCTCACATGTAATGTATAATAACTACATTAATTTTATAATATAAACATTTCATCAAGGAATTCGTTGATTTTGTATTTATTGTTATCATAATAATAATAATAATATTTATTAATTCCTTTTGGCCATACAAGACATACGTCAATAAAGAAAGGAAGAAGAAAAAAGAAAATGCAGGTATATACATAGAACAGAAAGAAAAAAAAAATAATAATAGTAATAAATGGATAAAAATACATAGTGCACATTACAACATGGAGCAACAAAAATAACTACAATTTATCCATCAGAAATTCATCTATGCTGAACATTCAGATAGCCTTTGCATAATAGTAATATTTTTAATTTGTTTCTGAATAACTGAGGTGAAGAAAGTGATTTTATATCATTAGGTAAGTTGTTGAAAATGATGGAGGCTGAATGATAGGGACCTTTTAAAAATAGTGTATAGTTATATTGCATACAGTGAATGTCATTTTTAGCACGTGTATGGTAGTTATGAAAGTTAGAGTTAACCGGAAAACTGTTGTGATAATTTTTCACAAATGTAGCATAGCTAAGAATATAAAGCGAATGTAGAGTTAGTATGTTTAGTGTCAAGAAAAGTGGTTTTGCAGGAGTACTTATAGAGACACTAAACATAGCTTTTATGGCTTGTTTCTGTAGAGAGAAATTTTTTTTTGATATTTTACAATTCCCCCAAAACATAATAGCATATGAAAGGTGGGAATGTACCTTAGCATAATATAAAGCCTTTAAAGTATCAACAGATACAGTTGGTGCCAGTCTCCTAATCATAAATATTCCTGTACTAACTTTTTAAATTAAAACATGTGAGTGACATGTAGGCCTAGAAATTTAGCAGAGGATGAATGACATATGCTTAAGTCATGACTTATGGAAAATAGATTTACAGAGGAAGAATATCTATCTGCATTAAATTTTAAATAGGTTGTTTTGTCATTATTTAGTACTAGATTATTAGTTTGGCACCAATTCTTCATTTCATTAAGAGTGATATTAGAGTTTTCTATCAATGTGGGGATATTTAAAGTAGTTATTACAGTGGAAGTATCATCAGCATATAAGATGGGGAGACTTTTGAAAAAGTTAACAGGGAGGTCATTTATAAATGAGATAAAAAGGAAGAGATCTAAAATGGATCCATGTGGAACACGGGACCTATGTTCAATGGTGCAGAATTAGATGTTGCAATACCATTTGCAGTTCTGTGACAGTAACTCACACTCAGGAAGGACATAACCTAATTTAAAGCAATTCCAGATATTACAAAGTTATTAAGTTTGAGTTTTAGGATATTGTGATCAATTTGATCAAATGCTTTACTCAAGTCAAAAAAATACCCAATGTATGTTGCTTTTTGTTTAGTGCCTGTTGTACATTGTTAATGAAATGAAAAATAGCTGTAGATGTAGATTTACCTTGCCTGAAACCATGTTGATAATCTGACAGTAAGTTAAATGCATTAAGGTAGTCTGTAATGCGAACATAAAACAACTTCTCAAATATTATAGAAAATACAGAAAGAATAGAAATTGGTCTATAGTTGTTGGTATCAGTGGGAGAACCTTTTTTTGGAACGGGGGATACACGTGGAAATTTAAGTTTAGATGGCAATATACCA